>JANCRC010000015.1:3600000-4200000 GCA_024362995.1 Heteromeles arbutifolia
TCAAGAAATCCTTCACCAGAAAGAAGGGAAAATGGTGAGATGAACTTCCCGGATGTCTATGGGCATATCGCACCACCAAAAGACGAGCAACTAGTGAGACTCCTTTCTCTTTGGCATTTTGCTTAGAAGCAATCATTCATCTTAATGTCATCAAGCCAAGTATCATTGTTCTACTACCAAGAATTGAGCAGAACAGTAAGGAAATGGCCACAAGCTTAGATCTGGCAGAGAAGAAACGCAAGCAGACCATCACCCACATCGCAGCCTACCGGCAGCAGCTCATCTCCAACTACAAAAAAGGGGCCAAGATTCGGCAGTTCCAGCCTGGAGATCTAGTCCTAAGGAAAGCCTTCATCACTACCAGCAGAAAAGGCTCTAAAAAGATGGACCCCATCTAGGAAGGTCTGTACAAGATCAGTTAAGTAGGCGGCAAGAGTAATTACACCCTCATAACCATGAAACGACAAAAAGATCAAAAAGCAGTGGAACGTCTACAATCTGAGGAAGTATCATGTGTGACCTCTCACTACATCAAAGCCTAAAGACTTAAGCAGCTCGACGGGAACCACTTGACAAATTGAAGACTATCCAGTTGTTATGCAATTCCTACCTTACAGCTAAGTTCTCGTTCGTTTCACTTATTTTTCAATGAGGAATTCAGAAGTAATCACAACTTGACTCGATTGCATGCTTACAACAACTGATCACTCCTGCACTTCAAAAGAAGACCGCACATTTCTTAGGGACTCGTCGCAGGAATTGTACCCCCCGATGGACCAACCCTGTTTTCCAATGCGATAGGGTAAACTAATTGCTCTCCAGTGCGAGAGGGTAAACCAATTCTCTAACACCCACATGGGTCAGCTCTCCAAGATGGGGGGATAAACTTTACACTCCGAATATCCAGACGAGGATGAGCCGGGCTGCCCTAGTATAACTAGATGCATGATGGCTTGGGCCGGGATTCCTAGAAGTAGCCACAATGGTCTTTTTCAAGGCTTAGCTAACTGAAAGATTTTGGGTCTCTTAGCCTAATCCGTAAGGAACCGGGCCCTAGAGACGGAAGGGGCGCATTACGCAGTACGTCCTATGGACGGCTGCCCCTGGAACCCTAAAGCTGCTACCGAGTGCACTAAGGTAGCCTACGGTTTCCAGAAGACTGCCTACGGCTTGCCCTTCAAGCAGTAAAGCCGTGCTAGACTTATACAACTGCACATTCTTGTGAAAGGTTAAACAAGCTAGTGTGCATATACGAAGCTTTATCCACTGCCGACATGCTACGTAGTTGATAAGCTTCACCTCTGCCAAGCATGGAACAATTTACACTAATTCCTAAAGTGTTGTGATACATGCTATGCAACCTACGGAATTGGAGAAAGCCAAGGTTAACAGCCTAGTGGTCACGCGGACTTGCCTGCTTCTGTAAGTAAGGCATCCGGCTGCCGACCCTATGGCTAACAACCTTGCCAAGTTCTACACCAACACCTACGGTAGTATCGGCTACGCAGACCTGTCTGCTTATAGAAAAGTAACACGCCTGCCACTGGTCTTTAAAGTCTAAAGGTTAGGATACGAACAAAAGAAGCGAAGATGAGGAAAAACAAAGAAATCCTAAAGGCTACCTAGAAGACTACACTTCAGTAGCTTGGACATCCCATAACTACTCGGTCGCCACACCTTCAGCAGCCGCGACGCTCTTAGCAGCGGCATTATCCAGCGCTTCACCCTCGGCCGCCCTAGCCTGGGCTCCAACTTTTCCAACTACTTCACCAATGGAAGCCACAAAAGTAAAAATAAGCATGTCTTCCGGAGAAATAGAAAAGGTCTCGAAACCTCGAGCCCATCATTTTCACCCTTCAACTGCTCATTCTCCTTGAGCAAACCAACACAGACGTGCTGCAACTCATCCACTCCCTTTTTTTAGACTTTCATTGATCTTCAGTACACCTTGAAGTTCTAACACATGGGGTTCAAGCCTATCGATGATTTTCTTGAAGTGGATCACTTGATTATAAGTAGCAATCAACTCTTCATCCTTTGCATAAGCAGGGAAATGAAGCTCAGAAACTGCAAACTCAAGATCTTGAATCTGAGGTATGTAACATCCAATCTCATTCTTTGCGCTTTCATACTTAACTTGGATTGCGTCAAGCCTAGTCCTCAAGTTAACGATCTCTTGGCAAACGGTCTCAAGCTACAGAAAAGTGGGGGCATAAATATTAGACTCCTTCAAAGCAACGAGTTAATAATCCAACATCTTGATCTCTTCGGCCGAGGAATAAGCTTCAGTTGCCATAATATTCACCACCTCCTTGGCAGCCTTGCTATATCTGCATCATAGCAAGCAGAGCAGTCCTTCTATATTGGGTCGTATGCTTCGCAAATGAACTTGGGCAAACAGATTTTTCTAATGCCATCAAACCAATTTGGCACAAGCATCCATATCTTCAAGCATATCTGGTTTCAAGAGCACACAGATCTCAGTAGCCTCCCTAGAAGCAGGCGTAGTGGATTTCTCACAGCTGCCCATGCGAGCAATCTCCTTCTTCCCAGCAGGTGAATCAATCTCAGCAACAGAGGGAGTAGGCCTTAGCACCACTTTAGCAGCAAAGTCCACCTTATCGCTCTTCATAGTAGCAAGCCTCTCTAAAGGTGAACCAGACTTTGCTCCCCACAGACGTCTTGGTACAGACTTCGACATTAGGGGCATAACAAGTTCTTTACGCTAAGCAATCCTATCAACAATTGTACTAGCCATTCTCAACATGGAAGGCGCCACATGCTCAGATCTAGCAGCCTTATTTTTCTTCCCATTGGAAGAAGTCATGCTAATCACAGGCCTCTCGGCAGCAGACAGATCCTTACGAGCAGCGAAGGAAGTCTTCAATTTTTTCTCAACCGGCATCTCTTGAGTAGGCGGGGAAGATCTCTTCTTTCCATCTTCATTTATAGTAGGCTCCACGACAGCGATCAGACGAGCCAATGCATCTGGTTTGATCTTCTTTACCTCATCTTTCGGGAGCAGCCCACCTTTCTCCCAGCGAAGAGAACTAAGCAGCCAACGTCATTCACAGTAGTCAGCAGAGGAGCTCAACCCAGCATTCTAGCAGGCATGAGGCATACATGCCTAGCATTCCAGCAGCCCATGAGGCCCACGACCTCCTCATTTCTCTCAGTCACCAGCTTAGCCCGAGTCAGGTCCAAGAGCCCAAAGAACATGAGCTATACAGCTCGCCTAGCACTGCGCCACAATCCGCGGCCCCAGCCGCACAAGCTGCCCTTGGCTCTAGTCAAGCAAACAGCCCAAGCAGTGGTTCCTGTCACAACACCTTCTCGGCCCATGCTGAGCCGACTCCTGGCCCTTGCCAGCCGACGTGCCTCACCACCCCGACGGTTGCCCCGCAATAGCATTGTCCAAGAAAAAGATAAGAAAAAAATTAAATTTTTCTTACATCGGTGTGGCACAGAGAAGATGAAGAAATCAACGAAAGGCGGTCCTTTGCACGGGCAACATGTAGAAGATTGCTAGAGGAAGGGGAACAAATATCCTCTAAGCTCTCTCTCTTTTGTAGGGTAGAATAAATCACTCTCCAAAGTTGATTTAATACCCACTTAAGGTGGACTTAAATAGGCTTTGAGAGAAATTTATTTCCCTTTCCTAGAAGGATCTAATTTCCGATTAAAGAGGGAATCTACATCAAAATAGGAAGCAGTCTTAAGTTTCCTAAAGCAAGAAGATCTTTACACCTGCTGCCCTTTCCTACGAGCAACCCAACAGGTGTGGGGGCATTTGTGGAGCCAAAAATATTCACAAGGTGACACGTGGATTTTTGGATAAAAGAGGACAAAAATACCCTTGAGGCATACTGGGATTCCTACGCGCAAGCAGCGGACAATCATCCGTCAATCAAGTCAAAAGTGTCCAAAATAGGTAACCAATTCAAATATATTCTCATCCATCCTCATACCATAACTTACAAAACCTCTACAAGGAAATCATTCCATAACTTACAAAACCTTCCATATAAATTGGGTTAATTAGGCTAATTAATGGATTAATTCCTAATTAATCCATTAATCACCAAATTAATCACCATTTTCACCCAAAAAAGCCTCTAAGGGCTGGCCACCCCGTGCTCTATAAATGGGACTCCATTTTCTCTAAAAAGCTAAGTTGATACTCTTGCAAAACTCCCAAAAATTCTCTAAACACTTTTTCTCTCTAAATTCTAACTTTGGCATCGGAGGTTCTTCAGCCAAAGCCCCCCCCCCCCCCCCCCCAAATTCATCGTGGGCGCGTGAGGCTCTTGGCCTTGACCAAAGGTGTTAATTGTTTTGTAGGTGCAATTTTGTTCAAGAAGAAAGCGGCGGAAATTTGCATCCACACACTTATCTTTGATGTGAAGACAATATTGGTTCGATTAGTCTCTAAACAGTGGTCATACTTAACACTAAAACATATTAAAATCGATTATTACTTTATTATTAAAGTTTAATGTGGTAACTTATCATGATCTGTCATTCTGATATATGTTTTACTAACGAGGGCGTTCGACTGATGATGCGAGGTTTAAAACATTATAAAACATGTAGAAAGTTCTAAATATATATGATATACAATACTATTTACATACATGTGATTCATGTGGAAGCTTAAAAGATGTTGTCGTACAAACTTCCATAAAACAAAAAGACCAAATGTTTAGCTCCACACATTCAAGTAAAACTTGATAAATCGTGCGGAACACATAAGTAAAATGGAACAGAATTTTGTTGCATCAAGATCAGTGGACTCATGAATTGTGTTCTTCATGATCAGAATATATGTTTAAACAGAGTGCCTTGCTGGACAATTAATAGAGCCATTAAAAGAAAAAAGCAATTAACTTCTTCGATCCTAATTACAAAATCAATTGGCATATCGTTCGGTTGATATTTTACATATATTTTGTATCTCTTTTACTTAATTTTTAGTCATAATTTAGTTGGGTTTAATGTATTTTATGCAATTTTGGTGGAAATTATAATTTGAGAACAAAACATGAATTTTACGGAGAAAATATGAGAAACCCAAAGAGTTATCCAAGTTGGACTGTATGAGCTGTGAGGATTGGTACAGAATTTGAATTATTGGCTTAGTGCATGTCTGTTTGGCTTCGCGGCTCTCCCAACTGGGATTTCCTAATGTGGTTGGTTTTATTTATTTATCCTGTTGGGTTAGGGTTGTTGACCTAGCAACGAGGTAAGGGTAAGGACTCTGATGCGAAGCTTTCTCGGTTGCCCTAAGTTGATAGATGTTTTGCTAATCTAATTGGGCTGCTGCATTCCCAGTCAAGTGGTGCGAATTGGTTTAATTGGTGTCGATTAGTTGGCCCATATTTTTAGGAGCAGTGCTGCTCTTTTGTTTCCATCAACGATTGGGAATTATCTCCTTGTTGCGAGAGACAAAAGGAAGAAAAGAAGATCAAATATAAAAAGGATATGCGGCACCAATTAAGGAGAACCTCCTTGCACAACACACGCGCATACAGAGAGGAAGAGAAGCCGAGAGCATAAGGAAGAAGGAAATGGAGAATTCAAAAGTAATGCATTTATACAAACACACTTCACTTATTATCTATTCGTCACGTAAACTGACATTCGCTGGCACGCTCTTTATTCTAGTACATATGGAATATAATAGTAGGGCCACCTATATTAGCTAGAGCGTGTGTCCACATAATTTTATTGATACAATACTAGTAGGAAGATTTACTTTCAAGGGTAAAGTTCAATAAGAGACCTGAAACCGAACGTATGAGTGATGTTATAGTGAGTGAAACCAGCAGCCAAAAAGATATTTTTCCATTCTGATTCGCTACGCTCTTTGCCAGTGACGATAGACATCATTAGCATATCGAACATCAGTTGGGTTTCAATTGATTTATTATCCACCATCTTCTCCTTGTTATCGACATGTCCCACAACTATGTCTATGATGATAATCTTCTTATTCCCTTCGTCGTTTTTGCTCAAAAGTATTGCTTTTCTACACTTATTCAATATCTTCACACTTTCTTCATTGCTCCAACCATGCAAAATCCACTGAGATATAGATCATTAATTAATTTCATACATTATTCAATTAGTCACAATATTTCCGCAATTAATCTATAAATAAAATGAGGATATGTACACACAACTACATCAACAATGCATATGCTTGCTTGTCGGCACCTTATACGTATCAATAATTCTATTTAAATACACTTGTTCATAGTTTCTTTAATAGGGGTGGATCTTATCATGGAGAAATTTTTCAGAGTACCCGGTACATGAGACAGCTAGAGTACCCACCCAATAAATATCTGACATGTGGTAAATTTATTTTCTATTAAATTTCATGCCTTTGTTTTTGTTTTGTTCGAAATAAGTTTATTAATAAAATATTTCATTTGTGGGAAAAAGAAAAAAAAAATTTTAATAACTCCATTAATTTCTCAATCTGTTCATCTTCTTTCTTGGTAGATTGCAGATTCGCCCAACTCCTAAACATACAAAATTCTTTTTCTTTGCCGGGTTCAAGCCCTTGTTGGTGTTGCGAATGGTGGACAACTCGACCGAGGACTTGACAGAGGCAGGCGAACAAGATGAAGGCTGTGGGCGAGGCGATCCGGTGCTGTCGGTTTTAGGCTGGTGAGGAGGGTGTATAGAGGGAAGTTACCACTCCACAAGTTTTAGTAAAGAGACCTCCAATCCAGAGGAGTGAGAAAACCCACCACCACCTGGCTTTGGCTTGTCTGGCTGGTCGACAACCCTCAATCAAAGATCGACGTTATACTCTCTCTCCTTATGCAGATGCATGTATCGCAATCAATATATATATGAATCTGAACAAATTCAAAACCCCAAAACCCGCATAAGTAAAATGGTCAGAAATTCCAAGAATTTTGTAAAGGAGAACAAAAATCCAAATGATGAAACGACAAGGACAAAACCCAATTTCTAGTTCTGGGCTCCGGGAGAGTACCCAATTTCAATGATGATTAAAAGTTAGAAGAATTAGGGGTTGCAGAGGAAGAAGATGAAGTTTCAGAATAAATTTTAATAAAAATAATAAAGAATGAATTAGATTTCAACAAAAAGAGCAAGAAAAAAAAAAGAATTTCTGTGTAAAAGCATATAGCCACGTGTCATATGCCTGTTGGTTCGGTATTCCACTGGAGTTTCCGGAACAAGGAAAAGTTTCTCCCTATCATGAGATGTTTTTACTAACAAAAAGGCTATTAATTACGAAATTAACTAAGAAACAACAAATAATTGAGTGTTATATATTACGTACCTTGAGCAAAATTGCATTTGCTGGGGGTATTTCCACACATATGTCTCCTCCCACAAAACCCAAATTATAGGTGGTTCCTTTCAAGTCAGCCACCACCTGTGGTTGGTCAAACACAATGCAGTTGATGCTGGGGAATGCATTGGCAATGGCCTTGGCCATGGCTCCTCTTCCTCCTCCAACATCCACCAGGGATTTCAAGCCCTCAAAAACTCCTCCACACTCTTCCACCACCTCCCTTCCGAGAAGCTTGGAGTCAGCCTCCATTGCTTCATCAAACAAGTTACCGAACCTTGGTTCCTGAGCTGCAAAATCCCAAATGGGCATTCCATTTTCCATTTCAAATGGTGTTCATATAGTTGCTGGATCATCACCACCGTTCATCTGCAACCAAGCTCCCATCAAGTGAAATGGGGTTGTCATTACCTGATAGAGTAAAACCTAGTTAGGATTCCTTGTTCCAAAAGTATTGTAACTAAATGTAAATTCGTTTTTCTTGCTTTCCTAGTAATCCTAATATTCATTGTCCTTAAATCCCAAGACTTGTGATGTATATATAAAGAAGGGAGACTTTGGATACGATATCTAACTATCAATGTTCTTTGACTGAAACCTTGTAGGTTTTCAGTTTTTTATCGAAGTTGCTAACATTAATGTAATGGTGTGGTTCTATGTAGGTTATTACATTTTTAAAATAAAAATTGAAATTTGTAGTTGGTTATATTAGTGAGATTTTAAATAAAACCCATAATTTGTGGGATTAAAAAAATCAAAAGAATAAATTATGCTCTCCAATAAATTGTATACATATAAACATGGGTAGATTCATTAAAATTTCCAAAAAATTATTGTACCAAAACGTGAATACATTTTTCAAAACTACACCCAAAAAAATAGATATGAGGCTTGGTAACATTATTAAATTTCTTCGATCAAACTTGACATGGATACATTCTCAAATTAATGTAATAGAATGTACCAATAAACGTTTGAAAATGGATTAGAAAAAAATTGAATGAATTTTATATAAAAAAGGGTACAATTTTTATTAGAAAATGGTACATTTTACATATAGCAAATTGTATATTTAAGAATTGGTACATTTAAGATTAGAGAAAATTGCAAAATTATATGAATGGGTACATTTAAGATTAAAAATTTGAAAAATCCTTTTTATAAAAAAAACAATTAATGGGTATTAACTTATTCTAATTTTTTTTTTTTTTAAATGTTTGAATTGAAAATTAATTAGGTAATACGGGTGGGAGTAATAAACCTTAATCAACTACTAATTTTTTAAAATTTATGTAACTAACATGTAAATTCATTAATGCTAGGGACTTTGATCAAAATCTGAAAACTAATAAAGTTTATGTCAATGAACATTTGTAAGTAGGGACCGGCTACTAATTTATCCTATAAAGAATATTAACCTGTAAATAATATATATCAAATTCAATATACACTACCGGATCGAGTATCATGAGTATAAGTGGTGTGGTGTTTGATGGCCCGTCTTTGAGAAGAAGCCTAGAAGTTGGTGTTAGGCTATACAATACAACAGCTTATTCTTCCTCCACATCGTCACATTCATGATGAACATGATGATGTTGTGCAAAGAAATCAGAGTAAACGAGGATGCGCATCAGGCGTGAGACAAAATGAGCTCTTGAAGGGTGGACATTGAGCACAGCAATGAGCTCGGAAAGAGAGATGGGTTGGCCGTGGTTGTGAATCACGTCAGGGATGCCTAGTTGAACAGCACATTTGAGTGCCGTGGAGTTTATGAACTGGAAGATGCGGTTCCAAATCTGAGCTTGAGCTCCAAGAAGCTCATGTCTAGTGGCACCCACTCCACCATCACTCAAACCCGTGTGTGTGTGTGTGTGTGTGTCTATGTAACAAGTATGTGGCTTCCAAAATATTTTGATTGATTATTCTCTTGCTATATTAGTTTTGAATACATGGGTATGTGGATTGGGATATATATAGCACTGCCCAGTGCCCACATACAAAATTGAAGTGAAAAATCATATTACACTGGACACTCTACCTATCGAGGTTTCATCTTTCATGCACCCTTTAAGCATGTCAGTTGCTTTCTAATTATTTAGCGGTGGGCAAACGGGTAGAGGAACCCCGGGTCGGGGTGGGTAGTCTAAGTTCCGGGTACAGGCCGGTTCCAAATATTTTAGAGAATAAACGGGGCGGGAGGGGCCGGGGCGCTGTCAATTAAGGGGCGGGCCGAGTCCAAATACTTAGAAAAATGGGACCCCAGACCGACCCGTTTCTAATTATAATGAACGGCTGAGATTAAATGATAACCTATCATTCAATCTCAACCGTTAGTTTCTACCCTAGTCATCCTCTTGTGTCTAGGTTCCAGAATCAGTCACTCCCTCATCCCTCCCTCGACTCCAACTCTCAAACTCAATCATCTTCTTGATGACATCGCTCGACGACATCAGCCATCCAGCCTCACCGCCGCGACCCACAACGGCACCACCCATCCATCTTCCTAGACGACATCCCAGAGAACCCAGGTCCCAGAACCACAACGGCTCGATTCTCTGCTCTTCGACAACTCCACCGCCGTCGCAACCACCATCACCCCATCACCGCCGTCGAGGACGCTACTACCAGCCAACATCCCTATGAAATTTAGGTAATTTTGAATTAGGGTTTTGTTATTGATGTGAATTTCTGGTGTAGGGATTTTAGGATTTTTAAATTAGAATTTCTAGATTGATGATTGATCTGTTGGCATGTCTCAGTTTGATGCAGTGGTTTTCGAACTAGAGTTAGGGCTGGTTTGGTATTGCTGTCCTTTGAAAAAAAAGTTGTTTCTGCTGTGCTGTGAGAATAAGCAGTTGTGAAATAAAGCAGCAAAGTGTTTGGTAAACCATTTTGTAAAAGTGCTTTTGGAAAAAAAAAGCAGTGTGATAATGTTTGGTAAACTTTTATGTAAAACAGCTGTGACTGTGTGAAATGACCAAAAAGGGTATATATTATATTATTATTATGATATTTTATTTAATATTATTATTTTATGTGAGGATTTTGTGTGGCCGTGGGGCCCACACCCCGTTTCCCTTATCCATGTGTCTTCCTTTCCCTCTACACTCTCGAACTCTCTCGAAAACTCTCAGCTTTCTCTCTCTCTGCACTCTCTCCTCCACCGAGACAACCCCACACACAAACCTTCGATCTCAGACCATCTCACCTCAGCTCTCTTTCTCTCTTTCTGCACTCCCTTTTCCTCCTGCTCGGAATCCTCGGAATCAACCGCCTGAGCTTGAGCTGAGTGAATGTATCGGTGAAATGGAGAAATGGGTTTTGGGAAATTAGGGTTCTTGATGGGTTTGGAGCCGCCATAGCTCGGTGGACGAAACGACATCAGAGGATGGGTCTGTTTTCCTCCGATTTCCATTCAGGACGTTCTCCGCCAGCTCCCACTCGATCCGGTCCCGGTAAACGGCATCGTCAAGGACCTGGTCGGCGAGCTTCACCCAGTCCTCAAAGTCGCAAGCGCGGAGATTTTTGGAGACCCACTTGAGGTAGGCTGAAGGGAGGGTGCCCATCATCTTACCCTTGTATTTTTCGAAGTCGATGACTCTGTCTCTGGCAGGCGGTGGTGTTGAGGCGGATAGAGAAGGTGGTTTGGGGGGTTTTGTGGGTTTGAAGGAGCAGGAGAGGCGGAAGGGGTGCAGAGAGATGTGGGAAAGTGGTGGGTTTGACGGAGGAGTGTGGAGGCGGAAGAGAGAGCTTAGGGTAGGATTGCCAAAAACTTTCATTAAAGGGTCACTGTTCACTTGTGTTTTAGAGGTTTGTGCAGAAGCTGAAAAGCCAGCTTTTCAAAGCTGCATTTTGCTGCTTCTGTGTTTTGGCTTTTTTTCACCCAAAACTGTGAAAAAAAGTTGAAGCTGGAAGTTTACCAAACACAAAAATGACCCCTAGCTTTTTTTGATACCAGCTTTTTTTAAAATCACCTCAACCCCAAACCATACCTTAATTTTGCAGTTGATCCATAAGCGTGTTTGTGTTTGCTTCTGAGAACCCAGAGGGCCATAACTAATTTAATTAAAATTATAAACTGAGAAGAAGAGCTGAGAATGTCTCACTAATAAGATCGACAAAATCCCCTAAATTTTTTGGCAACTTAGCTATAGAGCTTGTTCAACATTTCATGCACTAGCTAGGCGCTAGCCCTGCTATTACAGGCCATGAATATATCATAATTGTAAAGGCTTGGAATAGATCACAATCTCATAATATTAAGGTCGAGGTTGTATAATTATTTATATACACACTTCCAAATTGGCAAATTTCCTGTTCTTTAACTATGAATTGCAGTGTGGCACTGAATTATAAATCGAACTATATATGTATGTATCGTTATGGTGGTGTTGGTGTAATAATCTTGGAGACAAGGAGGCATTAAGGCAGTAGATATTTCTCCTATCCTTCTACATGTATACAACACATTCCTGCATTGGAAATTGATGCTGGCTCAGCTCTACATTATCATGCATGAAACAAATGAATACACAAATTATATTTCAGCTGCGGCAGCTTAATGCTGGAAAAAAACTACAATTCTGGCACCGATCACATGCTCCTTTTATGTGTATATAATATATATATATATATATATATATCACACACACACAAAACATTTATATATCCATGGTGACATGATTCTTGTTGTTTCCTTTAGCTGGTTTTGTGCATGTATTAATTTGAGCTGATCTTGGTTGTTTCGTTTTTCTTTCAACTCACTTCAATCATTTTGAATCATTTTGATTATTAGGCAAAGATCCCTGATATTGAGAAGTGCTTAGACTTTGTTGCCACTTTGCAAGCCAAGAAAGGTACTGGTGAGGCTCCTTTTTTGTGATTCTCCACCCTTTGCAGTATGTGTAATACTATACTTGTTCTATCTCTATTTGTATTTGATGGACCTGTTTAGCCGCATGATTTAAATGGCTTATCTTCTTCCATTTCCGCTTGTTTCTCATTTCTTTCTTTCTCAGTGAGGATCTACCCTGCAATTTATGTTTAGGACTAAATGGCTTAAATATTTTTGCCTTCCTTACTGTGAATTTTGTACTGTTCCCTTAGGCTCTCAAAGAGTTGTTCTTGTTTAATTAACTACAAACTATGCTATGTAATTGAGAACTTTATAGGGTTTTCTTACATGTTTTATGATTGGAGTTGTGTTTAGACTTAGTAAAAGTTGAAGTTGTAGTTGATTGTGATCAATGTTCTAAAAATCGGCCTAGGCGCTGGGCGGCGGAGCCCCAACTCGATTTCGGCCAAAACGTTCACTTAAGGCGGGGAGGATTTAGGCGGCTGCCAAGGTGCTCATTAGGCGGTCTAGGCGGTGCTAGGCGGCAGTCAAGGCGGCTGCAAATCCCAAAATCGCTGCAACTCTCGCAACAAATCTGCCACTTTCGATGTCGTACGTAGAAGCAGAGCCTCGGCGAGCTTATGAAGCTTGCCGTCTATGAGCAGATGAGGGAAGAGAGAGTACGAATAGAGAGAGAGAGAGAGAGAGAGAGAGAGAGAAAGAGAGAGAGAGAGAGAGAGTATGAACATAGAGAGAGGGCCTCGGCGGCGCGAGTTGCAGCCTTGCAGATTTAGTTTTGAGCTTTTGAAAGGGCTAATGAAGAAGAAGAAACGAAAGGGTTGAATGGGAATGGTATTTTCACTTTCCAATGGGTTGGTTTTGATCTGGGCTCCACCTTGGGGAGTGGAACCCAGTTTTATATTTTGATACCACTCACTGGCACACTGCATGGTCTTGTTATTGGGGAATGTGAGAGAGGTGAAGTGGAACCGGTTTTTAATTTTGAAACCACCCACTGGCACATTGCATGGTCTTGTTATCTTTTAAAAAGTTGGGGATATATATAAATATATAAATATATATCTATATATATATATGTTATATATAGGGAATTGTTATTGGCACTCCAAAATTCTCATTCTACACTCCAAACTTTTTATATTTAGAAAGAAAAATACACTTGTGAGGACTATAGAATGAGATTTTTGGAGTGCCAATAACCCTTCCCTTTATATAAATGTTATATGAATTATTTAAATATGGCTTTTTTTCCTTAGACTATCATATTTTATATATATATATATATATATATATGTATGTATATAAAATAAGTAATTATATAGTCATATAATATATCATAAATCTAAATCCGCCTAATCCGCCTAATCCGCCTAGTCCGCCTAGGCGCTAGGCCCTAGCTCGCCGTCCAATTAGCACCTACGTTTTTTAGAACCATGATTGTGATGTATTGTTAATGTTTAATTAACTACAAAGGACCATGTAATGTTTTTATTTTGAATGTATTTTTAATCTATGGACTTGGATGTTGGAGTGTTGGACTTTGTAATGTTTGGATATGTTGTGCAAAGTGCAAACTGTAATGTTTGAATCTGTGCAGAGCAGCTGTGCTGCAACTGCTGTATAATTTTTTTTTTTTCCCCAACAAAAAAAAAGGACCTGTGGACTTGGCCCGAACCGACCTGTTTCAAACGGGCTAAGTTAGGTCCAGTTCCTGTTTTAAAATATGTTGTACCCGGCCCTGCCCGACCCATGTTTTTTAAACCTGGGTCCAGTCCAGTCCCCTGAAAATTGGGCCCGGCCCGGCCCATACCCAGTCCTATAATTATTCACACTTTCAGCTTGCCAAACATAATCTATCTAAGATTTTATCAATCTAAACTGTAATGATTGCATACATCACTATGATTCATGTAATATATTATAGAGAAATTTTATATGAATCCGTATAACTTTTTTCTACACAACTTATTCTCTAAGCCATATTATTTTAAATTAAACTATTAGTATGTTTTTAAATCCAAATTTATTACCTAAACTATTCTCACAAACTTAATTCAATATGTAATATCTTTACACCTATTTACAAAATAAAAGCCCAAAATTAGTATTCATGAATGTTTTGCAACTTTTTTTTTGTACAAACGATGTTATCTAAAATTTGCGTAAGTGGCATTCCTCTTCACTTGTAAGTGAGAGGTTTTAGGTTCGATTCTCGCCAAAACGAATCTGAACCACATTAGTACTAGCTCATTGTAAGGTTAGCCCACTCACCATCCCCTTAGTGAAGATAATATCATTTGTTAAAAAATATAAATATACCAAATGTAACATTTTTAACACTATGTAGATATATTTGGAAAATAAAGTTTAAATATGTTGACATATAAATATTTTATTATTGAAATAATGACGTGAATAAAAATCAAAGAACCTTGATCAATAACTAAAAAGGAACAATGTTTCAATCAATGAAGTAGAAAAATGAGGAATGAATACCTAATTTCTTTAAAAAAAAAAAAAAATCAGAACCCTAACCAAACGTATCAAATATTGGCTTGGGGTGCAGGGGCAACATGAATCACATGAATCATGTAGAATTATATCATTTGGCATCAATTATTGGCTTGGGGAAAACATGCCAGTTATTGCATGGGCAACATGAATCATGTAGAATTATATCATCCATCGTTATTTGGTAATAAAGTGTTAAGTATATTATTCAGATTTAAATATTGTTGTCATATCCTCTAAATAGAATGCTTCGTGCAAAATAAAAAATATATCCTCTAAATAGAATGCAATTGTAGATAGTGCAGAGTAGGAATTTTATGTGGGAAAGGATCCTCTTCGGATCTCTTACTCTTAATCCACCAAATCAGGGAATCCGTACCATTGAAATTTGATCTAATGACTACAAACAGGAACCCACTTTAAAAGTTATAATAACTTCAGCCGTTGGATCAAATTTCAATAGCACGGATTTCCTAATTTGGTGGATTAGAAGGACGGGATCAGGGAGAGGATCCCTTTCCTTTTATGTGCGATGGGGGCCATTGACAGGTGATATGATACAAAAGAAAACATAATCAAATATTTCAAATTTGGCAATGTTTAGAAAAATACAAGACACAAAACAATTGTTTACTCAATCGTGTATCTAAAGGATGGATGAGGATCCTCTTAGATCCTCTTTGTGTGGATTAGAATGAAGGGATCCGGAGAGGATCCCTTTCCTTTTATGTGCGATGGGGGCCATTGACAGGCCATATGATACAAAAGAAAAGATAAGAAAAGATAATCAAATCTTTCAAATTTGACAATGTTTAGAAAAATACAAGACACAAAACAATTGTTTACTCAATCGTGTATCTAAAGGATGGATGAGGATCCTCTTCGTCTTAGATCCTCTTTGTGTGGATTAGAAGGAGGGATCTCCGGATCCGTTTCCTTTTATGTGCGATGGGGGCTATTGACAGACCATATGATACAAAAGAAAAGATAAGAAAAGATAATCAAATGTTTCAAATTTGGCAATGTTTAGAAAAATACAAGGCACAAAACAATTGTTTAGTCAATCGTGTATCTAAAGGACGCATAAGGATTCTCTTAGATCCTCTTTGTGAGAACCTTAGGAATCTTCACATCATAATTGTTCATCGTATATCGTGCTGTCAGTTTTCGATAGGTACTACTTATGTTTAATTTTAAATAAAAAATTCAAAATAATTTCTGACCGCATGATGTACAATGAACAATTAAGATATGAGGATTCTTAAGATTCCCACAATTTGTATCTTAAATCCAAATCCCTAACAGACACTCATCATTCTTTCAAATGTCAGAAAGTCATTGATGATTGACTTTTGACATTTGACAGAATGTCAAAATGATTGACGAACATTTTTAACAGAATGACTAAAATGATTGACCATTAACAATTTCAAGAATCAATTCTATCGATTTTAAATTTTATAGGCCAAAATACGAAATTATGACAACCTTAGTAACCAGTTTAGCTAAAAAAATTTTAAAAAAAATGGCAGTGGAATTTAACTTGATTTTCTGTGCGGCTGCCATGCAGTCCTTCTCGGTGATTTTTGGGGGTCCGGCATACAGGTAAAAGAATGCCACCATTTCAACTAGAAAACCTAAGTTATTAATATAAACTTTGTTATAAGTTCAATTTGTGAGTCATTATTAGGTTTAGTCCACTTTGTTGAGTTAGGTCCATTCATTGATTATTCAGCATTCACTTCATATTATTTTTTATTATTTTTTAATTAAATTGTGATAAATGTTATCCTTTATTTATACTAGCAACCGACACACACGCTATACATATGCAACTCAACTTTCTTTTCATTGTGATATGAGTTATAATCAATGTGCGATGTAAAAGCGTTTCGAAAAGAAAATTCTTTTCATTGTGGTATGAGTTACCTAACTTATGGAAAACAAATTACTAACATTAGTGAAATAAAACCAAACTCATGAGTTAAGTAATACTTTGCATGGGGGGAAATGCAGAGGATGTGGGAGAAATTGTTGAGTGGTGGGTCTGGCGGAGGGCGATTAGGGTTTTGGAGGAAAGGAAGAGCCTACATAATTTGCAGGTGGGTTCGAGGCAGGCAGGGTGGGAGAAGGGGATGAAGGAGGTAGGGTGGTTAGAGCGGCTGAAGAGGATTTGGCGAGAAAGATGCAGAGAGAAGCCGAAGAGAGTTGATGAGAGAGAAGGCTGTGTGCCAATTTTTTAATTTAATTTTGGATTTTTAAATGTTTGTTATTATTACCTGGTTATCAGGTTCACATAAAAAACGATAAAATTTGTGATCCTATATAACACTACTAAATTGCCCATATTTTTATTTTTGTTCAGTTTTACTTAGAGGGTTAGAGTGTGTTTGAGCCCAAAATAATATTATTGGGCCGAGTCTAGGTTTGTTTTCGGCCCAGTATTCTTCCAGAAGTATTATAGGCTGTCCAGCCGCCATAATCAGGTTGGCCGAGTCCTATTGGGAGGAGGATTGATTTGGATAAAGGCAAAGAGGTCGAATCCTAATATAGCAAGGGGTCTTAAAAGTTGAAGGCACTGAGAATTAGGAAATAAATCTGGTTCATTATAGAGCCTAGTTCAGGAACATATTGGAACTAGGATTGGCCGAATCATAATCAGATTGGGATAAGCAGTTCTAGTCTGAGTACATCTCCAGTTCGGCCAGAAGTAGGTTCACTGCTATAAATAAAAAAAAAAGTGCATCATTCAAGCCCCCTCCAATTCAACACACAAACTGCCCTGCGCAAACTCTCGCTCTACGCGAAACCTCTCAACAACCTTGAGATTTTTATTTTCTTTTTCCGCCAACACATCTTCAATTTGGATAAACAGCACTGTGAAGGCAACCAATGACATCTTCAGTTTGGATAAACAACACTGTTGCCATAGAATCAGCCGACCGTGGAGCACCTTCAGTTTGGATAAACAGCACTGCGTCGAGGCCGACTGGTTATCTATCCAAGTCTCGATCAAGAAGGATTTTCTAGTCCTTATTGGCAAAGGTCATCTCATTAGCCTTCTTGACGAAGTGAGGTGTTACAGATTACTGGGCTCGACACATTGAACGCTGAGTTGTTTTATGATTGGATATTCACAAGTAAGTTTTAGAGTTCGGCAGTCGAACCACATTTACCATCAAGACATACATCTCTTTTGAGTACTTGTGTCCGTATAGTTTGGTGCCAGTTCGGCGTGCTTATACTCTTACAAATATAATCACCGTGACCGAACCCGGCGCTGACGATCCGTGAACTTCGCAAGACTAGCAACCTTGTCTTCAGGCTCTAGAACCCAAAGGTTGAGACGTGTTCCTTCCTCGGCTGCAATCGCAAGATCAAGAAGTCAACAGCGCGCCCAAAGCGACATCAACATATTTTACTCCTCGGCCGAGCTCGGTCGACGAGTTGGCACGCCTCACACACAACCGAAGGACGTAGTTAGCTAATCGATTTCTCGGCATGCGTGCCACGTAGGCTTGGTAGTTTTTAGGGTCAACAGAGTGATAATTTTATAGAAAGTTGGTTGATAACCAGAGTTCTATTAATATATGTAGTTTAGATATTTATTTTTTTTACTCAATTTTAGAATTAAATATAAGAATTAAATTAAAATATTGTATCTCATTCTAGATCTCAAGAGCAATTCATGCTTTTGTTCAAAATTCCCTCGGAGTAGGAGATATTTTTCAATGTGCCTAGAAGATGGACTGGTATACCACGTGTTACTATACAAGTGATGAGATACTTGTTTTAAAAAATTAACAACTTAAAAAATAAAACTTCTCTCTATTTATATGACAACAGGTGGTGTACTACACATATTCCGGGCACAACAAAAAATTTCTCGGGAAGAAGGCCATGGGTAGTCCACACACGACTCCTCTACTGGTGCATGAGAGAATTTTTTTTTGCAAGAGCCGGAGTAGGGTGTTTGTAAGAAGAATGTGTGGGGTCAGGTGGGGAAGTGGTGGGCCTCAATAGCAGGTATGGGGTGGTTTTTGTGTCTATGGTCGTAGGCATGCTAGAAAAAATACTGAAAATTTTGAAACCGACCAAACCCGTACCGAAGCCAAAAAAATCTCGAATCCATAATACCAAAACTTAGGTACCCGAAACCGAACCAATACCTAAAGTTTTAGTACGAAATAGGATATCCCAACTGAACCGAATCGAACCGACATATATATATATATATATAATTTTAATTATTATAGACCGTTGGACTTGGTTGAGATTTAATCAACCTTTCATTCAAAATAAACCCTTTTCTCTCTCTCGACCTCACATCACTATGTGACTCTCTGTCTCTTTTGACTCCTCTGCCCAAACCCAAAAGACTCAAGCTCTCCTCCTCCCCTAACTTCGTCGCCCAATTCGCAGTCCACCCACACCACATCCACACCTATCTCTGATTCTCTCTCTCGAAACTCCTCTCAATCTTCATGAACTTGAACTTTCAAGTTTGAAACAATTTTAAATTCATTTAGATTTTTGGTTTGTAACTTAATTTTTTGCTTTTGTGTTTGTAACTTAACTTATTTCATTTTGGTTGCATGTATTTTTAATTTAAGTAGTTTGTTAGTATAGAGATGGTAATTACTAATGATACATTGATACTAATGAACATGATTTGCTTGTAGTTTGTTATTATAAAATTATAATTTGTGCAAAGAAATGTGGTGGTAAATAGAATTGGTATGAATTGGACTGACAAAATTGTTATGAATCGGGCTAACCAAATTGGTAGGAATAGAATTAGGCTGACCAAACTAAGATAAGTTACACATTCAAAAGGCCCCAATTGGGCTAACCAAATTTCAGCCCAAAATATGGATCAAATTAGAAGGCCCAAAGATTGGACCTGAAGGCCCATTCCTGATCCCAAACCGAAAAATCGAAATAATTTTTGTATTGCTGAATTTCAAGAAACTGGAATTTCGGTTCAGTTTTGGTTTTCAAAATTCTGTCCCGAAAGTTTTCAGTTTGATTTTTGGTATTCAAGTATAGATTTGGTATCTCGAACCGAACCAACCCTAGCTGTGGGAAACATGTGGTCTAGTTTCCGGACCAAAGAATTTATGCTCGTGCAGATAAGGTATCAACTCAATATAAACAGGCTAATTAAACTGCTTTAAAATTATTGGCGTTGGTGAATCACTGGTGGTCAGCGGTAGGCTTAAATACCTCTATAAGTCTTCCCAGCTATCGAAATAGTGGATTGTCGTGCTGGCCCCCTTTTCATAAAAGAAATAAACAACTTTCAAAAATTAGCATGCTATAAACATATCAGTGATGGGTTTGCTACTTTAACACGCAATTTTTCCACATGTAAAACAATATTAGTTCGATTAGCCTCTAAACAATGATCATGCTTAACACTAAACATGTTGAAATTGATTCTTACTTTTTTTATTAAATAATAATGTGGTCATGTATCATGATCTGTCATTGTGATATATTTTATTTCTACTCACAACCAATCGGCTGATGCGCTCAGATTGAAAGTTTGTTATTCTTCTAGGCCAGTTTACTAATAGGAGCATATTTATGCGACTTAGTTAGCTTGTTCTTGTGCTTTTACGTTGTTAGTTCTTAGTTATTTAGTCTTTTAAGCCAAATTCGTGTGTTTTCAGGTTCTAAGGACAAAGTATGCAAAAAGAAGCAATTTGGAGCATTCTAGAGCATTTTTGAGCCAAGATTGGATGGTGCAAGCATGGAGGCAAGTTGTTGGACGAGTTTGAAGAGAAAAAGGCTTGAAATCAACCTTAAAACACACTTTCTAGAAGTCCTATCCTTTGTCCTACAAAAGTGGCGCCTCAAATCCTTCTAGAAACCCCAAAATCTGCCACAAAACACATTCCTTCTAGAACCCTAAAAATCTGGCGCCTCCTTTCCTTCTAGAATCATTTTCCCTTGCCTTGCAAGGCATTCCCTTGCCCTTATCCTATTGTGCCGCACCTCTCAGGCCTTTCCCTCTTGGATTCTGATTGTTAGGCCCCTTTCCTTGTGGATTTGGGTTCTACAAATCCTTTTCAGAAATTAATTGGACCACAATTCCTTTTCTAAATTAAATGTCGAACCCTAGGGCCCTAATCCATTATTTCTGCTAAGTCCAAGCCCCAATCTGATTGACCTAGGGTTTTGAGGTGCCTATATATACATGTTTTAGGGTTTTTGCCGAAGGAGGACAGCCATTCATCACAGAAATTCATTCATCCGCACACACCACCATTCTACACATTCAAAACACAATTCCAGCCATCTTTCAAGCCTTGCCGCAACCCACATCCATCCTAAATCCATCTCTGAACCTTTCATACGTCTATACACAACCTTGAACCCTTGTGCCGCAGCTAGTTGGGGAAGAAGAAGAACCTGTGCGCTTCATGCTTGCAGATTGGAGGGTTTTAGGTGAACTTCGTTCTTGTTTTCAATGTTTAATTCGTTATTACTTTCTGAACTTACTGTAATCATGAGTGGCTAAACCCCTAATTAGTTAGGGGGAAGTTTGAAGCCATGAACATGCTTGAGATATGAATTGATTTCTGCCAATTGTGATTTGATAAGTTATTATTGCAATTCAATTATCTGTTTTATTCATAACTGATCTGTGTATGTTTATTAAGGATGCATAGTTGGTTTTCATGCATGAATCAGATGCTAGAATATAAATGAGTTTCACCTAATCGTTACAAGTTTATATTCCTGAGTAGTGAAGGTTGATTTTCACAATCGCGTTAATTGAATTCTTGGCAAACGTATCATGCATTCATAGTTACAATTGCCTCGTCAACACTTATGCTTTTCATGAAACATAATGATCTCTGATTGTATCTCTATTATGCATTCATGTAGAGGACTTTTGGAGAACGATTTGAGTTGTTGCATGCATTCATCCAATTCAATGAGTTAAGGAAAATCTGAGGGTTAATTTGTGCATCACGGTTAATCTGGGGTGTTGAGCATCATAGTTTATTGAAAAGCAATTGGAAATCGATTCGTATACAAGTGTGTCATGTGTGGAAAACGGACCTCTAACTAATCCATCCATCATCTAATTTCCTAAATTCGTTTTAGAATCTGTTTACGTTCACAATTTGTTGGTTTGATTCAATTTCGTCAAAACCAAAACCCCCATTTACTTTCTTGTTTCAAAGTGTCTAAAATCTGTTTTGTTTGTGTTTTAGAGTGTTTTGAGTCAAGTCAAAACCCTAAATTCGTCCAAAGTAGTGTTTAGAGTCTAAAACTGGCCAGATTGTGTTTTTAGGCAGTTTTGAGTGTTTTTAGCTTGTTTTGAGTCCCTTGAGTCTTTCCAAACGTTTTTAACTTTGTTTTTGTATTTTAAGTCAGTTTAGAGGTTTTAGCAAGCCCTCCTAATCCCCGGCTTAGAACGATCCCTACTTGCATTTATACTACAATTTGACAACAAGAGGGTTTAATTTGAGTGCTTAACTTTTATCACATCATTTACAATTTGTGAAGCTCCTTGAGCTTAATTGAAGAGCATGAAGGGAAATTAAGGGGCTCGTTTGGTACCGCATATGTTCAATGTTAAGAAAATATTATGCCACCTAATTCTGCAGTCTAGTAATTTTTTTCTTCCACTTATAAGCAAGGTCAAAACCTTAAGGATTTTCATGTAAAAATATACAATCATATAACAAAAACTTGGAAGAAGGCTCATGCGACCCTCTTGGCCTTCATTGGCCCCTTCAATGATTGTGAGCAAATAGTTCGTGGATGTCGAGTTTCAATACCAAAGTATGATGACATTGCCCAATGTGTGGCTTAACCCAAATCCTCTACCCATTAGTATAAATATATCTTTGTATTAAATAAACAAACATACATACAAACAAATACGCAAACAAAAGTACTTATTAGCAAAAGTGTTTCCTGCAAAAGTATTCCTAACAAACCCAAAACTTTGAAGGATAAAATTTGCGATCTGCATCGTAGCTAGGTAAGGGAGCCTCCAACTTGAGGAATTTTTGGACCGGCTTAGTTATGTAAAAGAAGTTATGGAGTTCAAGTACTTATAAATCCTTAAAATAAATATAATATCATCCAATACCAAAATTTTACACTCAATAATCACCAAAATCTTACAATTATATAAGACATACCAGCATGGCGATCATAGCTCTTCATTTATGTGCCTCTTGTGTACGGTACTCGGCTGCTTTATGCACAATCTTTATTTGTATGACGGAATCCACAACTTTTTGGTTGGACATCACTTCCGTATGCCAACACAAGGAACTCTATTTCATCACCTATCGTCTCCACAACCCCGCGAGAATCGCAACTGATAAATTTCTTCATGTGTGTAACACCGAACACCCTTGTTAACCATGATGCCCCGAAAGAACCACCGCTCTCTTGTCATAAACAACCGACACTTTCTTAAGCATACCACTTTTACAACAGATAACGGCCCAAGGACTGCCAACATTGGCCACCACCAACATCTACTTGCCCTAATAGTACATTAAATATTGTTGTATCACTTGAAATTACTAACACCCCTAAACCTACTTGTTTGATTTCTCCATAATTCTTTTCTCAGTTCCAAGATATGATGTCCCGAGCGCATGCGCCATGGCTAACCAGGTCTATAACTCAAGATCTGCTATGGTATTTTCAAAAAGATTAGATTGCAAGTATGCAGGAACACCATGACCCAATAAGCCATAAATAATGCTAAATAGCCTTATGTCATGATCACCGAGAGGGTTACCAATCTGCCTAAAATCTGCAACAACATAACTCTGTATAAGGTTATTGTACGCATCATTTACCACATGGAAGCCATATGTGGCATTTACATTCTGAGAGGCATTTGAAATTTCGCTTCCTTTCCCAGAAACAAGAATATCTATTCATGAAAACGAACCAATTCTCGGACAGGAGTATCCTAATTCTGCCTAACCCAAAATTTTCTTTCGTGTTGTCGGGAATTTGACTAACTATCATGAATGTTGTGGGGATAATACTTGTAACTTTAAAGTCTTCACTAGAAGTAGAAGCAAGTGAAAAGAGAATTGGGGAATGATGTGAAGAGAAATGAAGAGAAGATCATCAGCTTCCACAATCATTAGTATTGATAGAATAGAACATGCACAACGATAGTAAGTAACATTAGCACCACAAGTGTCCCACTAAAAACCGTTTCCCTGGCTTAATTTATCTCTTCAAAGTAAATTAAAAAACGCTTTTTGTATGGAAATTTGAGAAAGTAACAGAAAAATGGCAGAACATATGTATGTATGTGCAAAGAGATTATACTCCAATATTGATGATTGAATATGAAGATAGTACAACCTTAATATACAAACTAGCAACAGCCTTTATAAGCCAAGTTTGACAAATTACAACAACAGACAAGATCCCATAATCAAGTCCTACAATCAACGTCCTATACTAGGAAAATAATCATAACATCTATCAACGAATATTTACAATTAATACAAGAATTTCAACACACCCGCTCAAGTTGGAGCATGTATGTTGTGAATACCCAACTTGCTGAGAAGAGAATGAAACGTTGCATTCCCCAATGCTTTTGTAAACATGTTGGCCAATTGGTGCCTTGAAGGTGTAAACCTTGTTGCAATCATTCCTGATTGTAGCTTTTCTCGAACAAAATGACAATCCAATTCAATGTGTTTGGTTCGCTCGTGAAATACCGGATTGGCTGCAATATGTAAAGCAGCCTTATTGTCACAGTAAACATGAGCTGGAGCTGCATGAGGCACTTTTAAGTCTTGTAACAGATAACGAAGCCATGTAAGTTCCCAAGGCATTGCAGCCATTGATCTATACTCCGCCTCTGCAGACGAACGTGAAACCGTATGTTGCTTTTTAGTCTTCCAGGAGATGAGTGATTTTCCCAAAAAAACACAATAACCTATCACAAATCTTCTAGTTGTCAGACATGATGCCCATGAAGCATCACAGTAACCCTTCAATTGCAATGCATCTTCAGATGAAAAAAATAGCCTTTGTCCTCGAGTCCCTTTGAGGTATTTCAATACTCGTATAGCAGCTGCAAGATGAGGCTTGCGAGGTGGGTTCATGAACTGACTAAGAGTTTGAACAGAAAATGTGATATCTAGCCTTGTTATAGTGAGATAAATAAGTTGCCCCACGATCCTTCTGTATCTTGTTGGATCCTTCAACAATTCACCATCCGTTGGCCTTAATTTCAAATCTTGCTCCATAGGAAAATCAACCGGACATGCCCCTAACAATCCAACATCATCCAGTATATCTAAAATATAATTCCTTTGTGAGATAGAAATACCTCGTTGTGAGCGAGCCACCTCGATTCCAAGGAAATATTTGAGAAGTCCAAGGTCCTTAATGCGGAACTGACGATGAAGAAAATGTTTCAATTGTAGTATAGCCTCATGATCATTCCCTGTAATGATCATGTCATCAACATATATAAGCACAACTGTAATAGAATGCCCAGTTATGCATGTAAACAATGAGTAATCTGCTCTTGACTGTTTGAAACCTACAAGTTGAATGGCCTGAGAAAACTTAGAGAACCATTGGCAAGAAACCTGCTTCAAGCCATAAAGTGATTTCTGGAGTCGACAAACCAAGTTCTCCCCCTGTCGACTAAGACCGGAAGGTGGTGACATGTAAACCTCTACTCCAAATCACCATGGAGGAATGCATTTTGTACATCAAGCTGGTAGAGATGCCATTTGCATTGAGAAGCCACGACTAATAAGCACTGAACGATAGTAAGTTTAGCCACAAGTGCAAACATTTCAGAATAGTCCAGACCCTCAATCTGCATGTAACCTTTGGCAACCAATCGCGTTTTTTAGCGCTCGATAAAACTGTTAGAGCGATGCTTGATCTTGTAAACCCATTTACCGCCAATGGAACGTTTTCCAGGGGGCAGAGGAATGAGTGTCCATGTGTTGTTTTGTTCAAGTGCAGCAAGTTCAGACTTCATTGCTTCCTGCCAATGAGAATCAAGATTAGCCTGTGCAAAAGAAGTTAGGTTCTACACAACAGGTTATGTTGTTCACAAAAATTTGGTGAGATTGTGATAAATGAGAAGATGAGAGGTAATTGTATAGTGGATATCTAGTACCTGACCGCAAAGAAGAAGTGGATTTAGAGGTTGACATGGTGACCTGTGAGCAGTCATAATCCTTCAATAAGACAGAAGGTTGCTTGAGGCGTAAACCGCGACCAAGGGCAGGTCGTGGTGTGACGTTGTCTGCGGGGCTAAGGAGTTCAATAGAATTCGGTTAGGACACGGTTAATGACGGTGAAGATATTTCAGGTTGAGTGTTTTGTGGTTGATCGTGGGAGACCGTGAGTGGATAATGGTTAAGTAAGGTGTTTGGTGGTTGTTGAAAGGTAGAGGGTGAAGTAGGAGACTCGGTGGGGCTAGGTAAAGTTGTTTACGATGGATTTGGATGAAATATAGGTGGGTCTGGGCCTAATGAGGTGGTTTTGGATGTGGTTAATGGCAAGACAGGCACAAGTTCATCAGGTTGGGTGTCTTGAGTAAGGTGAGAGAAAGGGAAAATATGTTCATGAAATACCACATCACAACCAGTAAAAAATTGGTGATGTTGAAGGTCGTAAAAACGATACCCCATTTTGACCAGAAGGATATCCAACAGAGAGAAATCTACGAGCCCGAGCATCAAATTTGTGTTTGGGTGATGTTTGTGTCGTATAGCAAAGACACCTAAAGACCCATAAGTGCATATATGTTGGTGTGCATTTGTAGAGCATTTCATAGGGATTTTTTTTGGATAAAACTATGGTGGGTGTGCGATTTATAAGGTCAGTGGCAGTAAGAATGCTTTCTCCCCAAAATTTTAGTGGAAGATTTGCCTGGAAACAAAGTGCTCGACCAACATTAAGTAGGTGACGATGTTTACGCTCTACCATCCCATTTTGTTGTGGTGTATGTGCGCAAGTATGTTGAAAAAGTGTCCCTGATTTGTCAAAGAAGGGGCGCATGGATAGAAATTATGCGTCATTATCGGTGCGAATTTGCTTGACTTGACACTGAAATTGGGTGTTGACATATGCAAAAAACAATTTTATTTTCTCTTGTGTTTCAAAATTTAAATTCATGAGAAATAGACAAGTGAATCGGGAGTAATCGTCAACAATTGTTAAGAAATATCTTGCACCTGAGGAAGAGGGCAAATGGTGCGGACCCCAAATGTCACAATGTATCAACTTAAATGGTTTTGAACTAGAAGTAAAACTTTAGGAAAACGGTAACCTTGTTTGCTTGGCTATTGGACAGACATCACAATGAGAATCAAAATTAAAGGAAATTGAAGGAATGGAACTAGATAAAAAACGGGCTGGACCATTGGAAATGTGCCGGCTGATGTGGATGCAGAGGCAACAGCTACCCCAAGCTTATTCTGTCGAAATATAATGTCTCATTTGACTGGTACAAGGTAATACAGGCCATCACGCTCCTTCCCCAATCGAATCTTCTTCTTCATTGCCAAATCTTGTAGGATACAAAAGATGGGAAAGAAAATGATCAAACAATTCAAACCCCGAGTAACTTTGCTAACAAACATCAAGTTTACTCGAAAACCAGGAACACAAAGCACATCTTTTAGTTCTAAATTGGGAGTGATCTTGATTGACCCAAGACAAGAAATTGTTGCTTGGGACCCATTTGGCATATTGACGGAGGAATAAGGTGGGTTCCTTTTTTCATTTAAGTTGGAAGATAAATAAATGTGGTATGTAGCACCACTATCAATAATCCAAGAATTTGGATTCTTTGCGGAAAAAGAATAACATCGGGCGTTAGGAATACATGCTGCATTTGCAAAAACCTGATTTTTACCATCACCTCGGAGAATGGCTTTGATTTGGTTGATTTCGTCCGCTGTAAATTTCAAATCATCAGGGACTTTGGTGGTGGTCGACTTTGCTTCTTCTTTGTTGGTATTATTGGCCACTGCACGCCTATTTTTGTTTGGAGGCTTTACGTCCTTCCCGTGGAATTTGTGTCCAGGAGGAAAGCCATGAAGGTAGAAGCAATAATCAATTGTATGAGTATTGCCATTGCAATAAGTGCAATGAAAATCTTTACCTCCACCATTGTTCGTCTTGCGAGGCTTGTTCCCAGCGGTCTTAGATACGTTCATGGCATGTGCAGTACTGCTCTCACCACCTTCAGCCACTTTTCCTTGTTTCTCTTCTTGTAAAAGCAGAGAGTATGCCTTACGAATGCTTGGTAGTGGCTGCATCAAGAGGAATTGCCCTCGAACCGTTGAATAAGAATCATTCAACCCCATGAGAAACTGAATAACATGTTCTTGCTGTTCCTTTTCATTGACCCCTTTCATCGTCCAACATGTGTAGGTTGGAATTATGTTGTAGGACGCTAGTTCGTCCTAAAGTCCTTTGAGTTTGGTATAATATACCGATAAGGACTATTGGCGTTTTTGGTGTTCAATGATCTCTCTTTTGATTTGAAATATGCGAGAAATGCTCCTTCAAATCCTCCCATATCTCAGCAGGAGAATTCGTATATAAGACACTGCTCATTAAATCGTTGCTGACGGAGCTGATGATCCATGAGAGGACCATGTCGTTGCATCGTTTCCAAAGGGAATATTTGGGGTCAGTTTCTGGTGGAGCTTCGATCGAACCATCCACCAAACCGACCTTGTTCTTGGCGCTTAGACTGATTGTCATTGCACGGCTCCGTATGGAATAATTGTCACCATTGAGTGGTTTAGAGACAAGGTGTAGACCCGGATGATTCGAGTGATGAATGTAGAATGGATCAGTAATGCCCATTGTTGTTGTGGGTTATAACTTGTTTGGTTTTTGTTTAGGAGTTTCTTCGTCACTCATACTGAACGACGAGATTGAGGAGAAGTGTTTCAGGCACCAAGAGGATGCTCTGATGCCAAGAAAAATGGCATAACGTATGTATGTAAGTGCAAAGAGATTATACTCCAATATTGATGATTGAATATGAAAATAGTACAACCCTAATATACAAACTAGCAACAGCCTTTACAAGGCAAGTTTGACAAATTACAACAACAGACAAGATCCCATAATCAAGTCCTACAATCAACGTCCTATACTAGGAAAATAACCACAACATCAATCAATGAATATTTACAATTAATACAAGAATTTCAACAGTAAAACCCGCTTTGTTTGCCTTTCGAAGTAATTTTAAAGTCGAAAGAAGTTTTCGATACTAACCGTTATTCATAGTATATGCATGTGTTCTTGTGTACGAAAAGCTATTTTGAATGGTGATAGCATGGTAATATATATTAAGAATCATTTTTTACAAGTTAAATAGAAAGGTTAAATGACTTTTCATTTTGAATTTTATTTTTTGAGAAGACTTTTCATTTTGAATTCAGCTGCGGTAATTGTATCTTTTCAGTGAAGGAAACATATGGAAATGCTTGGATGGGCCAAAGGGGATCACATGTTTTTCTCCCTGTCATTTCCCCAATATCTTCTCTATTTCAGCTAAAAAACAAAATGGTTAGCAAACGTGCTCTAAAATGTTTATGTTTTGTGTTTTGTTGTAAGACTCATTTGACGAGTAAGAGGATCATTCCAATTGAAGTTCATGCACAGAATTCAAGATTATGTTTTTGTGTTTTTGAAGTTTCTGTTATGAGGAATTACTATAACGAACACCCCATTCATAATTTAATATGAAAACATACTTTATTGATGATGCAAGACTAAACAATAGTAACCCATAAAAATTTATAGTCAGAAAGAATCTGATTAGTTTTGCCGATGCAAACAACAAGAACAATATAACACTAAGAAACAAAGTTTTACTCACCTTCCTCAATCAGTAGGGGTAGAAAACCCATGAGCCTGTAGTTCATCAACTGAGGCATAGCCATTCCACGTGTTAATTTCTAATTCGAAAGGTTTGAATTGCATACCTTGACTGCAAGGTGAAACTATATGAAAAATGAGAAATATAATTAGTCTTTCAACCAAACACTTGTTCTACATGATAAAAAATTTTGAAAGGCCAAAGAATACAAAAATCCGTTATAGTTAAAGTTAGCAAATAGCTACATGGTGCCTGGCACCGAGAGACCTTGACCCTTTACGTCCGGTCTGGCTACATATGCTCTGGGGGCACTCAACTTTCTTTCTTCAGTGCAAAATACAAAACTAAAAGACACAAATTTATAAATGGTAACCTGGCTTAGTATATGAAAACTTTACAATGACCTTATTACTGGACAACTACTTCCCTACCTGAATCTTATTTGATACTGCAGCATCAGATTTATTAAATAGTTTCAAGTTCTTTAGCAGAGATGACCTGAAGAAAAGCCTATATGCAAGACTATTCTTTACATAAATAATCAGACTAATAATGTAACTGTAACAAGAGTAGTGTGTGTACACATATTAGTCAAAGGAAGACGGTGGTAGATACAGTAAGGCTGGGATGGTTACCTTGTTCGAGGAAAGAGGATATACGGTTTTTGGTTGTACTGATGCCCCCTAAGAATATGAAGAAGCCTTGAAACTTTTATGGAGAGAGGGTAAAGAAGAAGAATTACCATTGCGTATGTTTTTTGTTTCTTATAACTTTATAAGTCACAGAACAATTCAGCCAAAACTTTAATAATTATTGATGAACCACTAGTACTAGAGATTGAGCTGAATTTTTTTCTTCTGGTGGAGGTTGATGCTGCTTTTGTTAAGTTTAAGCTGAAGCAATCTCCACACTTAACCCCCATTTTCCTCACTTAAGGCTTCTCTTCGATGATTGTTTCGATTTCCAAACGCAAGATTCATTGGCAAAAAAGGTAGAAAACAATTTGATGGCAAAAAAGTAAAATAAAATTGTTCCTGTCACGAAACAAGGGGAAGAACTATTGCAGTCTCAACCTTATCAGGTATCTAGCACACAGTAGTGAGGACTAGGGTTTGAGTAGTCATTCTCCAACAATACATGAGTTATGATTTGGATTCTTTCCCATGTGAAGATGATATATAGCATGTTCAATTAGGGATTAAGGTATTGATACAATTCATTCTGCACTTAATCGAATATGCAAGATGTAGCGGTTCAGCACAAATGCACTCCGATGATGATTGAAAATGCTTGGGGAAATGTTGGTCAAGACTCAAGTATGTTCTGCTAATCTATTGTTGCGATTAGTTGGCAGTCAAGACCGGAAGAGCTATCCAGATATGATCTCGTTTGCATAGTTTGAGTTTAAAGTATAACAATATAGATAGCAAGCCTTCTCTAGCACATGAGCTGCAGGCTTGCAGCATATTTCACTCAATCCTGAACACAACAATATATACAGCAAGCTGGAAAATTTCCATATACTGTTCCTGGAAAAAGAAGAAATCGTTCGCGAACTTGTTTCTAGCAATTTATGTGACTGATAATTACGGTTTGCAATGTATAATGTTGTAATATTATGAAGTTGACAAAAAAATTTATCACTCGTGTCGTCGTGTTTGTTATAAGACCCGCAAGAAGGTTACCCCCAATTAAATTTTTTGCACAGATATGAACAAGAAGAACAATTTTCTCATTCAACATATTGCTACTAATAATGTTTCTATAGATCGATGAGAATTCATAATCATCAAACCCACAATGTCATACATTTCCATTCCATGACATAAACAAAACCATAAATTAGAAAAAACAATACGACAAAAAACTCACTGTATTCATGTCCTTGCGAATCGTCGGTTTCATCGCATTCATCGCAGTGCAAAATGCAACACAACTCCTCTGTTTTTGCTCTGTTTCCACCCAACTCACCCATGAAACTGTTTCACAAGCTCCAAAGCCCTCTCCTTTGAGCCCTGAGGGTCAAAACTCTTCACACTCCCAACAAACCCATCACCGTTAAGCCGCCTTTCCTCCGCCAGGGCGGCCGCAGAAGGAGAAAGCCGTCTTTTGGGCCGCTTGTTCTTGATGAAGCAATCCCTCATCTGCTCCTCAACCATGTCAATTGTGCGCCCAGAATTCCATTCTCCAAAGCCATCACAGTCATCGTCGCCAAAATAAATAGATAAAAAAGACAATTCATCTCGTTGGTTGTATATTTTGCATATTACATGCAAATGGCGCATACAGTATCATTATGAATTAAGTGATTTTTTGAACACACAAAATTAATGCATTTATACAAACACACTTCACATATTATTTATTTGTCACATAAAATTGACACTCGCTAACACACTCTTTAATCTAGTACATATGGAATATAATAGTAGAATATTTGCTAGAGTTTGTGTCCACATAATTTTATTAATACAATAATAGTAGGAAGATTTATTTCAATGGTAAACTTCAATAAGAGATCTCAACACCAAGCGTATGAGTGATGTTATAGTGAGTGAACCCAACAGTCAAAAAGATCTTTTCCCATTCTGATTTGCTACGCTCTTTGCCAGTGATGGTAGACATCATCAGCATATCGAACCTAAGCTAGTTGTCAACTGATTTCTCATCCACCATCTTCTTGTTACCCCACAACTATGTCTATGATGATAATCTTCTTATTCCCTCCCTCGTTTTTGCTTAAAATATTGCTTCTCTACCCTTCTTCAATATCTTCATGCTTTCTTCTTTGCTCCAATCATGCAAAATCCACTGAGATATAGATCGTTAATTATTTTCATACAGTACCCAATTAGTCACAACATTTCCCAATTAATCTCTATATAAAAGGAGGATAGTACACACAACTACGTCAACCAATGTATGTATGCATATGATATACTTGCTTGTCGGCACTTTTTACATATCAATAATTCTATTTAAACACACTCGCTCATATTTTCTTTAATAGAGGTGGACCCTAGCATGTACATGGGACAAAGATGCTAGCTAGAACTTGCAAAGACAAAGGTGAGATGTTTTTACTAAGGGGTGGGAGAGTGGGCTAAGCCTTACAATGAACTTGAACTAAAATCAATTTTTAATCTTGTCTTACACAAGATTAAAAATTAATTTTAGTCCCTAGACTCTATTTAATGTCAACGCATGCATTCAATATCTCTTTTTTTTTTTTTTTAATTTTAAACTTTCCATGAACTAAATTTTATGAAAATATTGTAAATTTAGTACTCTTTTGAATTCCAATGATTTAGCTCTTATTTTTTAATATTTTGCATCACCAATTTATGCTAAGTATCTTATATATAAAAAAAAATATTTTGGTAGAAATCTCCATGGACTCTCTGCTACTCATATTTTCGGCACAATATTTTATAATGTTAGTACATGAATCGACGTTAAACAGTGAAATGGCAGAAAGTCTCCTAAGCATATCTCTTCAAGTAATATATTATACCTAGGAATATAGTAACCTTTTATAAATGACCTATTTGCTGACTTCCTCCCCTCAACGTTGTATAGAGCTACCATTTTTCCCTCTGGCGTTATTTTGAAAATTTTCATCCAATTTAATTTCCAACCATTTTGGTCATCCGGACAACACATGGCAATTGTATGAGGTAAAAAAAGGTAATCGTGCTTTAGAAAATTGGGCACTTAGCCAATACTTTGTAGCTACTAATTGGACTCCCATGGCTAATTCAAACAGAATGTGTTGGAGCCAACTAGCGAAAGATAAAACTATGTCGGAGCAAACTAGCGAAAGAAGAAGAAAAAAGCAATACGTTGTCCACTAGAGATAAAACTATTTTATTCCCATCAAAGATCTACCATGTGACCAAAATGGATAGAAAATTATTGAACAGAAAATTCCAAAATTTAACATCAAGAGAAATTGGCTAATAATAAAAGTTGAGGGATAATCAGCTAAAATTAAAATTTAAAGGGAAAATTAACAACTCCTTACAAGTTTGGGAGGAAATAGGCAAATACCTCTTTATAAATTAATACATATACGTAGTGCCAACCACTTATAAATTAATACATATACGTAGTGCCAACCACTTGGTTTAATCCAATGATGAAGGTGAGTTGAATGATGGATAAGAATAGGTTAGGTTTAGAAACCAAACGTATCAATATGCTCGGGGGAAACATGTCAATTATTGCATGGGTTACATGAATCTTTCATCCATCTTTTTTTGGTAATAAAGTGGCTAAGTCAGATTTGAATAATGTTATCATATCCCCTACAGATTTCCAATTGTAGCTAGTGCAGACCACGCAAGCAATTAATAGAAACATGCAATCGTAACCGCCTATATAGACAGGATGTTGAATTTCTACACATACGTGACAGTTCAAACTCTTTCTCTTAAATTATAATAATAATTTCAAACTCTCCCCTCCTTTTCAAAAAATAAATCTATGATGGGTTTGCTACTTGTAGGACGTGCAAACAAGAAAATTATCCCCCTCCCCTTAACAATAATAAATTTAAAAAAAATTAGGGATGAGTTTGCTACTTGTAAAACATGCAATTTTTCCACACGTAAAGTAAAATATTGGACACTTATACCACACACTTATCTTTGGTGTGAAGACAATATAGGTTCGATTAGTTTCTAAGCGCAGTGGTCATACTTAACACTAAACATGTTAAAATCGATTAGTACTTTATTAATAAATTTTAATGTGGTGACTTATCATGATTTGTCATTCTGATATATGTTTTACTAACGTGGGCGTCCGCGTGATGATGCGATGTTTAAAAGATTATAAAACATGTAGAAAGTTCTAAATATATATAATATGCAATACTATTTATATACATGTGATTCGTGTAGAAGCTTAAAAGATGTTGTCGTACAAACTTCCATAAAACAAAAAGACCAAATGTTTGGCTCCACACATTTAAGTGAAACTTGATAAATCGTGCGGAACACAAGAGTAAATGGAACAGAATTTTGTTGCATCATGATCAGTGGACTCATGAATTGTGTACTTCATAATCAGAATATATGATTAAACATAGTGCCTTGCTGAACAATTAATAGAGCCATTAAAAGAAAAAAGCAATTAACTTCTTCGATCCTAATTACAAAACCAATTGGCATATTGTTAGGTTGATATTTTACATATATTTTGTATCTCCTTTACTTAATTTTTAGTCATAATTTAGTTGGGTTTAATGCAGTTTATGCAATTTTGATAGAAATTATAATTTGAACAAAACATGAATTTTACGGCGAAAATATGAGAAACCCAAATAGTTATCCAAGTTGGACTGTATGAGCTATGCGGATCGGTGCAGAATTTGAATTATCTGGCTTAGTGCACGTCTGTTTGGCTTCGCGGCTCTCCCAACTCGGATTTCGTAATGTGGTTGGTTTTATTTATTTACCCTGTTGGGTTAGGGTTGTTGACCTAGCAACGAGGTAAGGGTAAGGATTCTGATGCGAAGATTTCTCTTTTTTTGGGTAAAGATGCGAAGCTTTCTCGGTTGCCCTAAGTTCATAGATGTTTTCCTAATCTAATTGGGCTGCTGCATTCCCAGTCAAGTGGTGCGAATTGGTTTAATTGGTGTCGATTAGTTGGCTGGCCCATATTTTTAGGAGCAGTGCTGCTCTTTTGTTTCCATCAACGATTGGGAATTATCTCCTTGTTGCGAGAGACAAAAGGAAGAAAAGAAGATAAAATATAAAAAGCGTATGTGGCACCAATTAAGGAGAACCTCCATGCACAACACACACGCACATACAGAGAGGGAGAGAATCCGAGAGCATAAGGAAGAAGGAAATGGAGAATTCAAAAGTAATGCATTTATACAAACACACTTCACTTATTATCTATTTGTCACATAAACTGACACTCGCTGGCACACTCTTTATTCTAGTACATATGGAATATAATAGTAGGGCCACCTATATTTGCTACAGCGTGTGTCCACATAATTTTATTGATACAATACTAGTAGGAAGATTTACTTTCAAGGGTAAAGTTCAATAAGAGACCTGAAACCGAACGTATGAGTGATGTTATAGTGAGTGAAACCAGCAGCCAAAAAGATCTTTTTCCATTCAGATTCGCTACGCTCTTTGCCAGTGACGGTAGACATCATCAGCATATCAAACATCAGTTGTGTTTCAATTGATTTCTTATCCACCATCTTCTCCTTGTTATCGACATGTCCCACAACTATGTCTATGATGATAATCTTCTTATTCCCTTCATCGTTTTTGCTCAGAAGTATTGCTTCTCTACACTTCTTCAATATCTTCACGCTTTCTTCATCGCTCCAATCATGCAGAATCCACTGAGATATAGATTATTAATTAATTTCATACATTACCCAATTAGTCACAATATTTCCACAATTAATCTATAAATAAAACGAGGATATGTGCACACAACTACATCAACAATGTATAGACTTGCTTGTCGGCAACTTTTACGAATCAATAATCCTATTTAAGTGCACTTGTTCATACTTTCTTTAATAGAGGTGGGAGATGTTTTTACTAACAAAAAGGTTATTAATTACGAAATTAACTAAGAAACAACAAATAATTGAGTGTTATATATTACGTACCTTGAGCAAAATTGCATTTGCTGGGGGTATTTCCACAAACATGTATCCCCCCACAAAACCCAAATTATGGGTGGTTCCTTGCAAGTCAGCCACCACATGTGGTTGGTCAAACACAATGCAGTTGATGCTGGGGAATGCATTGGCAATGGCCTTGGCCATGGTTCCTGTTCCTCCTCCAACATCCACCAGGGATTTCAAGCCCTCAAAAACTCCTCCACACTCTTCCACCACCTCCCTTCTGAGAAGCTTGGAGTCAGCCTCCATTGCTTCATCAAACAAGTTACCGAACCTTGGTTCCTGAGCTGCCAAATCCCAAAAGGGCATTCCATTTTCCATTTCAAATGGTGTACATATAGTAGCTGGATCATCACCACCGTTCTTCTGCAACCAAGCTCCCATCAAGTGAAATGGGGTTGTCAGTACCTGATAGAGTAAAACCTAGTTAGGATTCCTTGTTCCACAAGTATTGTAACTAAATGTAAATTAGTTTTTCTTTCTTTCCTAGTAATCCTAATATTCATTGTCATTAAATCCCAAGACTTATGATGCATATATAAAGATGCGGTCTCTAGCTATCAATGTTCTTTGACTGAAATTGTGTAGGTTTTCATTTTTTCATCGAAGTTACTGACATTAATGTAATGGTGTGGTTCTATGAAGGTTATTACATTTTTAAATTACAATTTGAAATTTGTAGTTGGTTATATTAGTGAGATATTAAATAAAACCCATAATTTGTGGGATTAAAAATATCAAAAGAATAAATTATACTCTCCAATAAATTATATACATATAGACATGGGTAGATTCATTAAAATTACCAAAAAATTATTGTACCAAACATGAATACATTTTTCAAAACTACACAAAAAAAAAAAAAAAAAAAGGAAGATATGAGACTTAGTAACATTATTAAATTTCTTACTTGACATGGATACAGTCTCAATCAATGAAATAGAATGTACCCATATAAGTTTAAAAATGGATTAGAAAAAAAAATGAATGAATTTTATATAAAAAAAAAAAAAAAAGGGGTACATTTTATATTAGAAAATGGTACATTTTACATATAGCAAATTGTATATTTAAGAATTGGTACATTTAGGATTAGAGAAAATTGCAAAAATTATATGAATGGGTACATTTAAGATTAAAGTTTTGAAAAAATAATCCTTTTTATAAAATAAAAAAACAATTAATGGGTATAAACTTATTCTAATTATTTTTTTTTTTTTTTTGAAATGTTTGAATTGAAAATTGATTAGGTAATAAGGGTGTGAGTATTAAACCCTAATCAACTACTAATTTTTATTTTAAAATTTATGTAACTGACATGTAAATTCATTAATGCTAGGGACTTCAATCAGAATCTAAAAACTAATAAGGTTTCGGTTAATGAACATTCGTAAATAAGGACCGGCTACTAGTTTTTCCTATAAATAATATATATCAAATTCAATATACACTACCGTATCGAGTATCATGAGTATAAGTGGTGTGATGTTTGATGGCCCGTCTTTGAGAAGAAGCCTAGAAGTTGGTGTTAGGCTATACAATACAACAGCTTCTTCTTCCTCCACATCCTCACAATCATGATGAACATGATGACGTTGTGCAAAGAAATCGGAGTGGACGAGGATGCGCATCAGGCGTGAGACGAAATGAGCTCTCGAAGGGTGGACATTGAGCGCAGCGATGAGCTCGGAAAGAGAGATGGGTTGGCCGTGGTTGTGAATCACGTCTGGGATGCCCAGTTGAACTGCACATTTGAGTGACATGGAGTTTATGAACTGGAACATGTGGTTCCAAATCTGAGCTTGAGCTCCAAGAAGCTCATGGCTAGTAGCACCCACTTCACCATTACTCAAACCCATGTGTGTGTGTGTGTGTATTTCTATGTAGTAAGTCTGTGGCTTCCAGATTATATATTTTGATTGATTATTCTCTTGCTATATTAGTTTTGAATACATGGGTAGTGGATCGGGATATATATATATAGCACTGCCCAGTGCCCACATACAAATATTGAAGTGAAAAATCATATTATACTCGACACTCTTACCTATCGAGGTTTCATCTTTCACGCACACTTTAAGCATGTCAGGTGCTTTCTAATTATTCACACATTGAGCGTGCCAAACATAAGCTATCTAAGATTTTATCAATCTAAATTGTAATGATTGCATACATCACTATGATTCAAGTAATATATTATAGGGAAATTTTATGTGAATCCGTATAACTTCTTTCTACACAACTTACTCTCGAAACCATATTATTTTAAATTAAACTATCAATATGTCTTTAAACTCAAATTTACTACCTAAATTACTCTCACAAACTCCATTCGATATGTAAATTTATCTTTACACTCATTTAGAAAAGGCTTAAATGTCAAAATGGTCCATGTGTTATAGACATATGGCGAATTTAGTCCATGTGTTTTTGATTTGGCTAATTTAGTTCTCATGTTTGTCTAGGTTAGCCAATTAAGAACATTCCATTCAATCTCTTTTAAAAAATTCATAAGAAAAATTATATGAGATATAATTACCCTTTCTCTTTACAAAAAAAATGAAAATCAATGAGAAGTAACACATATAAGAGATAAAACTTCCAATCTGAAAAATGATTAAGGTTGTGACATAGAAAAGAAAGGGGGTAATGTTAGGGAGAAAGTCGGAGAGTTGAGAAGAGAATAATTTTTCTTTTAATTTTTAAATATTTTAAATAATCAAACAAATAAGTTTAATATAATTTATAAATTTTTTTACAGAAATTATATGAAAATGTCCTTAATTGGCTAACAGAGATAAACATAAGGACCAAATTGGCCAAATTGAAAACACATGGACTTTATTAACCCAATGACTAAAACACAGGGATCATTTTAATATTTAAGCCTTTAGAAAATAAAAAACCCAAAATTAGTATTCATGAATATTTTGCAACTTCTAGACTTCGTTTTTTTTGTACAAATAATGTTATCTACATTAAGGGGGTGGGGGAGTGTGATAAGCCTCACAACGGGCTAGAAATAATATATGACGCAAATTTTAGTCATAAGTAATATTCCTCTTTACTTGTAAGTGAGAGGTCTTAGCTTCGATTCTCGCCAATGGCGAATTTGAACCACATTAGTGCTAGTCCATTTTGAGGCTTAGCCCACTCACATTCCCCTTAGTGTAGACAATATCGTTTGTTAAAAAAATATAAATATACCAAATGTAACATTTTTAACACTACGTAGATATATTTGGAAAATAAAGTTTAAATATGCTAACATGTAAATATATTATTATTATTAAAATAATGACGTGAATAAAAATCAAAGAACCTTGATCAGTAACTAAAAAGAAATAATGTTTCAATCAATAAAATAGAAAAATGAGGAATGAAAACCTAATTTCTCTTTAAAAAAATTTAGATTTAGAATTCAAAACCCTCTCTAATGTAACCAAACGTATCAATTATTGGCTTGGGGAAAACATGTCAATTATTGTAGGGGCAACATGAATCATGTAGAATCAGATCATCCATCTTTATTTGGTAATAAAGTGGTGTATTATTCAGATTTAAATAATGTTATCATATCCTCTAAATAGAATGCTTCGTGCAAAATAAAAAATATATCCTCTAAATGGAATGCAATTGTAGATAGTGCAGAGTAGGAATTTTTATGTGCGATGGGGGCCATTGACAGGCCATATGATACAAAAGAAAAGATAAGAAAATAATGGAATCTTTCAAATTTGACAATGTTTAGAAAAATACAAGACATAAAACAATTGTTTACTCATTCGTGTATCTAAGGGACGGATGAGGATCCTCTTGGATCCCTTTATGCGGATCTTAGGAATCTTCATGTTTTAATTGTTCATCATATATCATGCTGTCAGTTTTCGTTAGATACTATTTATGTTTACTTTTAAATAAAAATTTCAAAATAATTTATAACCACACTATTTACGATGAACAGTTCAAATGTAAAAATCTCTAAGTTCTCTACAATTTATATCTGAGATCCAAATCCCTAATGGACACTCATCATTCTTTCAAATGTTAGAAAGTCATTTATGATTGACTTTTGACATTTGACAGAATGTCAAAATGACTGACGAAGATTTTTAACAAAATGAGTAAAATAATTGACAATGAACAATTTCATAAATCACTTCTATCGATTTTAAATTTTATAGGCCAAGATACGAAATTATGACAATCTTAATAACAATTTTAGCTAAAAAAAAATAAAAAATGGCCGTGGAATTTAACTTGATTTTCTGCGCGGCTGCCATGCAGTCCTTCCTGGTGATTTTTGGGGGTCAGGTATACAGGTAAAAGAATGTCACCATTTCAACTAGAAAACCTAAGTTATTAATATAAAGTAAACTTGTTATAAGTTCAATTTGTGAGTCATTATTAGATTTAATCCACTTTCTTGAGTTAGGTCTATTCATTGATTATTCAGCATTCACATTAGATTATTTTTTATTATCTTTTTATTAAATTGTGATAAATATCATCCTTTATTTATACTAGCAATCGGCACACACGTTATACATGTGCAGCTCAACTTTCTTCTCATTGTGATATGAGTTATAATTAATGTGCAATGTAAATGTCATTTCGAAAAGAAAATTATTTTCGTTGTGGTATGAGTTACATAACTTATGGAAAACAAATTACTAACATTAGTGAAATAAAACCAAACTCATGAGTTAAGTAATACTTTGCATGGGGGAAAATGCAGAGGATGTGGGAAGAAGTTGTTGGGTGGTGGGTCTGGCGGAGGGCGATTAAGGTTTTGGAGGAGAGGAAGAGCCTACATAATTTGCAGATGGGTTAGAGACAGATGGGGTAGGAGAAGGGGATGAAGGAGGTGGGGTGGTTAGAGCGGTTGAAGAGGTTTTGGCAAGAAAGATGCAAAGAGAAGCCGAAGAGAGTTGATGAGAGAGAAGGCTGTGTGCCAATTTTTCAATTTAATTTTGGATTTTTAAATGTTTGTTATTATTACTTGGTTGTGAGGTTCACATAAAAAATAATAAAATTTGTGATCCTATATAATGCTACTAAATTGCTCATATTTTTATTTCTGTTCAGTTTTAATTAGAGGGTTAGAGTGATAATTTTATAGAGATTTGGTTGATAACCAAAGTTCTATTAATATATGTAGTTTAGATATTTATCTTTTACTCAATTTTAGAATTAAATATAAGAATTAAATTAAAATATTGTATCTCATTCGTAGATCTCAAGAGCAATTCATGCTTTTGCTCAAAATCCCCCCGGAGTAGGAGATATTTTTCAATGCGCCCGGAATACGGGTGGTACATCACGTATCATTATACAAGTGGTGAGAAACTTGTGTTAAAAAATTAACAACTTAAAAAATAAAACTTCCTATATTCCGGGCACAAAGAAAAATTTCTCGGGGAGAAGGCCATGGGTAGTCCACACACGGCTCCTCTACTGGTACAGGAGAGATTTTGAAACCGACCGAACCCGTACCGAAGCCAAACAAATCCTGAATCGACAATACCAAAACTTTGATACCCGAAACCGAACCAATACCGAAAATTCAATACGAAATACGATATGCCACTTGCATTAGTTCGGTAAAACCGAACAGAATTGACATATATATATATATATATAATTTTAATTATTATAAGCCACTAGACTTGGTTGAGATTTAATCGACCTTTCATTCAAAATAAACCCTTCTCTCGCTCTTGACCTCACATCACTCTGTGACTCTCTGTCTCTTTTGAGCCCTCTGCCCAAACCCAAAAGACTCGAGCTCTCCTCCTCCCCTAACTTCGTCGCCCAATTCACAGTCCACCCACACCACATCTACACCTATCTCTAATTCTCTCGCTCGAAACTCCTCTCAATCTTCATGAACTTGAACTTTCAAGTTTGAAACAATTTTAAATTCATTTAGAATCTTGGTTTGTAACTTAATTTTTTGCTTTTGTGTTTGTAACTTAACTTATTTCATTTTGGTTGTATATATTTTTAATTTAAGTAGTTTGTTAGTATAGAGATGGTAACTACAAATGATACATTGATACTAATGAACATGATTTGCTTGTAGTTTGTTATTATAAAATTATAAAAGGAATTGTTATTAGCACTCAAAAAATCTCATTTGTCACTCCAAACTTTCTATAATTAGAAAGAAAAATACACTTGTGAGGAGTGTAAAATGAGATTTTTTGAGTGCTAATAACAGTTCCCATTATAAATTGTGCAAAGAATTGTGGTGATAAATAGAATTGGTATGAATTGGACTAACAAAATTGGTATGAATAGGTATGAATCGGGCTGACCAAATTGGTATGAATAGAATTAGGATGACCAAACTAAGATAAGTTACACATTCAAAGGGCCCCAAAATTGGGCTAACCAAATTTCAGCCCAAAATCTAGATCAAATTAGAAAGCCCAAAAATTGGACCTGAAGGCCCATTTCCAATCCCAAACCGAAAAATCGAAATAATTTTTGTATTAATGAATTTTAAGAAACTGAAATTTCGGTTCAGTTTTGGTTTTCAAAATTCCTTCCCGGAAGTTTTCAGTTTGATTTTCAGTATTCAAGTATCGGTTTGGTATCTCGAATTGAACCAACCCTAGCAGTGGGAAACATGTGGTCTGGTTTCCGGACCACAGAATTTCTCCTTGTGCAGATAAGGTATCAACTCAATATAAACAGGATAATTAAACTGCTTTAAAATTATTGGCGTTGGTGAATCACTGGTGGTCAGGGGTAGGCTTAAATACCTCTATAAGTCTTCCCAACTATCGAAAGAGTGAACTGTTGTGCTGGCCCCCTTTTCATAAAAGAAATAAACAACTTTCAAAAATTAGCATGCTATAAACATATCAGTGATGGGTTTGCTACTTTAACACGCAATTTTTCCACATGTAAAACAATATTTGTTCGATTAGCCAATAAACAATGATCATGCTTAACACTAAACATGTTGAAATCGATTCTTACTTTTTTTATTAAATAATAATGTGGTCACGTATCATGATCTGTCATTGTGATATATTTTATTTCTACTCACAACCAATCAGCTAATGCGCTCAGATTGAAAGTTTGTTATTCTTCTAGGCAGGGCCGACCCTGAGATTTCAGGGGTCTTATGCGAAAGTGAATTGGAGGCCCTAAAAAGTACTAAATTTTTTATTTTTTTATTTTTTTGTTCAAAAAAATAATTTTAGTTTTCAATTGAGCTTATATAAATTCTAATAGCACAAACAAATTTAACATATCAACAAGTGGAAATGTGGCGTATTGTTTTTCCTTCACTATTTAGAGGGTCCGGGTTTGAATTTTTATGCTATTGTGTGGAATTTTTATATTATTTTGTGGAAGCTTATGCATTTAATAAAAATAAACTCAAAAAAATAATGGAGACAAGTTTCGAACCCATCCCCTAGGCCGATAGAAAGAAGCAATAATACCACTTGCGCTAAGACTCAAGTTTGTAATATTCTACACATACTACCATATATACATATATGCATGTAAAATTGAAAAATCGGGGGCCCTTCCGATTTGGGGGCCCTTCCGATTCGGGGTCCAAAACTCAGGGCCGGCCTTGCTTCTAGGCCAGTTTACAGTTCGTGAAGCTCCTTGAGCTTAATTGAAGAGCATGAAGGGAAATTAAGGGGCTGGTTTGGTACCGCGTATGTTCAATGTTAAGAAAATATTATGCCACCTAGTAGTATTTTTCTTTCACTTATAAGCAAGGTCAAAACCTTAAGGATTTTCATGTAAAAATATACAATCAGATAACAAAAACTTGGAAGAGGGATCATGCGACCCTCATGGCCTTCATTGGCCCCGTCAATGCTTATGAGCAAATAGTTCGTGGACGTCGCGTTTCAATACCAAACTATGATGACATTGCCCAATGTGTGGCTTAACCCAAATCCTCTACCCATTAGTATAAATATATCTTTGTATTAAATAAACAAACATACATACAAACATATATGCAAACAAAAGTATTTATTAGCAAAAGTGTTTCCTGCAAAAGCATTCCTAACAAACCCAAAACTTTGAAGGATAAAATTTGTGATCTGCATCGTAGCTAGGCAAGGGAGCCTCCAACTTGAGGAATTTTTGAACTGGCTTAGTTATGTAAAAGAGGTTATGGAGTTCAAGTACTTATAAATCCTTAAAACAAATATAATATCATCCAATACCAAAATTTTACACTCAATAGTCACCAAAATCTTACATTTATATAAGACATACCAGCATGGCGATCATAGCTCTTCATATTCTGTGCCTCTTGTGTAAGGTACTTTGCTGCTTTATGCACAATCTTTATTTGTATGACGGAATCCACAACTTTTTGGTTGGACATCACTACCGTATGCCAACACAAGGAACTCTATTTCATCATCTATCGTCTCCACGACCCCGCGAGAATCGCAACTGATATATTTCTTCATGTGTGTAACACCGAACATCCTTGTTAACCATGATGCCCCGAAAGAACCACCTCTCTTGTCATAAACAACCGACACGTTCTTAAGCATACCACTTTTACAACAGATAACAGCCCAAGAACTGCCAACATTGGCCACCACCAACATCTACTAGCCCTAATAGTACATTAAATATTGATGTATCACTTGAAACCAGTGTTCTAAAAAACGCCCTAGGCGGTCGCCTAGGCGGCGCCTAGCAACCAAGGCGTTTTTGGGCAAATCAGGCTGAAAAATCGAGTTGGGGCTAGGCGGGCTAGGCGGCTAGGCAGGATAGGCGGGCTAGGTGGCCCTAGGCGGTCCTAGGCGGCCCTAGGAGGTTTTTTTTTATATTTTTTTTATTAATTGTGTGTTTTTTTCTTTTTTGGTTTCATGGTGGTATACTTATGGAAATGGTGTATTTAATTTGCATATGATGGATTAACTACAAGTTCATCCAATACTTATGGAAATAGTGTACCTAATTTGCATTTTATCATTATTTTATTATCCATACAAGTATAGTTTTTTTTTTAGGTGTCAATATGCACTTATTTACAAGATATACAAGAAATTTACCTAAATCCGCCTAGGCGCTAGGCACTAGCCCGCCGCCCGACTAGCGCCTAGCGTTTTTTAGAACCTTGCTTGAAACTACTAACACCCCTAAACCTACTTGTTTGATTTCTCCATAATTCTTTTCTCAATTCCAAGATATGTTGTCCCAAGTGCATGCGCCATGGCTAACCAGGTCCAGAACTCAGGATCTGCGATGGTATTTTCAAAAAGATTAGATTGCAAGTGTGCAAGAACATCATGACCCAACCAGTCTGCCTAAAATCTGCAACAACATAACTCTGTATAAGGTTATTGTATGCATCATTTACCACATGGAAGTCATATGTGGCATTTACATTCTGTGAGGCATTTAACTTGTCTAGATGCTGAACGAATCATCCAAAAGACTTCGGACCCAGTGACACACCCCGTCCCGAAGGTAGGGCGTGTTGGCCGTCACGTGAACGTGACACGCCCTACCTTCGGGGCGGGGTGTGTCACCCAGGGTTGAAAGCTAGGTTCCAGCATATACGCGAGGCTCGAGTCCTCGGCTTTGAGGTCGACCCATATACTGATGTTAATGCGGCCGAGCTCCCATTCTCCCTCAAGGACCTTGAATATTTACGGTACCATTTCAAAGTCTTTTCGACCGTTTCCCTCTTCGGCCATACGGCCGACGAAATAGAAAGTGTCGCACGATTAGATGCTTACCTTGACACTAGGGATGCCCGTGTCATGTAACAGGAGCAAGCTCGTGCACGACACGAGTCCCGGACCAAATTTTGATTTCAGATGAACCCGAGAACAATGAACAGAATGAGAAGGTTCTTATAAACATATCGCAGAAACATACTCCGGCGACAGCTGAAGAAGATAAAACGGATACTCCCCACGCACATCTAGAATCAGAAGAAGAAGAAGATCGCGACCTGATGAGTCCCTCGGTCCTTGACAGCATGGAAATCAGTATGGTCCATGTTCGATCTGCCGATTTTCAGCCAATCGCATCCCAACCAAATTCCTTGGACGGCGACGTAGTTGCCGAGGAAACCATGCAAGTCGACTTCGTGGCTGCTGAAGAAATCGAGCTAGCAACGAAAGAAGATAAGCTCAAAACAGCTCGCGCTGAATTATTTCCTCGCTCGTCATCAGTTAATCTCCATCATCTGAAGCCGTTGTATGTTACGGCTTCCTTCTGGAAGTACTCGAGACGAGCTTTCATCTCCCCATGTCGAAGAATGAGTTTGATCCACTTTTCAGATTCCTCAATCGTGGTTTCAAAATCCTGATCGATTACCTACTTTCCCTGGAGCAATTCTGTCATAATTGTCGGAGGTTGTCGTTCATCGTCATTGCTGGCCTTTTCTTTCAGCTGCCACTTGGGGGCCGAAATCTCTTAGGCTGCTAGTCAGCAGGCCATACAGTCCATTTTTTAGCCTTTTTACGATTTGGACAACGCGGTGTACACACCGTTAGGGGAATGATAGGTATACCAACGCTGATCACGTGGCTCAAGGGGTCTGAAAGTGAGCTGGTTCACGAGTGAACTTGAACTGCCAGAGCTGGGCACATAATAATCTTGTCGGCTCATTATTTTTCTCAACGTTAGAGCTCGACATCGATTCGACAACAACCTGTCCATTTAAATCTTGGGGTGGCTCGTTTAAGAATAAATCGATTTTCAATCGTGGCCAAGAGTTCTGTTTTGTGACGGATCGCATTGGAATGAACTTAGCATTTTCTTTTCCCATATCCCTAAGTAGACGAGCATCCACCATGCTTACTGTCGCCGTGGGAAATGGATCGATGTCGACACCCATTTTCTTTTCTAGAAACTTGAGTTTACCGTTGTCAATCCAGCTTTGGATGGCGTCTCGAAACACGACGTAGTTGTTTGTCGTGTGCTTATTTGAGTTATGGTACTTGCAATACGTTTTTCCTTTCAATTCTTCGACCTTGGGGATATTATGCCCCGACCGAAGTTTGATTATTTTGGCAAGTAGCAATTGATCGAATATGGCGTCGGCCTTAGTAATGTCACAAGTATACACTTTTGATGTTTTGATGGTAGACTCTTCAGGGGCCGAGCGAGTTTTGGCATCTTTGGGACTGGCATGAGCCAACGCCTTACATATATATGGTTTGTCGATTACTATCTCGGTTACGTCTATATTGGCATATTCTTCACCTTCGGCCGACGCGTAACTGACCGTGGGGTTTTTGTAGATTGTCCCCCAGGACGAAGATTTCGAAACCTTCTCTTCTTGGAGTAAATAGTCGTATTGCTCGACATGCTGAGCTAATTCATACATGTCACGGAAGTTGGCCCCCAGGAACTTCTTTTTGTATTCTACATCCAAGCCGTTTAGAGCGATCCTAACAAACTCGACTTCAGGGAGAGGAACTCGGCACCAATTTCTGGCCGACTTAAACCTCGTAAGGTATTCCATTAGTGATTCGTCAGTGGCTTAAGCCATCCTAGCCAAGGACGACACTGATACATCCATCCCCGGTCAATAAAACTGTTCATGAAACTTCTCGACTAATTCATCCCAACTCTGGATGGAGTTGGGTGAGAGATTGATATACCATGCAAAAGCTGAGCCGGTTAGCGAGAAGTTGAATAATCGTAGCTTATGAAAATTGCTATTAACATCCCCACATTGAGTGGTGAACCGAACTACATGTTTTAGCGATGATATGGATGATTCCCCAGCAAAGAGGCTGAAGTCCGGAATCTTGAATCCCTTGGGATACTCGAATTTCTCCACGAAGGCTGGATATGGGTGAATGAACTTTGGGAACTTCAGTCCCTTTTTCAAGGCCGAATCGATCATTCTTTGGATCTCGACTACATCGACGGATGTCGTTCCTGCCGTCTGGTCGGATCTGTCTGATCTACTGTTTGATCCCCCTCCTTTCTCCAAGTTAATCGTTTTGAGCCGAGCAGATCCTGCCTCGGCCTGTACTGTTGGTAACGGATTATTCCTAAGTGGAAACGATCGGGAATGATCGGCTGGTCCACCTTCGTAGGTTTTACTAAACAATAGCTAGAGCAATCTGGTGTGTGTGTCACCATTATTACGTATTTTCTCAAGTACTCGGTTAAACACATGATCAACTTGCCGAGATTGCTCTTCCATTCTTCTCCGGAGAAACGATGTAGTTGGTGGATCAGAACCATCACCACTATCTTCATCGCAATCCTCTATTATCCATTCAATTAAAACGCCCTTGGTTTTGTTAGGGGTTTCTGCATTGTGAGGCTGACCACCGAGACAAACCTCATTTTCCAGGTGTGTCGCGTTTGTGGCCTCAAATGTCACGGCAATAGGGGGTTCTGTGCCTGTGACGAGTTATCTTGTCCTAGGTTGGTCGTGGACTTTCCCATGACTGTTTTCTTTTTAACCGATCGTGTCTCAATGGTCATGAACTTCGTAGTTTTAGCACTGGGTCCCACTAGGCGTGCCAAAATGTTGACCCTAAAAACTACCAAGCCTACGTGGCACACAGGCCGAGTAATTAATAAGCTAACTACGTCATTCGGTTGTGTGCGGGGCATGCCAACTCTTCGACCGAGCTCGGCCGGGGAGTAAAATATGTTGATGTGATGTTGGGCGAGCTGCTGACTTCTTGATCTCATGACTGAGGCCGCGGAAGGAACACGTCTAGGCCTTCGGGTTCTAGAGCCTGAAGACAAGGCTGCTAATTCTGCAAAGTTCAATATCAAATTCGGCTTTCAATGTGCTGAATACAATAACTTGTAACACCTCACTTCACCGAGAAGGCTAATGAGATGACCTCTGCCAATAAGGATTCGAAAATCCTTCTCGACCGAGACTTGGATAGATAACCAGTCGGCCTCGACGCAGTGCTGTTTATCCAAATTGAAGGTGCTCCGCAGTCGGCTAATTCTACGGCAACAGTGCTATTTATCCAAACTGAAGATGTCACTGGTTGCCTTCACAGTGCTGTTTATCCAAACTGAAGATGTGTTGGCGGAAAAAGAAAATAAAAATCTCAAGGTTGTTAAGAGGTTTCGCATAGAGCGAGAGTTTGCGCAGGGCAATTTGTGTGTTGAATTGGAGAGGGCTGGAATGATGCACAGTGACTTATATTTATAGCCACGAACCTGCTCTTGGCCGAACTAGAGATGTACTCGAATCAGGACTCCTCAATCCGATCCGATTAGGTCTCGGCCAATCCTAGTTCCAACAGGTCTTTGAACTAAGCCCTATAATGAACTAGATTCATTCCTACTTCTAAGCACCTCCAGCTTTGAGACCCCTTGTTGTATTAGGATTCAACCCCTTCGCCTTTATCCAAAACAATCCTTCTTATACTAGGACTTAGCCAACCTCGACAAGGCCGGCCTATGACAAAATTCTAAATAAACACCATTGGGCCAAGAATATTCCTGAGCTCGGCCCAAAATAACATTTTGGGTCCAAACAGGTACATATAAGATTAAAAAATTGAAATTTTTATAAAAAAAATTAATGCGTACAAACTTCTTCTAATTTTATATTTTATATTTTGGAAATGTTTTGAATTGAAAATTAATTAGGAGTTTAATAAGGATGTGAGTATTAAAACCTAAGTTTTATTTTAAAAAATTAAGTAACTCATTAATATATTAATACTAGGGACTTTGATCAAAATTTAAAAACTGATAAGGTCTGAACATTAGAAACTAGGGACCGGATACTAATTTTTCCAATAATATATATCAAATTCAATATACACTACCGGATCGAGTGACAGGAGTATAAGTGGTGTGATGTTTGATGGCCCGTCTTTGAGAAAAAGCCTATAAGTTGGTGTTAGGCTATACAATACAACAACTTCTTCTTCCTCCACATCGTCACAATCATGATGAACATGATGATGTTGTGCAAAGAAATCGGAGTGAACGAGGATGCGCATCAGGCGCGAGACGAAATGAGCCCTCGAAGGGTGGACATTGAGCGCAGCGATGAGCTCGGAAAGAGAGATGGGTTGGCCGTGGTTGTGAATCACGTCTGGGACGCCTAGTTGAACTGCACATTTGAGTGCCATGGAGTTTACGAACTGGAACACGTGGTTCCAAATCTGTGCTTGAGCTCCAGGAAGCTCATCATGGCTAGTAGCACCCACTCCAACATCACTCGAATCCGTGTGTGTGTGTGTATGTCTATGGAATAAGTATGTGGCTTCCACAATATTTTGATTGATTATTCTCTTGCTATATTAGTTTTGAATACATGGGTATGTGGATCGGGATATATATAGCACTGCCCAGTGCCCACATACAAAATTGAAGTGAAAAATCATATTACACTCGTCACTCTACCTATCGAGGTTTCATCTTTCACGCACCCTTTAAGCATGTCAATTGCTTTCTAATTATTTAGGGGTGGGCAAACGGGTAGAGGAACCGCGGGTCGGGGCTGGTAGTCTAGGTTCGGGGCGGGTACGGGCCGATTCCAAATATTTTAGAGAATAAATGGGGCGGGACGCTTTCAATTACGGGGCGGGCCGAGTCCATATACTTTGAAAAACGAGACCCCAGACCGACTCGTTTCTAATTATAATGAACAACCGAGATTAAATAATAACCTATCATTGAATCTCAACCGTTAGTTTCTACCCTAGTCATCCCCCCGTGTCCAGGTTCCAAAATCAGTCACTCCCTCGTCCCTCCCTCGACTCCAACTCTCAAACTCAATCGTCTTCTCGACGACATCACCCATCCAGCCTCACCGCTATCGAGGGCGCTACCACCAGCCATCATCCCTCTAAAATTTAGGTAATTTTGAATTAGGGTTTTGTTATTAATGTGAATTTCTGGTGTAGAGATTTTAGGGTTCTTAAATTAGAATTTGTAGATTGATGATTGATCTGTTGGCATGTCTCGGTCTGACGCAGTGGTTTTCGAACTAGAGTTAATTTTGCAGTTGATCCATAAGCGTGTTTGTGTTTGCTTTTGAGAACCCAGAGGGCCATGACTAATTTAATTAAAATTATAAACTGAGAAGAAGAGCCGAGAATGTCTCACTAATAAGATCGACAAAATCCCCTAAATTTTTTGGCAACTTAGCTATAGAGCTTGTTCAACATTTCATGCACTAGCTAGGCGCTAGCCCTGCTATTACAGGCCATGAATATATCATAATTGAAGAGGCTTGGAATAGATCATAATCTCATAATATTAAGGTCGAGGTTGTATAATTATATATATATATACACACACACACATACATACATACACACACACTTCCAAATTGGCAAATTGCCTGTTCTTTAACTATGAATTGCAGTGTGGCACTGAATTATAAATAGAACTATATATGTATACAACACATTCCTGCATTGGAAATTGATGCTGGCTCAGCTCTACATTATCATGCATGAAACAAATGAATACACAAATTATATTTCAGCTGCGGCAGCTTAATGGTTGAAAGAAAACTACAATTCTGGCACCGATCACATGCTCCTTTTATGTGTGATATATACATATATATATATATATACATATATATATATATATACATATATATATATATATATATATATATCACACACCCACAAAACATTTATATATCCATGGTGACATGATTCTTGTTGTTTCCTTTAGCTGGTTTTGTGCATGTATTAATTTGAGCTGATCTTGGTTTTTCGTGTTTCTTTCAACTCACTTTAATCATTTTGATTATTAGGCAAAGATCCCTGATATTGAGAAGGGCTTAGACGTTGTTGCCACTTTGCAAGCCAAGAAGGGTACTGGTGAGGTTCCTATTTTGTGATTCTCCACCCTTTGCAGTATGTGTAATACTATACTTGTTCTATCTCTATTTGTATTTGATGAACCTGTTTAGCAGCATGATTTAAATGGCTTATCTTCTTCCATTTCCGCTTGTTTCTCATTTCTTTCTTTCTCGGTGAGGATCTATCGTGCAATTCCTGTTTAGGACTAAATGGCTTAAATATTTTTGCCTTCCTTACTGTGAATTTTGTACTGTCCCTTTAGGCTCTCAAAGAGGTGTTCTTGTTTAATTAACTACAAACTATGCTATGTAATTGAGAACTTTATAGGTTTTTCTTACATTTTTTTATGATTGGAGTTGTGTTTAGACTTAGTAAAAGTTGAAGTTGTAGTTGATTGCGATGTATTGTTAATGTTTAATTAACTACAAAGGACCATGTAATGTTGTTATTTTGGATGTATTGTTAATATATGGACTTGGATGTTGGAGTGTTGGACTTTGTATTTGGATGTGTTGTGCAAAGCAGCTGTGTAATGTTTTTTCCCCCAACAAAAAAAAAAAAGACCCGTGGACCCGGCCCGAACCAAAGGGGCAGGGTTAGGTCCGGTTCCTGTTTAAAAATATGTTGTGCTCGGCCCAACCCGACCCGTGTCTTTTAAACCTGGGTCTAGTCCAGTCCTTTCAAAATTGGTCCCGGCCTAGCCTATGCCCAGCCCTATAATTATTCACACTTTGAGCGTACCAAACATAATCTAAGATTTTATCAATCTAAATTGTAATGATTGCATACATCACTATGATTCAAGTAATATATTATAGAGAAATTTTATATGAATCCGTATAACTTTTTTCTGCACAACTTATTCTCTAAACCATATTATTTTAAATTAAACTATTAGTATGTTTTTAAATCCAGATTTATTACCTAAACTATTCTCACAAACTTAATTCAATATGTAAATTTATCTTTACACCTATTTAAAAAATAAAAGCCCAAAATTAGTATTCATGAATGTTTTGCAACTTCTAAACTTTTTTTTTGTACAAACAATGTTATCTACATTAAGGAGGTAGGGGAGTGGGATAAGCCTCACAATGGGCTAACAATAATGTGGTTCAAATTTGTGTTTGGTGAAATCGGACCTAAAAATAGAAATATATGATGTAAATTTTAGCCGTAAGTGATATTCCTCTTCACTTGTAAATGAGAGGTTTTAGGTTCGATTCTCGCCAAAAACGAATTTGAACCACATTAGTGCTAGCCAATTGTGAGGCTTAGCCCACTCACTATCCCCTTAGTGAAGATAATATCGTTTGTTAAAATAATATAAATATACCAAATGTAACATTTTTTACACTACGTAGATATATTTGGAAAATAAAGTTTAAATATGCTAACATGTAAATATTTTATTATTGAAATAATGACGTGAATAAAAATCAAAGAACCTTGATCAATAACTAAAAAGGAATAATCTTTCAATCAATGAAATAGAAAAATGAGGAATGAGAACCTAATTTCTTCTAAAAAAAATCAGAACCCTAACCAAACGTATCAACTATTAGCTTAGGGAAAACATGTCAATTATTGCAGGGGCAACATGAATCACATGAATCATGTAGAATTATATCATTTGGCATCAATTATTGGCTTGGGGAAAACATGTCAATTATTGCAGGGGCAACATGAATCATGTAGAATTATATCATCCATCTTTATTTGGCAATAAAGTGGTTAAGTATATTATTCAGATTTAAATATCGTCTAAATAGAATGCTTCGTGCAAAATAAAAAATGTATCCTCTAAATAGAATGCAATTGTAGATAGTGCAGAGTAGGAATTTTATGTGGGAAAGGGATCCTCTTCGGATCCCTTACTTTTAAATAATAATGTGGTCACATATCATGATCTGTCATTGTTATATATTTTATTTCTACTCACAACCAATCGGCTGATGCGCTCAGATTGAAAGTTTGTTATTCTTCTAGGCCAGTTTACAGTTCGTGAAGCTCCTTGAGCTTAATTGAAGAGCATGAAGGGAAATTAAGGGGCTCGTTTGGTACCGCGTATGTTCATTGTTAAGAAAATATTATGCGACCTAATACTGCAGTCTAGTAGTATTTTTCTTTGACTTATAAGCAGGGTCAAAACCTTAAGGATTTTCATGTAAAAATATACAATCATATAACAAAAACTTGGAAGAAGGGTCATGCGACCCTCATGGCCTTCATTGGCCCCGTCAATGCTTGTGAGCAAATAGTTCGTGGACATTGAGTTTCAATACCAAACTATTATAACATTGCCCAATGTGTGGCTTAACCCAAATCCTCTACCCATTAGTATAAATATATCTTTATATTAAATAAACAAACATACATACAAACAAATATGCAAACAAAAGTACTTATTAGCAAAAGTGTTTCCTGCAAAAGCATTCCTAACAAACCCAAAACTTTGAAGGATAAAATTTGCTATCTGCGTCATAGCTAGGTAAGGGAGCCTCCAACTTGAGGAATTTTTGGACTGGCTTAGTTATGTAAAAGAGGTTTTGGAGTTCAAGTACTTATAAATCCTTAAAATAAATATAACTAGAAATTAGGCCCGCGCGTTACCGCGAGAACCAACTGTTTGAAGCGTAATCGGATAACTATAACACATTTAAGTTGAATAAATTCAACACAATTATGAACAAATAAATAATACATGAGTGAATGAGGTCGATAAGATAAGCAGTTTTACTTTTATATACATTCAAGTGAGTTGGCATATAAACACATAGTACAATGAGTGGGAAGAAATTGAACGTCTTTGATTAGAAAGAGACGGTTTCCAAAAAAGTTCTATTTCCTTAAGAAACAGAAGAAACATTCAGTTCACACATATAATATGTGTCCTGCAGTGTAGGCAGCCATTTGAACAGGTAATTAAAAATAGAAAGTGTTGAGGACTTGTTCAAGTAGCTAATTTTGTAACCACAACTGTTCAAAGGCAAAAATAAGCAGAAGGTTTGTTTCCATACGAAACTGAAGAAAGAGAAGCAAGCTGCAGTTTATGCATATTTTGCCCCTGCAGTTAAGACGGAAAAATATATGCCCTGCAGCCTACATACCTCACTTGTGCAACATATGCCTTACACTGGAAAAACATCAAAAATCGAATACAAATTTGTAAACCATGGACAGATTTTGTTTTACATTTTTATAATCAAATCAAGTGGCAGTGTAGCACGTAAAATTACAAACTTGAAACAACTAGAGAAAGCATAAACTAAGTTGTAGAGATATCCTCAAACTTGCAACATACTGTATGGAAGCTAACCGTAGAGGTTTGTGAAGCAAACTGCGGCATGAGTTGCAATCAATTGAATAAAAACATAGTAGTTTAACTTTATCGTAAAAGCCGTAGGCAAATGAAGAACAATGTTCTCTTTCATAACGAAAAATTTATCTTAACCACTATCTTCATTAGCCAAATCGTTTCACAAATCCAAAAACACAGAATTATATCTTGAACAATGCCAATTAATGATTTCCCATTTACTTAAGCCCAACATCAAAGCCAATGAACTGATGAAAGAGCAAAAAAGAGAAACAAAAAACCTCAATTAAGCAATTAAATGGAGTATTACTTAATAGAGCTGGAAAATTACCCAGTTCTTCACAGAGAGGATCAAGAGTGACTAATGAGAGTGCAGAGAACCGAACGATTGAGAAATTCAAGCTTTGAGCTCAAAGTTGGGGCATCCACTTTCCAACTGGGGGAGAAAACACAGAGAACCAATCCACCAAAAATATTAATCAAATGGATTTCTTCTAATTCAAAATTTGGACCACCCAAATTCCGATGAAGCAATAACCATTCAAAATTCCAACAGATTGAAGCCCTCACAGACTACAAATTATCAATACCCAGCAATAAAAATTTTGAAAACAGTAATAATGAAGGAAAAAGAAATTAAAGCTGCGAACCATTCTCTAAATCTCAGGCACCAATCCAAATCGCTAGTAATTTGCACTTAATGATAAGAATCTAGCAGTATTTCCATTGTTTAAAACCCAAATTCAAGAAATCATGAAAAACGTAAACTTTATATGGTAATTGAAGCTTTACCTGCAGATCAGCAGCAGCAAACGGAATCCAACGGCATGTACCTCAAAAGTGAGAGAGAGCTGAGAGATGAGTGAGAGAATCGATACACAAAACCCCCAAAATCAAAAAAGGAAATTTGAACAGAAAACAAATTTGCAAATCCAAAATCCAAAATCCAAAATCACAAAAACATTTGAGAAAGCTGTAAAACTCACCAGGAAACGCTGGCTTTTCTAGTTAAAAAAAATTTTCAAATCGAATTGAAGAACCGAGGAAAGTTCTACTGGTTCAGTGGCAAGAAAGCACCTTGTTTGTAATTCATGAGAGGTTGGACAGCGAGACTTCTCTTTCGAAAGAGGTAGCCCCGATTTTGCGATTGCCGAGCATCCTTCACAGTAGTAACAGCAAAAAAACTCAAATAATTCCAAACCTCAACAAATAAAAAAAGGACCAACACAAACACTCAAATAAAAATTTCATCAATTTGTTTATGCTCAATCCGCTATTCCTATTTCATTTTCAATTCTCTAAAAAATATATATATAAATCCATAATAAATAAAAAATCTACCCAAAAGAAAAAAAAAAGAAAAAAGAAATAGAAGCTTTCAACAGAGAGATTACCTCAACAACGGAAAGAAACGTGACTTCTTCAATTTGAACAAAATTCATGATAAGTGGCCAAAACATTATGATTATTCAGCTAGTAAATAATGGATTCACCACATTTATAACTCAGGAAATGCAATCCATCATCAAAATTCTATTCATTAAATAGTGCACCCTATGTCTTTTGCTAATGAATATTCAAAATATTTGGCGATAAAATAATGCACAATGGAATAGATTAATCATCAATTAATTTTAAGGAAAACTAATGAAAATGACTTGAAAACTTTGAGTTTTAACAGTAAGGACAAAATAAAGGGTAAAGTTAATAGTACCAGGATTGACTTTTTAGTGTAAAAATGTGGTTTTTCGATAAAGTGAACAGTACCAAAAGTTTTTCGTTAAAGTTCCCTTAATTTTAATTATCAACTAAAAATAATATTCATTAAAATTGGGGTTTCTGCAACTCTAGATTTTGCTATTGATAAGTGCCAAAAGATGAGTTGCGGGGATATAAGCAGAGGTTAATGGTCCAGCTCAGCAGATCAGTTTATAGGTTAGTGTTTGTTAACCTGTTAAGTATGTGTTGTGAGAGCTAAGCAAGGTGATTAGTTGTTGTATAAGTTCTTGAAACATTATATGGCAAACCAATGTCAGTTCTTATGAAAAATAAGATCACAGAATCTAAGAACAAACAATGAGAGAACATTGCAAGCAACAAAAACATGAATAAATCAAATGTCGAAATCCAACTGACCCAAGCTTCTTTCTCATCAATACCAAGTCATTCTTAGCTTCGTCTATTCGAGTAATGTGCACATGCATCCAGCAACCCACCTACACCATTAGGAAACAACATGTGTAAGAAGCAGATTAACAAATCAAACATATGCAACTATATAAGGGAAGAAAAAGTTAAACAATGAAAAGTTGTTAGTTGAGGTAAATCATACTCCAGAACGAAAAAAATTTAGAAATACAAACTTAAAATATTACCCATCATGCTAGAAGCTTCTTCTAACACAATTACATTCACCTTTCTAATATCATAGTATTTTTTTCATTTCTGCAATCAATACCGTCCAATATTTGAATTTTTCATTAAATTGGATGGTAGAGTGTAGAGCCTAAAAATTGTTAGGCAGGCTGCTACAAAGATAGTAAAGCCCAACAGTTTGAGAACAATGGACATTCGTTGTATTGAATATGCATATATCCCAGGACCAAGAAAGTTATGAAGAAACAGAAATGAAACTGTACAGCAGGTATCCAGCAGGGAACAAACACTATGAAACTGGCACTCAAGTACTGTAAGGAAAATCAGATTAGCATTCATCTAACCAGAGCTTCTAGCTGCTAACAATTAGTTGTTAAAACCCTAACACCAATCAAGCGATCCTGCACATATATCTAGCTTTCTTCGCATCCCACCAGTAATAAAATGCATTCAAGCGCGTAGTAGCAGCTTGCACAAATAAAGTAGTTTAAGTATGATAAACAGAAAAAGGAAATGGAAACCTGAAAACAGTTTGAATAAGAAGTGTCATAAAGATGCGATATCTGACCATGTAATTACGTGTTCTTGAGTAACATTACCAGTAGATCAGTGAGTTCACGATAGCGCTTCCCTAGCTCCATGTGTTCCTGCAAAATGGAAAATATAACCTATAATAACATAGTGCTCAATATAACTTCGTAACACTCTTCATATGAAGATATACGAAAAGAGAGGAAGCAGATATCACCTGGCGGGAGTAATGCTCTGCATCCCTCTTCATGGAAGCCATCTCAACTCTCATTTTTTGGACTTCGGCCTGAAATCGAGTCAAGAACGTTGTTTGACAAAGCAAAAAATTCAGAACGCAAAGCTACAAATTGATAATAACAATGGGCAATCAACAAAGGACACTTACCTCCAAAGAACCTCCAAAGAAGAAAGTTTGCCCTCTGCATCCCTCTGACCTTGCTGTGCACGGTCCACTTCTTTCTGCTATGCCTGCACCTTAGTATTCACAACTATGAGTGAGTACTATAATACCATGGTGAAGATTTAAATGCATGGCTCAGAACCCCTACATTAAAGGCTTGATTGAAATGTATGGCTCAGAACCTCTACATTAAAGGCAGTAGCAAAACCAGATTATGATTCTACGGTGTAAGCCCGATCTAATCTGCGAAAAAGCAGTGAGACTGAGATTAAGAATTCGAAGTGGAAACAAACAGATACAACAAAAGTAACTTAAATTGTGACGATATAATGGACTCAATCTGTGAAAGTGTACCAAACAAAGGGTAAGTCTCAAAACATCAACTTTCACATCGTTGCCTACATTTGACCAAAGATAAACTCACAAATTTCCAAACAAAGCAAAACCCAAAATGAAAACGAAAAGCATGGAACATATAATTTAGTTTTGTTATCAGATTCTCTAAATCCCCAATTTAAATCCATTGTAAAGATAATACCACCGACTAAGGGTGGCAATCACAAAAATGGAATCCCGGTAAAACCAAAATACCTTAAGAATCCTCAATAGTTAAACTGCAAGCTAAATTGGTTAAGTGCTCCGAAGATCAACGCACAAAGTTCCAAGGCAAAACAAAGAAATTGAAACTGTGTCATTAAAACTAATTAAAGTTCATATAACGTGACCGTATCTTAGTCCTACTGCATTCTATGTCCAATAGGAATTTAATTGCCCTTCTATGCCATGGAGGGGTGCTGAGAGATTATTTTATGGAGTTACTGATGAAAAATCAGGAAAATACTCGTGGTGTTTTCTTCAATAGGCGTGCAGCAGCCAAGGGTAAGCTGATATTTCTTTCTTTTCAAATGCCATATTATTGTTTTTATACATGTCCATGGATTATATAACATCCTATCAAATTTATTTTTCCTTTTACTATTTCTAGTTCCTTGATGGGTTTTGTTCCTTCATGTTTTGTATTTGCAGTTCCTTTAAATACGTTTAAGATGATGTCTTCTTATATTCCTCTAGAAGAATCATATTTGCAACATCGTTTGCCATTCCTGAAGAAATAGGAAAATACCAGTCTTAAAAAAGGAAAAAATTCCTGTGCCAAGACTTACATGTTGATGGGGAGTACTGATCCAACAGGGATTCTGGAAAATGATAAAATATATGTCAAATGTTCAAGTAGCTAACTTCTGAAGCACAAATGTTCAAAGCAAAAAATATGCTGAAGGCTTGCTTCCAAATGATATAAGTTCTAAAAAATGGTATTTCGCACCAACAATAGGACATTAATTAGTCATGACTTATGCTTATGCATACAATGCCTTACTTGACTCAATAGGAACAGATAGATGCTCATGTCTTTCTTGGTACAGATACTCATATTGTGCTAAATTAGCATCACACATATTCAACTCAATACCCTAACATTACAGGCAAAATTAATTGATATTATCAAGAAGTTGAGACTTTACCAAAGCAGCAGCCCAACGGTTGCAAAATTCAGAGTCAAAAGCTTTCACTTTGTTTCGATCTGGAAAATACCAAAAAGACATTCACAATCGAGGAAAGAAAACACATTTAATTAAAGAATGCACTTCAGCCATTATCAAATTATCAACTGAGCGAAACGTATAAAACTACACACATTTACATAGCCAAACTCTATTCCTTTTAGCAGCTCCTGGTATGAAAACCAGAACCCCTAAACAAAATCACCGAAAACAAACCCAATCCACTCACCATAACAAAACAAAGCAGCAAAATAAACCAAAACAGAACAGAAATCTGCAGAAGTGATAGAAGGAAAGGAATATGCGTTGGGTGAAAGATGGGTGTAAACTATTAACTTCTGACCTATTATCTTTTTCCATTGCTATCTTTTTCCATTGCTATGTGCAGTTAAACATTTGCAAGAACGTTTTTTGTTGGAGGAAGCTGTTTTAGAAGAGAAAGTTAGTTCTTCCAAAGTCAGATTCTAGTTTTTAATCCTGTAATGATTTAGATCAATGGGCAAAACTGATTTTCTAATATGTGATGGACTTGTCATTTCTCTCCTGAGTCATGTTTTATAATAATTTCGATCAATGGCTGATAAAAAAAAACAATAAAATCCAAAATTTTTTGAAAATGCTTTAATTTCAATGAAAATTTTTGAACTTGTCAAATTAAAAAGCTACGGTTCAGCAATCTGAACTTTACTTGTACTGAACATTTCGGAATAATACTTACCTTCTAATGCAGGGAAGGGAGAGAATAATACATACAAAGTCCTACTTATTTCTAACTCCAACGCTAACCCTTCTGCATCACCGTTGTAAAAAAAACGTATTATAGTTTGATCAAATACTGCTATGCAGTAGTGTAGCTATATGAAACAAAGATTTTTATCACTTCTAATTTGCAAAACTTTTGTTTACATTCAATTAGAAAAAGCTTTATTATATGATACACAGAATTTTGCAGAAGTTGTCAAATAATTACCATCTAAACATTGAGAATAACCCACATCCACATCGCACAAAATTTTATAGAAAAGGGGACAAAGAGATGAGTGACCAAACCAACATGATGCAATCAAATCCTCTTGTAGGCTGCTGAGAGATAAATAAATGGCGTTGCCAGAAAGATTAAATGCATTCTTCAAACTATATAGTGGTTGTTTGGGTGGAAGACGGTCCGGATGGACTAATTTTGAATCAAACGGATTTATAAATGAAAGAACAGAGTTCAGATAACGAAATGCAACATAGTAAAATTCAAGATCACAATTCAGAGGATTTGAACTATATTGTGTTGAAAACTCACCAAAGAGGGACGGTTCCAGGGCGGTAATGGTTAGGGTTCTTGACTCCTCCAGTTGTGGGTGCAGATTTTATTGCAGCCTATACAGAATTAAAACAATTAGCAACTTAGATCCAATAATCCGATTGTTTCTAGGGAAAATTCGTTTGCAATTATTAAATATAATTTTATAGACATTAGAAACCCAAACAAAACGCACCTTGGTGGCAAGTACCTTCCCTTTCTGCAATTCTTTTCCTGGAAAAAAAAATCACATGCATGTGTATACACATAAAAGGTTGCAGTGAAAAATACGAACAAATGATCTGCTGACGAAACAAAAAAAATTAAATACTTCACTTAAAAGGAAAGTTAACTCCAGCGACAGAATGAAAATCTATATCTTCAACATGAAAATCAATGGAAAAATTAAATACCTCACAATATATGCAATAGTTTAATGAATTAGAGAATTAAGACCTATTAAAGTTGCTATTCTTCGAAACACAGCAGCATAATCAATCAAGTTGATACATATTTCAATCAAACTGATGCATATTTCAATCGAGCCTCATTAAAAATAGAAAATACAGTAGCACAAAGCATAACAAAAGCTTGGAAATGGAAAAGGAACCTGCAATTAGGTTTCTTTGAGAAGAAAAAATGGCAGAACAGAACCCAGAATCACAAAGACAGAGACAGAGTGGAGTGAGTCGGAGGATACAGCAAGACTGGACCTTTCTACCAGGCAAAACAATAGACTGCCGATGAACTAAACCACCTAAACAAATCTATGACAACTTTAAAGAAGGAAAAAAATATCTATGACAACTTTAAAGAAGGAAAAAAATATCTATGACAATTTGAAGAAAGCAGATGGCAAATCAAACAGTAAACAATAAACTCATCCATACCTCTAGCTCCCATCTCTCTCCAATCTGTCAGCCCCTAAAAGTCACCCATACCTCCCTCAGTCAACCCTTCTTGACCGGCCAACCCCACAAACTGCACACAACCATGCCTTACCCCTCCATCTCTCCCTATCTATCTCTCTCTCTCTCTCTCTCTCTCTCTCTCTCTCTCTCTCCTTCTCTCTCTCTCTCTCTCTCTCTAAAATCAGAGGAAACCCCATAGGTCCTGGCAGAGGACCTAGATAAATCTCTCTCTCACTGAGTCGAAAGCCCTAGCACCCATCTCTCTCCAATATGTCAGTCCCCCTGTCCTCCCCCAACCACCCGAAGCACAGCCATCTCTCCCCGAGTCAAAATTGGCAGCCCTCACTTTCTCTCCATTCTGTCAGCTCTCATCCCTCTCTAATCTGCAGGTCACTCCTCTCTGTGGGTGATTGTGTGCCCAAACCCTATTCCCATCCGCCCAATACAATTCCAACCAAGCAAATAAAACCCCATCCGGAGCCCAAACCCACAAAGCCCATTTTTTAAAGGAATGGCATGCCTGTAAATAAAATGAAATTCGGACCCAACCACTATTCATTTCTACAGTGCCATTTCCATGCTTTCTTTAGACTAAAGTAATATCATCCAATACCAAAATTTTACACTCAATAATCACCAAAATCTTACAATTATATAAGACATACCAGCATGGCGATCATAGCTCTTCATATTTTGTGCCTCTTGTGTAAAGTACTCTGCTGCTTTATGCACAATCTTTATTTGTATGACGGAATCCACAACTTTTTGGTTGGACATCACTACCGTATGCCAACACAAGGAACTCTATTTCATCATCTATTGTCTCCACAACCCCGCGAGAATCGCAACTGACATATTTCTTCATGTGTGTAACACCGAACACCCTTGTTAACCATGATGCCCCGAAAGAACCACCTCTCTTGTCATAAACAACCGACACTTTCTTAAGCATACCACTTTTACAACAGTTAACGGCCCGAGAACTGCCAACATTGGCCACCACCAACATCTACTTGCCCTAATAGTACATTAAATATTGCTGTATCACTTGAAACTACTAACACCCCAAAACCTACTTGTTTGATTTCTCCATAATTCTTTTCTCAGTTCCAAGATATGCTGTCCCGAGTGCATGCACCATGGCTAACCAGGTCCAGAACTCAGGATCTGCTATGGTATTTTCAAAAAGATTAGATTGCAAGTATGCAGGAACATCATGACCCAATAAGCCATAAATAATGCTAAGGGTAAATAATAGAAAAGGTCCCTGAACCATACTATAAGTTTAGTTTTCATCCTCAACTCTTATATTAGTTTCTCTCGTCCTCCAACTTAAGTTTGTGTTGCACGAATCGTCCTTTCCGTCAAGTCTGTTACATTTTCCGTTAAATATGATCACATGCCTTGCACGTGACCTTTTTGTGGTGGGCAAATATGACATTTTGCTGGCCCAAAGGAATCTCACGTTCTATAGGATGGAAAACTCAAAAGTTTTGGGGAAGAGTTCAACTGGAGATTGAGAGCTCAGTTCTAGGGTTTGAGAAATTTGAATAGGAAATTCAGTGTTATTGTCTGGGAATGCACTTTCGTGATTACTTATTCACATGGCGACAACGTTTCGGTGGTCTGGAAAGCATCCACAATACAGTAAGTCTTTCCTTCATTGTTTAATTTTATATTTCATGAATTTCGTTTGGATTGTTTTTGTCTAAATATGTATTCTGTTATTCGCTTTGGCTTTATATGTATGGTGGTACTCTGTCTTTTCGGTCAAATGCATTTATGTGTTGGCCTTATTACTATCTATTTTTCACCATTGCTCCAGCGTCCACCACATCCAATATGCATTTATTGGAGTTTGGTGAGGGTATTTATTGTAAGAATTTGATTTTGGTGAGTGCTCAACCTCACATTGTATATTATATATGGCAGGTGGTCTGGAGCTATGTACTCTTGAACTTAACCATTATGGGTTGGTAGAAAATGGAGTTTATAAAGGTGGCAAGGTATGTTATGTAGACAATTGTGCTGATGACTATTTGTCATTGGTTGATTTACAAAAGATTGGTGTAGAACTTGGCTATAAAGTTGACATATCTCAGAAGGTTACAAGTTTAAAAGTGTACTACAAGAAACCTGGTAAGTTTGGTGCAAGTGCATTGATAGAGGTGAAAGATGATAGTTTTATTCCGGGGCTAATTGCTTGCATTCCTGGTAATAGAATTGTTCAATTGTATTATCATGATCCAACTGATCTAAACACCATTGGGAGTCAAGCTTTTGAGGTATGGCCAAGTTTGGATTCTGAAAACTATAATGGTGGCACCGATGAATTTAAGGGTCACCAATATTGGCCTTTTATTGATCGCCTAGCCAATGCCAACAATTCAATAAAGAAGGTCAACACATATGAAGCTGCATCTGTTGGTATACATGATAATGTTCAGGAATATAATGAAGATGAAGCAGAAGAGGATAATGAAAATAATGAAAAAGAAGATGAAAACGAAAAAGAGGATAAAGTATTTGTTGACAGTGATATCATTCACATATTGGGAATCTTAGAATTCATAACTTAAAAAGACCATTATACCCTTAAATTTAACGGAAAAGATAACATATTTGACAGAAGGACCAATTGTGCAACGCAGAGTTAAGTTGGAGGATGCGAGAAACTAATATAAGAGTTCAGGGACGAAAACTAAACATGGGGTAAAGTTCAGGGACCTTTGCTACCACGCACCCTAATGCTAAATAGCCCTATGTCATGATCACCGAGAGGGTTACCAGTCTGCCTAAAATCTGCAACAACATAACTCTGTATAAGGTTATTGTATGCATCATTTACCACATGGAAGCCATATGTGGCATTTACATTCTGTGAGGCATTTGAAATCTCGCTTCCTTTCCCAAAAACAAGAATATCTATTCATGAAAATGAACCAATTCTCGGACAGGAGTATCCTAATTCTGCCTAACCCAAATTTTTTTTCGTGTTGTCCGGAATTTGACTAAATATCATGAACGAAGTGGGGATAATACTTGTAACTTTAAAGTCTTCACTAGAATTAGAAGCAAGTGATAAGAGAATTGGGGAATGATGTGAAGAGAATTGGGGAATGATGTGAAGAGAAATGAAGAGAAGATCATCAGCTTGAACAATCATTAGTATTGATAGAATAGAACATGCACAGCGATAGTAAGTAACATTAGCACCACAAGTCTCCCACTAAAAACCGTTTCCATGGCTTAATTTATCTCTTCAAAGTAAATTAAAAAACGCTATTTATATGAAAATTTGAGAAAGAAAAACCCATTTTCGATACTAACCGTTATTCATAGCATATGCATGTGTTCTTGCATACGAAAAGCTATTTTGAATGGTGATAGCATGATAATATATTAAAAATCATTTTTTACAAGTTAAAAAAAAATTCAAAATGAATTTTCATTTTGATTTTTTTTTTTTAAGAAGACATTTTATTTTGATTTTAGCTGCAGTAATTGTATCTTTTCAATGAAGGGAACATATGGAAATGCGTGGATGGGCCAAAGGGGATAACATGTTTTTCTCCCGGTCATTTCTCCAATATCTTCTCTATTTCAGCTAAAAAACAAAATGGTTGGCAAACGTGCTCTAAAATGCTTATGTTTTGTGTTTTGTTGTAAGACTCATTTGACGAGTAAGAGGATCGTTCCAATTGAAGTTTCATACACAGAATTCAAGATTATGTTTTTGTGTTTTTGAAGTTTCTGTTATGATGAAGAATTACTAATACGAACACCCAATTCATAATTTAATAAGAAAACATACTTTATTGATGATGCAAGACTAAACAATAGTAACCCTTAAAATTTATAGTCAGAAAGAATCTGATTAGTTTTGCCGATGCAAACAACAAGAACAATATAACACTGAGAAACAAAGTTTTACTCACCTTCCTCAATCAGTAGGGGTAGAAAACCCTTGAGCCTGTAGTTCATCAACTGGGGCACAGCTATTCCACGTGTTAATTTCTAATTCGAAAGGCTTGAATTGCATACCTTGACTGCAAGGTGAAACTATACGAAAAATGAGAAATATAATTAGTCTTTCAACCAAACACTTGTTCTACATGATGAAATTTTTTGAAAGGCCAAAGAAAACAAAAATCCGTTATAGTTGAAGTTAGCAAATAACTACATGGTGCCTGGCACCGAGAGACCTTGACCCTTTACGTCCGGTCTGGCTACATATGCTCTGGGCACCAAACTTTCTTTCTTCAGTGCAAAATACAAAACTAAACGACACAAGTTTATAAATGGTAACCTGGCTTAGCATACGAAAACTTTACAATGACCTTATTACTGGACAACTACTTCCCTACCTGAATCTTACTTGATACTGCAGCGTCAGATTAGAAAATAGTTTCAAGTGCTTTAGCAGAGACGACCTGAAGAAAAGCCTATATGCTAGACTATTCTTTACATAAATAATCAGACTAATAACGTAACTGTAACAAGAGTAGTGTGTGTACACATACTAGTCAAAGGAAGACAGTGATATATACAGTAAGGCTGGGATGGTTACCTTGTTCGAGGAAAGAGGATATATGCTTATCGGTTGTACTGATGCCCCCTAAAGATATAAAAGAAGCCTTGAAATTTTTATGAAGAGAGGGGGAAACAAGGAGAATTACCATTGTGTATGTTTTTTGTTTCTTATAACAGAAAAGAGAGGAATTCAATTCAGTTAAAACAAGGGAAGAAAGTCTAACAATTATTCTGTTTGAATGGGCTGACAACATCATAGAACAATTCAGTCAAAACTTTAATAATTATTGATGAACCACTAGTACTAGAGATTGAACTGAATTTTTTTCTTCTGGTGGAGGTTGATGCTGCTTTTGTTAAGTTTAAAGCTGAAGCAATCTCCACACTTAACCCCCAATTTCCTCACTGAAGGCTTCTCTTCGATGATTGTTCAATTTCTAAACGCAAGATTCATTGGCAAAAAAGATAGAAAACAATTTGATGGCAAAAAAGTAAAATAAAACTGTTCCTGACACGAAACAAGGGGAAGAACTATTGCAGTCTCAACCTTATCAGGTATCTAGCACACAGTAGTAAGGACTAGGGTTTGAGTAGTCATTCTCCAACAATACATGAGTTATCATTTGGATTCTTTCCCATGTGTAGATGATATATAGCATGATCAATTAGGGATTAAGGTATTGACACAATTCATTCTGCACTTAATCGGATATCCAAGAAGTTGCGGTTCAGCACGAATGCACTCCGATGATGATTGAAAATGCTTGGGGAAATGTTGGTCAAGACTCAAGTATGTTCTGCTAATTTATTGTTGCGATTGGTTGGCGGTCAAGACCAGAAGAGCTATCCAAGGATGATCTCGTTTGCATAGTTTGAGTTTAAAGTATAACAATATAGATAGCAAGCCTTCTCTAGCACCATGAGCTGCAGGCTTGCAGCATATTTCACTCAATCGTGAACACACCAATATATACAGGAAGCTAGAAAATTTCCAAATACTGTTCCCAGAAAAAGAAGAAATCGTTTGCAAACTTGTTCAAGCAGTTTATTTGACTGATAATTATGGTTTGCAATGCATAATGCTGTAATATTATGAAGTTGACAAAAAATATTATCACTCTTGTCGTCATGTTTGTTATAAGACCCGCCCCAATTAAATTTTTTGCACATATATGAACAAGAAGAACAATTTTCTCATTCAACATATTACTACTAATAATGTTTCTATAAATCGACGAAAATCCATAATCATCAAACCCACAATGTCATACATTTCCATTCCATGACATAAACAAAACCATAAATTAGAAAAAAAACAATACAACAAAAAACTCACTGTATTCATGTCCTTGCGAATCGTTGGATTCAACGCATTCATCGCAGTGCAAAATGCAACACAACTCCTCTGTTTTTGCTCTGTTTCCACCGAACTCACCCATGAAACTGGTACACAAGCTCCAAAGCCCTCTCCTTTGAGCCCTGAGGGTCAAAACCCTTCACACTGCCCACAAACCCATCACCGTTAAGCCACCTCTCCTCCGCCAGGGTGGCCGCAGAAGGAGAAAGCCGCCTTTTGGGCCGCTTGTTCTTGATGAAGCAATCCCTCATCTGCTCCTCAACCATGTCAATTGTGGGCCCAGAATTCCCCTCTCCAAAGCCATCACAGTCATCGTCGCTGTCGCCGACTTGCATGGGCTCTTTGCCGGTGGCGGAGGAGAGGGAGTTCTGCAGCTGGGGCTGGGGGAATTTGGGTGTGGAGAGAAAATTGGAGAGGTGGTAGTGGGCTTGGTGGAGGGAGGAGTAGATGTGGAGAAGGTGGGTGGGGTCGGCGGTGCAAGGTAGCTGTTTGGCCATGAGGGTTGCTTGTTCTAGGGAGAGGATAAGGTCGGATAATGGTGGCGGTGGTGGTTCTGGGTCTGCTTCTGCCATGGATTCCATTGGAGAAGTCTCAATCTTTGCAGTGATCAGTATCTGTAGAAATCAATCAACCTGTTGTGTTAACTAGACAGTGATGAAATTAACTGGAGAGTGATGAAAGCTGCTTCCGCTTCTGCTTCTCCAACAAGTTGTTTGCTTACCGGTGTGACGACACTCGGAGATTCTAAGGATCAGAGATTGCGTTTTCAGTTTGGGTTTTTGTTTTGATTCTCCAACACAACTGGTTACTTCTTCTGTTTGCTAAGATTGCGGTGTGGTGACTTCTCAGGCCTTCCAGTGTACGTGCTTCGCGTGTATGCTTTGATGCCATGCCAATTTGAGGGGATTCTTGGTACAACCGGGGATTCTTGTTATTATCTCTCCGTGACTTGGCACCAATTGTTCTTATTTTTTTTTTAAAAATGAATATCTCTCGTCACGTAACATGATCCAAATTATATGTTAAAATATCTCCAAATACTTTAACCAACCATTCATTATCTTTATCATTTCTAGAAATTAATTTATTTCAAGACCTTTTAGCTATTCATATGCCGAACAAATAGACAATTATAGTAACAGGTAATAACACCATCTAACTTGTTTGATTCATATGAATACAGTCTTCGAATGAAATAATCTAGAAATGATCTTTAATGATGATTAGTAATAAACAATTTGAATTATAACGTATGTGTCATGGAACAATGTCACGTAGTCATGTAAAACGAAGCAGCGTCCTTTGAAGATGTCCGAAACCGGAAATCCCAACCCTCCCTTATCAATCAAGTGGGCTTTACAATTGTGTCTATATATCTAGACCCGGCAGTTTCTGACACGACACGGTGACACGACACGAAAATAACGGGTTTCGGGTCAACACGATAACTTATCAGGTCATTATCGGGTGACCCATTAAGGACCCGTTAATAACGGGTTCTTAACGGGTATACACGTGGGTAACCCGTTTCGACCCGTTAAGAAAAAAACTATTTTGATAATTTTAAAATTTAATTACTAAAAGATTTATTATAAAATACAATAGCCATATTAATATATACAATAAAATCTATATTAAATATATAGTTTTGTATTATTATTCTATATAAGTTTTAAAAAAAAAGTTTTTGTCATTACTTAACATTTTGTTGTCCAAAATTAAAATAAACTAGTATAGTATTTGCACAGGTATAGTATTTGTCCAAAATTAAAACTAGTATAGTATTTGTCCAAAATTAAAATTAATTTAATATATATAATTATATTATATAATTATTATAGTTTTTAGGGGTATAAAATTGTTAAATTAATATATATAATTATTATAGTTGATTCATACTTTTATTAAGTATATAACATAAGATTTTGTGATATCCACATCCACTAGTGTAAATATTTTAAATTGAAGATCGAATCCATTCTTTGTATTCATATAGGGTCAAGGAGTGTAACTGTAAAAAATCATCAAAATCGGAGTTAAAATAACCGTTAAATCGTGATTTTTCGTTTATAACCGTTGAAAAGTTTTGTCCCGTTACTTGATATCTGAATGTTTGTTTTTTGCGATTTTTTGCTGATGTGATCTCGAAGCATATACAAAAAAGTTTGACGGTTAGGATCGTTGAAATTAGTTTCAGAGAATTCGTATCCCATCAAAATGATAGATTGACTAACACTTAGAGTTTATTTATACTTTCATTAAGTATAACATAAGATTTTGCGGTATCCACTTGTGTAAATATTTTAAATTGAAGATCGAATTCATTCATTGTATTCATATAGGGTCTAGGAGTGTAGCTGTAAAAAATCATCAAAATCGGAGTTAAAATAACCGTTAAATCGTGATTTTTCATTTATAACCGTCGAAAAGTTTTGTCTCGTTACTTGATCTCTGAATGTTTGTTTTTTTTTATTTTTTGCTGATGTGATCTCGAAGCTTATACAAACAAATTTGACGGTTGGGATCGTTGAAATTAGTTTCGGAGAATTCGTATCCCCATCAAAACGATAGATTGATTAACACTTATAGATTGATTAACACTTAAAGTTTATTTAAACTTTCATTAAGTATAACATAAGATTTTGTGGTATCCACTTGTGTAAATATTTTAAATTGAAGATCGAATTCATTCATTGTATTCATATAGGGTCAAGGAGTGTAGCTATAAAAAATCATCAAAATCGGAGTTAAAATAACCGTTAAATCGTGATTTTTCGTTTATAACCGTCGAAAAGCTTTGTTCTGTTACTTGATCTCCGAATGTTTTTTTTTTGTGATTTTTTGCTGATGTGATCTCGAAGCATATACAAACAAGTTTGACGGTTGGGATCGTTGAAATTAGTTTCGCAGAATTCATATCCCATCAAAATGATAGATTGACTAACACTTAGAATTTATTTATACTTTCATTAAGTATAACATAAGATTTTGTGGTATCCACTTGTGTAAATATTTTAAATTGAAGATCGAATTCATTCATTGTATTCATATAGGGTCAAGGAGTGTAGCTGTAAAAAATCATCAAAATCGGAGTTAAAATAACTATTAAATCGTGATTTTTCGTTTATAACCGTTGAAAAGCTTTGTCCCGTTACTTGATCTCTGAATGTTTGTTTTTTTTGATTTTTTGCTGATGTGATCTCGAAGTATATACAAACAAATTTGACGGTTGGGATCGTTGAAATTAGTTTCGAAAAATTCGTATCCCCATCAAAGCGATAGATTGATTAACACTTAGAGTTTATTTAAACTTTCATTAAGTATAACATAAGATTTTGTGGTATCCACTTGTGTAAATATTTTAAATTGAAGATCGAATTCATTCATTGTATTCATATAGGGTCAAGGAGTGTAGCTATAAAAAAATCATCAAAATCGGAGTTAAAATAACCGTTAAACCGTGATTTTTCGTTTATAACCGTCGAAAAGCTTTGTCCGTTACTTGATCTCCGAATGTTTTTTTTTTGTGAATTTTTGCTGATGTGATCTCGAAGCATATACAAACAAGTTTGACGCTGGGATCGTTGAAATTAGTTTCGGAGAATTTGTATCCCATCAAAACGATAGATTGACTAACACTTAGAGTTTATTTATACTTTCATTAAGTATAACATAAGATTTTGTGGCATCCACTTGTGTAAATATTTTAAATTGAAGATCGAATTCATTCATTGTATTCATATGGGGTCAAGGAGTGTAGCTGTAAAAAATAATCAAAATCGGAGTTAAAATAACTGTTAAATCGTGATTTTTCGTTTATAATCGTCGAAAAGCTTTGTCCCGTTACTTGATCTCTGAATGTTTGTTTTTTGCAATTTTTGGCGTACACGATCTTGAAGCATATACAAACATGTTTGACGGTTAGATCTTGAAATTAGTTTCATAGAATGCGTATCTCATCTTTCCCTCGCTTTTTTGTTTCCTTTTCTTATCATTTTTTTTCTCTCCCTTTTTGTTTTTTTTTTGAAAACGATTTCCCTCCCTTTTTCTTCAAAGGGCAAACACCTCACCTCACCTACACCACATGGTACAGTGGTACTGGTAGTCTGGTAGTGGTACACCCATCTTTCCCTCTCTTTTTTGTTTCCTTTTCTTATTTCCCTCCTTTTTTTTTTTTTTGAAAACTTTTTCCCTCCCTTTTTCTTCAAAAGACGGAATGGATGGCAGATGCATATTAATTATTATAGTTTTTAGGGGTATAAAATTTAATATATATATATATATAATTATAGTATTTGTTTAGGGTTATAAAATCATTAAATTAATATTCTGCTTATCGTGTATAGTGTTACCCACGTGTATACCCGAACCAACCCGTTATCTTAACAGGTGCTTATCGGGTTACCCAATAACGACCCGATTCATTATCGTGTCGACCCGAACACGTGTTAATTTCGTGTCGTGTTGTGTCGGGTTATCGGGTCGTGTCAGGAATTGCCAGGCCTACTCCAAACCCTTATGAATAATGTTTTTTATTTGAGGGCAAAATTAATAAAATTAATAATTATTATTGTAGAAGGGTAAAAAATGTAAAAAAAAAATATACAGTCACTCATAGTGACAGGCTTTACAACTTTCATAAAGGGTCAGCTTCGAAATCCAACACTATAATCCATAAACCTTAAATTTATATTTAACCGTCGATTGTCATTTTTGCTTTATTCTTCTTACTGAATTTCATTTTTAAAATTTTCTTTTTTGAAAACATGATCATCTGGCGGATGTAAGAAGATGAACGGTTTAGATCTTTGATATCACGTTTCGATATTTATGGTTAACTGAAATATGAGTCGATGTCATATAGTTTGTAGAAACTTTATAAACATCAAGTAATATTTTCACTAACCGTAAAACTCTGAATATAATATCAACGATCCAAACCGTTCATCTTCTTGCATCATCTAATAGATCATGTTTTCAAAAAAGAAAATCTGAAAAAACAAATTTTGATGAGAACAATGAAGCGTAAATGTAAACAACAATCAACGGTTAAATTTTGATTTATGATTTATATGATTATAGTGGCGAATTTCGAAGTTAAGCTCTTCATGAAAGTTGTAAAGCTTGTCATTATGAGCATTTATATATTTTATTACACTTCTACATTAATTAAAAAACTATTAAAGACTTTAGGTAAGTGAAAATATACTTAAAAGGAAAATGCGTTTTTATGTTTTGGATGTGACAATATGGTATGTATATACTTATTTAGTATTATGTTTTTCATTTTATTATTTATTGGTTTAAAATATATTTTCCTTAACGGGTAACGGGTCGGGTCATATTACCTGTTAATATTATCGGGTCGATTTCGGGTCGGGTCATTTTACCCGTTTATTTTATCGGATGTTACACGACACGACCCGTTATGATATCGAGTATGACACGAAAACGACACGAACACGAAAAACATGACACGAATGCCAGGTCTATATATCATATGAGAAATTTCTTTTAAGTTAACCATCTATAGTTGAAGCCACGCAGTACTACAGTTTGATGGTATTCCCCTTCACTTAGAAGTGAGAGGCCTTAGGTTTGAATCTCGTGGATGGCGAATTTGATACCAAATTAGCTGCCCATTGTGTGGCTTAGCCGAATTCACTCCCCCTTCCTTTAGTGTAAAAATATCAACGTACTCACACAAAACAAAAAAACAAAAAACAAAAAAAAATCATCTATAGTTGAAAACCCTAGAAACCAATTTTCCCTTTAGCAGAAACAAGACTTAAGACGTAAATGATGGACTTTACCACGGTACATGCATTTACTTAATAGAACGTAGATAAGATGCACCGATAGTGAGTAGAATGAATTGACTCGCACAAAGCATGAACAGAGGTGAATAGCGCTTATATACAGCATTCAGATTATATGAGTAAGCTCCATTTTCAAACTTTCTACTCTACCTAAAAATTCAGAGTTCTGTCGCACAGTTTTAGTTCAAACGATCTACAACGGATAGCAACATTCTAGGCAAGGTATGAGAATTCTTCAATCATACCTACCCGGCCTACCATGTGAAACAACTCCCCGCCGACAGGGAAGGAAAAAGAAAGGGCAGTCACCCAACTGCATCTCCACATATGAAGAAGCATTGCTCGCTAGAAGCAATCGCTTTTCTGGTTCCATGGACCAATCTCTTTGATTGTATCAATGCCTTGTTTCTGGTTCTCCTCTAGATGGGGTCGGTTCAGAGGGGTTTCCTGGAGCAGATTCTAAATGCCCTTGGTTGCTAACGTTTCCTGCTGAACGCTCAGTGGTGCCTGGTAATAGCCACTGATGAGGATGTTCAGTTGAAATCTCAGACTCGTCAAAAGATCCAGCCACGCTAAATGTTGCTGACCTCACATGTTTTGTTCCGAGGGATTCTTTTAATGGTAAACGGCAAACTGGGCAGGTAGATTGTTTCCTCAGCCATGTATCAATGCAAGAGAGATGAAAACTGTGGCCACATTTGGGCATGATTCGCAGTACTTCTTTCTCCTGGTACTCCCCCAAACATATTGAGCACCTGCAAAAGCATACGGATTAGACATTCTCGCCAGTGTCCAAAACCCATGAGTACCAAAGCTCAAGAAAATCTCACAAAAAAGTGTGGCAAACTAGCATCCTCTAAATTCAAGATATTTGTCAATCAATATTAAAATCAGATTTTAAGATGGAAACGATATGAGAGTTCTTAGGCACTAGGAGAAATGAAACTGCGAAACTTACTGCGCATCTTCTAAGGAACTGAAAGCCTTTTGATCATACTTCATCGTAGGGATTGCAGAAACCACAACTTGTTCAAGGCCACTAGCCTGATGCTCCGGCTGCCAGCAAACAATGCAAACTTAGCACCCATTGCTCAAAACTTAAGTTACAATAGACAAGATGAAAAACTCTCAAATTTTAGTGGAATGACATCAATCACAATAGCAGTGGGCAAAAATGCAAAGGGGCATGAACAAAAATATTTTTGTCTTCGGGTAATCAAAAATGAAAAGCACGAAAATTTAGGTCCATTTGATAACCATTTGGTTTTTAGTTTTCAGTTTTTGTTAGACATATAAAAGGGAAATGCGGGAGAGAAATGAGGACTAAACAATGGAGGAGGAAGAGTTGTAGGAAAGATGTGGAAGGAAAGGAATGGAATGGGAAAATACAAAATGAAAACTAAAATCTAAAAACCAAAAGTTAAAATGGAAAACTAAAAACCAAATGGTTATCAAACGGGCTTTTAGGTAGGAATTCTTCATATTATGGAGCATAGAACAATCAAATATCAAAGCTATTGACCAAGCAGCCTGTCCAAATAAGAAAGCTGATAAGAAAAGAAATAAGACAGAATCCCAAACTTCCCCATCATCTTTTTTTTGTCCTTCCTTATCCTGTAATTGCATTTTCGGCATACAACAAGAAACTAGTACATTTCAACGTCTATTGTTTTTATTATCATTTCTTCCATTTCTCAGAGTTGACTCTCAACTGCAGCAAAGTTCATATCAAAACAAGAACATAATAAACACCTAAAAGGTCGAATCCCCCTCCTCGTAAATTAGAGTAATTTAGAATAGAATAACGCATGTAAGAATAAATACATACATAAAAGCTCACCCAAGTTTGCTATTGAGATGCTAAATTGGGAAGTAATCAATCATACATATATACATAACCAAGTGAAAACGGAAACTCATACAGAAAAAAATGCTCAAAACTGGGAAAAATACCCAAATCAGATCATTCTAAGCTGAGGAAACAAATATAGCTCAGCACAGAAAATCCATCACATACCTGCTCAAGATCAACCCTTGATTCAATCTCGAACATAGGCCGGGATTCGCTACCTCGCAGCCTCCCACAGATGATTCTTGTGCAAACAAACACGATAAATGTTGCACTCATACCAAAACCTATCACAGTAGTAATCAAGTTCATACCCGAACCCATCATCTGCGAAATTCCCAACTTCTCACACAATCCCCAATCACTAAAAAGCTGAAACCCCCCACTAAAATTCTAAAACAATGAAAACCCAGAACTTTAAAAAAATCAAAAGAAGGGTGAAAACTAATGGCAAATGAAGTTTCACGGAAAACCCAGATCAGGATATATCCAGAAATGGCTGGTTTTCAATAGAAAGATTCAGGAAGAACAGTCTGAAGCCAAAAAGGGTTACCCATTTGGAATCTGAATCGCTTTGGGTGGACTCAAAGCAAAAACAAAGTGGGGTGCTGCATCCTTCTACAAGTATCAACAGGGGGTTGCATAAAAACCCATATGGGTCCATTTCAATGGGACCCAACAAGTATTAACAGGGGATTGTACATAATCCGACGGTTAAAACTTGGATTTTTGATTTGATAAGAGTCCCATACGTTTGTTTAAGGTAGAGAGGACTCTCAGAGGAGGAGAAGAGAATCTGTATTGCCTCTTGCATTTGCATCTCTCTGTGCTTTCTCAACCGTACTACTTGAGAAGGCTTGGACTTGGGTCCAAAATAGTAGTCTCATATGTATGTTCCTACACTTTTAGAGCATGTTTAAGTGACATGTCAAATATAATATGTCAAAATTTTTTTTTTATAGTTGATGTAGCAAATTGAATACAAGTGCTAAATCCTCTTCTTTTATAATAGATGTGTCAAATATTTAATTTGTTATTTTATTGGGCCTAGAGTTACATTAACTATTAAAAAATAATCAAAATTAGTTTTAGTTTTTATTCTATTGGATGGTTGTTACATCCCGACCTGGGCTCCACCACATCCCGGGCTCGATTCTGCCGTAACACGATATTGTCCGTTTTGGGCCCCGACCACGCCCTCACGGTTTTGTTTCTGGGAACTCACATGAGAATTTCCCAGTGGGTCACCCATCCTAGGATTGCTCTCGCGCGAACTTGCTTAACTTCGGAGTTCCTACGGAATTCGAAGCCAGTGAGCTCTCAAAAGACCTCATGCTAAAGGAGGTGGACATGTACATATAAGGCATAGAGGATCCACTCCCCCGGGCGATGTGGGATCTAACAGTGGTAATGGGACTCATGCATCAAAAAATTAAATTAAATATACTTGACTCCTCCTTTGTTTGCTGTCAAAAAATGCAGCTAGAAAGTAAGGAGTCAAATGACTCACATGCCACATCATATATGGCATATCCATTGGAGAACAGTAGCTCATGCGCATCAAACGGATGACAATGCAAATATCTAACAGTTTTGCTAACATATATTTATTCTTTATGGAGGCCTTTAAGGGAAGGGATCCCAAATTTTTATAAAAACAGGGATTAGTTGTGGGATCCACACCACATCGAACTTCAACAATCCGAACCGTTTATTTTTTCAAGTTGGACCTCATAAATCATCCTTGCAAAATATTTGAGATATTTAATTGAGTTCAAAGAAATTGACAAAACACTTTTTTGAACAAGAAACAATGAAATTTCGTCGTGATAATTAAATAGGTAAATGATTTCGGATTAAATTGAATTTTTGCAAAGATGATCTATGAATCGAGACTTACAAAATAGACGATTCGGATCGTTGAAATTCGATGTGGAGTGGGCACTACAACTTGTCCACATTTTTATCCAAAAATAGGGATCCCTTTGGATAAAGGGCATGATTCTTTATAGCTAAACATATATACCCTCTATACTTTTATTGATTTGTTGGTTGTGAAAGACGTACAAATGTCAGTATAAAGCAACATCAATTTTTGCTTTATGTCTTCCTCTTAGGTTTAATTGGAAGGACCCAAGGTAGGAATGAATCTTTTGACATAAAGCTATTTATTCAGTGTAATCTTTATTTTGGATGGACTCGTGGAAGGCATGATTGGCATCCAATTATAGTACAAGTCATCGTATGTGTGTGTGTGTGTATGTACGTATGTATTTGTGTGTATGTATGTATTCTTTGGTACATAAAGGGAAAAATAATAATAAAAACAAAGACTAGAACTCAGTTGACATAGTTTAATGGTTTTGGTTATGGCAGGTTATAAGATCTTAATCAGTTGTTATATAAAAATTCCACCAGTCATACCTACCAAATTTGACTTCACCTCACTTTGGAAGTTTGAATGTTTCTCTTTACTCTGATTATTTTTTCTAGGTCCATGATCTTTGAGAAGTTGGAAGTTTCAATATTCAATTATAATTTTGGGTTAAGTACCAATAATTTTCTAAATAGTAGCGTTTTGTAAGTTAGTAGCAGAGTCAAGGAACTTATGTGTAGCATTCATATATCATTTGAATATAACCCGTAACTCGAAAATTATCTATACTTAACCTTTTAGTTTGTAAACCTGTATATTGGGTCGTGCCATTTAGTCCCAGTTTGGGGTTGAGGTGATTTTAAAAAAAGCTGCTATGAAAAAAAGCTGTGAGAGTTTTTAGTGTTTGGTAAACATTCAGCTTCAGCTTTTTTTCACAGTTTTGGGTGAAAAAAAGCCAAAAACAAGAAACTGCAAAACCCAGCTTTGAAAAACCGGCTTTTTTTCACATCTGTTTTACATAAAAGTTTACCAAACACTATAATACTGCTTTTTTTTTTCAAAAGTACTTTTACAAAAAAGTTTACCAAACACTTTGCTGCTTTATTTCACAGCTGCTTATTCTCACAGCACAGCAGAATCAGTTTTTTTTCAAAGCACAGCAATATCAAACCAGCCCTTAGTGTCATTGAGTGCCATTTGGTTTTATAGTTTCTATAAGCATAAGTTAAGGTTGAAAAGGATGCTTTTCTTAGAAGACTATTGAAAAAGGCATGCATCTAGGGTTTTATTTTTTATTTTTTTATTTTTTTATTTTTTTAAAACTGCATCTAGGGTTTTATTGTACAAAGAAAGGACACATTCTCTGTGTCAATGATAAGTGCTTAAGCTATTTTCCTCACGCCTGCCGGAGGATGACTTAATCGGCACAAAAAATAAAAATGGTGATGTGACAACTTTGTGCGATTTCTTTGAACACTTAGCTGCTTAAGACGGACCAATTAATTAAATGAATAAAGTTTTGGGTAATGTTAGAGAGATTAAATTATAAAACAAATGATGTGAATGTTAATGATTAGATTATTACGTAAGACTATCTCCAATCCATGGGATAAAGCTTAAAATATAAGTTTTAAAACCCCTTCAAACCATCTCTAACCATTGGGCAAAATAAGTCATAGAGAGAAAATATATTTTTGAGCTAGATTCTCCCTTAAATTATTTTGAACAAACCAAACTGTCATATTTCAATTTTTTTTTTTTACTTATAATCTAACGGCTATTATCAAATAAGATCAAATTTAATGGTAAAAAAAGATTTGACGGCTCAAAATTAAATCTAACGTTCAAAATAATTTAAGAAAATAATTTAAATCAAATTTAACTTAAAACTTTATAAATATATATGTATATGTATGATTTTTAATTACTTATCGAAATTTAAATATTTTTAGATTAAAATAGTCATAAAAATAAATTAGGATAATCTACATAAATTTTATTTTAAAAAAAGTTACCGAAAAGAACAAATTAGGTTAAAATCATTATTTAGTAATCTCGGGCTAAAACTTTAAGCTATAAGACCATCTCCTATCCTTGGGCTAAAAGCCAAATTTTTTAGCCCGAAAAATTTAGCTTTTAGCCCAGAAACAGCTTTTCTGCTCCAACCCTTATGGCCTAAATTTTTTAGCCTTAGATTATTAAAGAATAAATTTAGGTTAATTTTTTCTTTTAAAGTGATTTTTTTTAAAAAAAAAAATTTTGTACACTATCATAATTTAATTTTATGAACATTTTAACCTAAAAATATTTAAATTCCGATAAATATTGAAAAATCACTAAATTTGAGTGAATTTTGAGTTAAATAATTTTTTTAATTATTTTAGCTGATGGATTTAAATTTGGGCCATTAGATCTTTTTTTTTATCGTTAGATTTAATTATATTCGATCTCAGCCGTTGGATTCAATAAATCATGGAAGACATGCTCATGTGGGTGGGGTCCTGCTGATGGTGCCCACACCATTTTATGGGCTAAATCCTTGGTGGAATTTGGCCTAGGTTTAGCATTTAGCATTTAGCCCAAAGATTTCCCTTGGGTTGGGTTGGGTTTGGGGGGAAATTTTGGGGGGAAATTTGGCAAATAGCCCAAGGTTGGAGATGGTCTAAAGGGTTGGAGGAGAAGAGCAATTTCTGGGTTATGGCTTAAATTTTTAAGCTTTATCCCTAAGGGTTGGAGATGGTCTAAATGTTGATTACCGTACTTATTTTCTATTGATGACACATCATTTGCTTTGCAAATTTGAATTAAAAATTTGATATTTCTATCATTATCATTAAGTTTTATGCCTTCAACTACTAATCCTTCAAGCTACCATTTTTTTCGATGCTACTTAGTATTATATGGTACGAGCATTAAATGATCTGAATTTACAAGACCACAACACAAATGATAATTCAAACAAATCTAATCATTAAAAGTCGTATCATTTAATGCTACACAACATGAAATAATTTTCTCATTTGTTGATATATTTGGCTAATTCTTCTTCCTTGTTTTTTTTTAAACAAAAATAATTACAACAAGAAATTCTTGGAGAGAATTTTTATTATGAAAAGCGCTAAGGGTAAATTACAAAATCAAATACATAAGTTTGAAAGCTCCAATGGAGGGATGCCTAAAACTTATTTTTCACATAAAATACACCTGAAGTGTTAGTGCTCTCTTTTGCTTCCCTGCACTCTTTTTTTCTTCCTCACGCTCCGTTTTTCTCTTAGCCTTTGGATTGATATATCAAAATCAATTGAAAGAAACAAAAGAAAGAGTGCAAACAAAAAAAGATTACGATAATCTAATAATTAAGGGCCGTTTAATAACCATTTTGTTTCAATTTTTCAGTTTTTGTTTCCGCTTTCTAAAAAAATTAAAACTGAAATCTTATTTGGTAACTATTTTCAATTTTGTTGAAAACTGAAAACTACTTTCTTGAAGTCGTTGGATAACCATTTTAGTTTTCAATTTTTATTTTTACTTTTTTGAAAACTGAAATCTTATTTGATAACTACTTTCAGTTTTAAGAAAACTGACTAAAAAACTATTTTCTTTAGTTTTCAAATTAGAGGCCTTGAGTTTTCACTTTTTTTAAAGCTAAAAATTGAAAGTAATTACTGTGGGGGACCATGATTTTCTAGGGTAGGAGTAAGGCGGATCGCAATATGAATACCTCAGAAGTTCAGTCATGGACTCAACAGCTTCCTAGAGGGCTGCACAAATGAAGCATCGATTCCACCATCATCCTGTTATTGAGCAGTGGGCAAATCCTGACAACTTCGTGGAGATTGACCATGTTTGTTCTACAAGATACAGAAACCTGATACAGTAAGGAATTAACAGGTTTCCTATATTCTTGGAGTCCTTACAATCTAAGGATTGTCGTGCGCGGCAAGTAATCATATTCCTAAGAGGATGCAATATCTCCTCCTAGATTCATTTAGGATTCTCTCAGTTTAATACTGATTCCATATCCTAAAAGTTCTCCACCTTGACTGGTATAAATACATCAGTTTAAGGTTCATCTCTGATAACACAACTATCACACACTTATTCTTTTACCTACTTCTTAAGTCTTATAATATTGCTTACTAACTTGATCGTCGGAGAGACTTTGGCCGACACCCTCTCCCTTCGGCGATCCTTGGCTACTTACGGTTGTTTGTTTTTTCACTGGTAAACAAATTTATATATCTTCCTCCACACATGCGGTGTGAAATCCCGTTCCTGGATTTCACTGTTATAATCTCTATATTTGTATTATTGAGATTTTATATTATTTTTCGAGAAATTATATTAATTTATTTGGATTTAGATTTTAATTAAATTAGTTACGAAGTTTGAAGTTTGGAAAGTAATTATCTAAAATTTGTTGACATTTCGAGGTCACAAGTAACGTATTCGAATAGATTTTGAAACTACGAGCGCATAGACGAAAGCCATTTGCGAGTTTGGTTTATAACGGTATAGATACGGACATTTGAAGTTGTGTTACTACATATAAATTTTAAATTTATTTTAAACTCCCACCTTGTGGGAAAGAAGCCAATCATATTTATGTGAGTTAAGGGAACCAATCGGAAGGGGGAAGGAGGGAAATGAGAGAGGGGAGGAAACACCCAAGCAACCTTGACCCGGTTGTATCTCTTCCGTCCAACGTCCGATTGAGGTGATTTTGGTGTCTATGGAAATCCCTCAGCGAGCCCAACATCTTTGTGGTATTATATTTCTCAATTTCTAACCCAATTTTACAAACCAAAGCCACAAAGTCCACGGTTATCCGGTGGTTTTCTCAGTTTTTCTGTTGAATCTGACAATGATTACCGTCGACCACCACAACCAAAAGACTTCCCTCAACCTCAGGAACAAAACCTATGCATTGGTTGAGGCGTCGGGGTTCATTTTGGCATCGAATCAAGAACATCCAATTCTAGGGTTCCGGTGGTTCATGGGCGATTTGAGGCATTTCCCGGCCAAACTGGCCTTAGTCACGGGTATGAAACTTGCTCTACTCATTGAGATCTACATTTTTGTGAAATTTGGTAAATTTTAGAGTTAGTCGGAAAATCAGGTTTCCGTTCGCCGGAAACCGCCATCCACGACGGCGCGTGGCCAGTGGGCTGATGATGTCTTCCTAAGTTCAATTAGATGACCTGATTCCATAATTGATATCCGTATGACGTAATTTGATTGTTTGAAGTTAGTTTCATTACGATACATTACTTGATCAAAATATGAATTGCCAATCCGACCGTTGGATCGTCACCAAAATTTAATGCGTTATAGAACGTAATATTTGAGGATAGTTGGAACTAAAGAATCGGGAATCCGACGTACGGATCTTCCTGAATTGGATTTTTTAAGTTAGTAAAATTAATTGTTAACCGCCACCTAATCCTAGCAATTGGCGAAGATCCGACCGTCGGATCGCGATGAGATTTTAGTATGTTGTTCTTTAAGCATAATGTGGACCTTAAGAAGTTACGGATCTAGATTATGACGTGCGGATCTTTTGGATTAAATTGCTAGGGTGTGGACCCACCGTTGACGTTTGGTCAACAGGTCTTGAACCATTTGAATTACTAAAATTAGTATTACTAGAGACTCAATGAAGCCTTGCGGACTTGTCTCGATGAGTGACTTTAATATATGTGATATTGGTGATTACCCTGTTTTTGTAATTGTTGTCATGTGTCGATATGAGTTGGTTTTATAAATATGTTTTCTATTGAATTGTTATTTTTAATGCTTAGCCATTGATTTAAGTTTATGAAATGAGATTTGACGTGTATATATTGAAATATGGTTTGATTTGTTTGATTGGCATGTTGTGATGAAATGTGAGGGCTAGAGGTGGACCGTTAACTTATTGTGATGGGGATTTGTTGCTTCGATATTGTTTCATTTCCCGCTTCGTTGATTTGTTCTAAATTTAGTATTTGTGCCTTATTTCCCTTGGTTGAGTTTTTGTAAATTAAGTAACTTGTGCTTGTCTCATTTCTTTGAGTCGTTGTACATTATGGTCGTTAGCCTTCTGCGATTCCGTTGAGTGATGGTCTGAAATCATATCCACTCGGATTCCGTTGAAAGATGGTCCGGAATCTCTCATACTCCGCGATTCCGTTGAGTGATGGTCCGGAATCGTATCCACTCGGATTCCGTTGAGAGATGGTATGGAATCCCTCATACTCCGTGATTCCGTTGAGTGATGGTCCGGAATCGTATCCACTCGGATTCCATTGAGAGATGGTCCGGAATCCCTCCTACTCCGCAGATGGTCTGGAATCGTATCCACTTGGATTCCGTTGAGAGATGGTCTGGAATCCCTCATACTCTGCAATTCCGTTGAGTGATGGTCCGGAATCGTATCCACTCGGATTCCGTTGAAAGATGGTCCGGAATCCCTCATACTCCGCGATTCCATTGAGTGATGGTTTGGAATCGTATCCACTCGGATTCCGTTGAGAGATGGTCTGGAATCCCTCATACTTCGCGATTCCGTTGAGTGATGGTCCGGGATCGTATTCACCTTGGGTTTTATTGTGTTTGGATTGAGATAACTTCAAAGATGTAGGCTTCGGCCGAACCGTGTCGCTCTAGCCCTACTTTTCATTGTGTTGTATGAGATTATGGTTGTGAGATGTTGTGATTTATTTCTGACAAACCGTTGGATGTATGGGTGACTTATTCGGAGTTTTCAGCGGCTTGATTATGATTTCATAAAGCATGATGCTATACTTGATGTTTATAGATTGTGATCGATGGTCTATTTTTATTGAATATCACATACTTGTATTATTGTCACTCACTCGAGCTTCACAACTTATCCAAGTTCTAAATTGCCCAGTGCACCATTTCCATGATGTAGGCACGAATTTTGCATATGACAGGTCTGAGTAGATTATGAGAAACCGCTTGATATTTTGGTTCCGTTGAGTGGTCCAGAACCCGATGTGGTTGGATTCCGTTGAGTGGTCTGGAATCCTTACTCTTGCACATTCCAAAAGGTTAGTCGAGAACCCTAGATTCGAGTGAATGGGAATTATCCACAGACCTTGTGTATATAAATTAGATTTGCCATGTTGTTACTCATAATCCAAGTAGGGAATTATATAGAGTTCTTTAATTAAATACGTGAAATGATATGTTATTGTATTGATTGATTAACGTAGTTAAATGCTAAGACCATGCATCCTTGATTCATGAATGGATTAATTGATGGGATTGTGGAATGACGTTGGATATGATTGTTATTATTATGATTATTTTAGTGATCAATGTGGCTTGAGAATAATATTGTGCTTTGTTGGTTATTGGATAAGTTACATGCTGTGGATGGAGGTATCACGTTGAAAACATAGTGATTTATATGATGGATGGAATGGAAACCTTGAATGTCATGTGGGTTTGTTATGTAGCCATGAATCTAGTAATTCATGCTTGTTAAGTTCTAATAATTGATTGAGGAATGCTATGCTTTTCGATTTGAACGTATTGTGATAGACGTCGAGGTGTAATGAATGACGAACTACGAATGACTTGATCCCTAATCAGGGTACGTAGGCAATCTAACGAGGAGGTTAGATGCAGCCATAAAGTTTACGAAAAATTACTATGCGACTTGATTCTCGAGTTGTGATTTGCCATATCCCTGAGGCAGGGTATGTTGGTTGCAGGTTTTTGGTGACGTCATGTGTTGATCTTGGACGTATGTCAGGATCGGGGCGTGACACGCGGTGTTGCCTGAATTTAGTTCCAATAATTGATACTTTTATTGAGAGAGAACCCATATTCCTGGCCAAAAACTCTACCACAAGCATCTCTACTTTTTTAACCACATTTTTAAAATCAGGGTTGTTGAGCCACATAGCTTCAAATTTGAAGACATAAGTCCCAAAGCTTTGGTTACAATTATTAGTATTACGGTCAAGTTAAATTGGACTATGATTGGAGCCAAAAAAATTATAATTACGAAGAAAAGCATTAGGAAAAGAATTAGTCCAGGAAGCATTTGCAATTGCTCTATCCAGTCTTTCATAGATAATAGTACTATCCTTATGTCCATTACACCAAGTAAGTGGAACTCCTGCAACATTTAAAGTGATTAAGTGGCCATCTCTTAAAAAATTTGCAAAATTAACCATGTACATATTTGGATTTCTATCCCCTCCCACTTTCTCATACATACTAAGGACAATATTAAATTCTCCTATTAGCAACCAAGGTCGATTATTTGAGTTATTAGTAATAAGGTCAAGTAAATCACTCCAAAGTTGAGCTTGCATAATTTTTTCGGGAGAAGCATGCACAAATGTACTTAATAAGTTGATGTTAGACTTTAAATCTGTAACACGATAATGTATAAACCTTGAAGTAGAAGCAATAATATTAATATGGGTGATTTTGGATGCGGTCCTTAATTTATCAACATTCTTTGATTGAAACCTTTTTGGTTTTTAGTTTTTTATTGAAGTCCCTGACATTAATACAATAATGCATGTTTATGTAGGTTTTTATTATTTTAAATTAAAATTTGATATTTATAGTTACTTATATTAATGAGATTTTAAATAAATCCATAATTTGTGGGATTGAAAATATAAAAAAAAAATTATGCTTATATAAAAAAAGTATAATTTATCTTACTGACAGATTTGTCATTAAGATAAATTATACAAAAAGTTTGGTACATTTTATATGAAAAATGGGTATATTTTATATAAAACAAAAACAATGGGTATATTTTATATAAAAAATGAGCACATTTTAGATTAAAAAAAAAAAAATAGGCATTACATTAAAAAATGGTACTTACAAAAACAAAAATTGGTGTCTTTTTCATATAACAAAGTGGTACGTTTTTGGTTTACCAAAAAAAAAAAAAAGTGGTACATTTTTAAAGACAAATGGGTACATTATTAATAAATTATTGGTACAAATAAAAGGTTGAAAAAATGAGTACAAATAAAAGTTTAAAAAGTATGAACACAAAAAGAAATTAATATATTGGTACAAACTAAAACTGAAAAGAAAATTGATACAATTTTTTTTTTAAAAAGGGTTGCAAATTAAAATGGGTACAAACTAAAAATAAAAATATATGATACAAAATTTCGCCTTATGTGCACACACACACACACACACATGTATATCAAATGTAACGTATCTAACACTAAATGATTATATTTAGAAATAAAATTTAATTATCTTTACATGTAAAATATTTTATTATTGAAATAATTAATGACGTTTATTAGAATCAAGGGACCTTGATAAAAAATTGAAAATGAATAAGATTTTAATCAATGGAATTGAAAAAAAAAAATAAGAACCTAATTTCTCCTATTAATATTTACATTTTGATCATGAAAGAGGTAAAGCCCAACTGCCTGCCCATCACCATCAAAAAAAAAAAAAAAAACTATCATGGGGATTCTATTCATACTAGACCTGGGTTCAGTTATACAAAGACATCTAACTTAATTAAACGACTTAAAATTTAAACTGAGGCAAAATCAAGCTTGCCCCAGCCTCTGCAATTCCAAACTAGACACTTCATTAGTCCACGTCCTCAATGCTACGACTCGTCCCAACTCCTCCATTACCATCTTCCCTTACCATCTTTCTGTTACTCACGAACTGCACTAGAACACTTGTTTCACCATCAACTTCCATAAAAACCTCATCATCTTCAACAACACTCTTCCCTTTGTCTCCATGCTCATAACCAACACCACCATCAACAACACTAGTAGCCCCAGAACTTTTATCAGCAATAGGCTTTCATCTCGAGACCAGATCAGCCCTGAAGACCCAAGTTTTGTTCCCCCCCCCCCCCACAATATTATCATAACTCCTCCCATCTCTTCTTGCACTACCTCTGCCCATATTAGCATTCCTACTCATTTTGCGGATCATGGTGGTCTATCCCTCGGTATTTTCCACTGCCTGGGCATGCACGCTGTTCCTCAACCTCAATGATTTCTCCTTCCCCAGACGCATTATCATCAACCAAAGAAGGTTGAGGAAAGAAAAGCATGACACCGTCATGTAGTTCCCTTATGGTATCCTCATTAATAACTATCTCAGAAAGATAAACCAATGGCTCATCTTTAAAAATTTTGTTCACAAGAAAGCAGCCATCATTGTGTTCAACAGCAGGACATGAATGTCCCTCAACTCTCCTTCTTTCACAGTAGCAACACATCTCAAACATCTTCTCATAGCTTAACATAATGGGGCTATCATCATCATCATCATTAACCATTAGGACTCTCTGCAGAGACAACGTTAAGTCTACCTCCAAGAGGATTTTAACAAAAAAAACCCATTCAGGCTAGAGAGAAAATTCTCACCGGTCTTTATAAAATGCCCCACAGATTGAGAATTCTCACCCAAACCCTCAAATCGGAGATCATATCCACATCTCTGAAATGAGTACTTCACCTTTCCAAGTGAAAACTTTGACCTCTCACATACCGGGGTCTGTTACCAATACATAGTACAACTATTCCTGATCAGTGAACTCCACAGCATACCATCGATAACTAAAGTGGTAAAGATAGAAAGGGTTTTTGACCCCCAGAGCCCAAAGCAAGGCCAAACTCCCACTTAATTGTCCTAGCATCAAACTGTTTACCGACTAACTTACCCATTAGCACCCTACTCTGCATGTGTTCAACATCAGGTTGAAATAGAGACTAGTGGAAACTCTAGTAACTCCATTTTCTAAAGTAAAGGTACCTCACTGACTCTCAATAACCACTGGTGGTTGGTCAGGTGGGGGAGCGAATAGGATCCTCTTTGTGGGGATCCGGATGATCAATTAATCGTGTCCGTTCATTATACATCGTACGGTTAGAAATTATTTTTAATTTTTTATTTAAAATTGAATATAAATAATACCTAACGAAAACTGACTGCATGATATACAATGAATGGATACGATTGATTGATCTCCGGATCTCCACAAAAAGGATCCGAAGAGGATCCTAAAGCGTTGGGGAATGGCAAATCTATAGGGCCAAGAAGGTAGTCTAGGGCTAGTAGGAATTTTTGGTTGTCTGGCATAGGAGGCTTCAAGGGAGATGACTATCACCGCTTAGAGCTACGTCTGGTAGTATTTTTTTCACTTGGAAGTGAGAGATCTTAGGTTCGAATCTCGTGGACGGCGAATTCGATACCAAATTAGGCTGACTTAGTCGAGCTCCCCCTCCTCTTAATGTAAAAGTATCGATGTACACAAAAAAAAGAAAAAAAAGAAAAAAAAAAAAGGGAGGTGGCTGACATGGTTGTGTGAGAAGTAAAAGGCTTTAAAAAGGATTTAAGATAAGGTGAAGAGGATGTAATCTCCCAAGACCTATAAATACTAGAACAAAAAGCAACCAGCAGCAAGAAAAAAACAGGTTGAATGTGAAACACCAGACATTGGATAGACCAAAGAAACGAGCAAACACCCTATTGTCTAGTACACTCAACCAATAGTCATAATGATTATCAAAATAGTGGCTGGACATATCTTGAGAAACGGCAAATAGTAAGAAAAATAACAAATTTCCAACCCCAAGAATATACACACACAATGATTACTTTCATTATCGCAACAAGTTAAACACAATATGTGAACTGTTTATCTTCTCAAAGTTAGTATACTTAAATTGACATGTTTACTAATCCGTAAACAGATTGAGATGAATTGAATTGAGGAGGAATTGGAATAAGGTGAAATCAGAATAAAATTCATGTTGAAGTTGTTTGCTAAAATTGTATGGAATTGAAGTGCAAATGATGCATATTCTATATTAGCTGTTTACCAATTCACATGAATAAGAATCAAAAGCGGTTTGATTACTAAAATACCCTTGTACAAAATAGATATAAATTTTATTTAACTAATTAATAATACAATTCTTTTGTTGTAACAGTCCGTTCCGAACTAAGGAATATATTATATGTGAAATGACGTTCTTACCCTTGCGGGAGTGTGAGTATGTGTGAATTAGATTAAAGTTTTATGTAGGGGTACCCATATTTGTTTGTTAATTTTATGTGGATGGGATTGGATGAGAAGTATATACACACACACACACACAACACGTGTGCAGCCCTCCCCACCTCCCCGTCACTCTCTCCTTCCTCTTCTCGAATTCTCTATCCTTTTTCCCTACAAATGTACGGACAACGTTGTTGTCTTTGATTTGGTCATGGATCAAAACTCTTAGTGCCATATTTGTAACCTTGGTGACCTGGTGATCACAACCATACCCTTAGTTTGAGTTTAGACCTACGGAAACCCCAGAAACCGTGAAGTACCGTGAAGGGTATTGTTCATGCACTCAAAAACCGTGGTGTTTTAGCCTATTTTGAGATCATAGAGAGGTTTAGAATGGTCTTGTGAAGCTCGGAGGACAAAATTGGGGGATTTTGGACGTCGGGATCACCAGTTTGGGAGTTGGCCGGAATTCTTGATTTTGCTCCGGCGAGATTCAGGCGAGTTTTGGGTTTTAAACAGGTATAGACCTCTTCTCCTTGTCCTAAGGTTCATTTTGGTGTAAATTTCGTGAAATTTGGTTGAAAATTGAGCTAGAAATCATAGTTTGAAAAATTACCCAGTTTCTGGCGAAGCAGCGGTGCCAGTGCCGGTCGCCGGCGAACTGAGGTTGAAGGTGACAGAATATTCCTAACGGATGGTAACGGCGTCAGTTAACCTTAACGGAATATTCTAGGGATTTAACGGAATATTCCTTAACGGCGTTAAGGATTTCGTCAGTGTGCACGGCACGTGGCCGCACGTGGGCGGCGCGTGTTGCCGTGCCTTGACCGGTGCGTGAGGGCGCGTGGGACTCCCAAAAATTATTTTAAAAATATGGGGGTGTTCGTGGGATTGAGTAGAGCATGTTGGTATATTCAAACACCCCAATTGAGCAATGTATGAGAAGTTATTATCTGATTTGGGTTATGTACGTAATTAACGGTTATATAGTTGTTTCGCATATAGGTGAGACGTATCCTGAGGACGAGCGCAGCCATGCGAGGCTTGGGGGCTACGACCCGTCTACCTATCAGTAAGTGGGCTTTTGTTATATATATATATATATATATATATATATATATATATATATATATATATATATACACACTTGATTGATTCCCAGAAATACGTTTTAAAATGATTTTATGAAATTGAATGCCATATATATTTCTATGTTATATGATTATATGTTGATGCACCGTGGGCGCCAGGTAAGTCAGGTAAGTATGTGCTTGTGATATGATGATTGTGGTGATATCAATGAGATTAGAATATGGCTTATTTACCTGCACATCGGGGTTTGTGCCGCCAGAGTAGGGCTTAGCTTTCACGTGATCGTTCACCTCCCGCATCGTACGCTTACCTTGGATCCAAGGCAGGTGCCAGCCTGTCGTACAGACCACATTAGGTGGTTCCGACTCGTAGTTGACCCGCGATTCGTCGCCAGCCTTCACGTGACCGTAGCACAGAGCGTTTTATATATACCCAGCTTGACGTACATACCACATTAGGTGGTTCCGTCATGGGTGCAGGTTATTGATTGAGAGATGAATTGAGGATTTAGTTGAGGAGCCATAGATTCAGCCATACATGTCACTAGAGGTGACTGCGGCTGACTGATATACATTGCCGGCATGATTTGGGTTGAGATATCACCTGATTGATTTGATGATATTTGATGCATGCTTGATACTGAATATGGTTTATTCGAACATGGCAATATTTGAATGATGGTTTTCCAGTATTAGTACGTATATATATATATATATATATATATATATATATATATATATATATATATTTTCTGGGAAGTATACGGGTTTTACAGAGAGGGGTTACAACTTTTATATCGAAGTGTTTTTGGTAAAGCTTTGTTTTTGCCCACTCACACTTTTGTTTTGCGCCCCTCCAGGTGTTAGATAGCGTTGGTGGCAAACGAGGTTTCAAGGCATATCTGACAGTACACTATCCATGTAAATATTCTGGCTTTCCTGTTTATGTCTTTCTGGACTGCACCTAGGATGCTCGAACTTTGTAAATTATGCTGTTAACTTTCACACTCTTTTATGCTCTTGTATCTCTAGTTGTGCTATTCTAGTACTTCTTATCTATATTTATTCTTCCGCACTGGCACATGGCTACGTCACGCTCACGTGACGGCCAGCACGTCCCGATGTTCGAGTCGGGGGTGTGTCATTTGTATATAAAAAATTAATACAATTATTTATCCTAAAAAAGCCTTTAATTACCATATAAGAAGCCTTTAATAATACAATTATTTTGTATATATGACATTAATACAATTATTTATCCTAAAAAAACCTTTATTTACCATATAAAAATCCCCCACCGTATACCAAATCTATGAACGCCTTCAATTAAAAACAACGTAATTAACGCTGGCCCTCATCCTCCTCTCCTCGCCCTCTAAAAATCTCAATCTCCTTCCCTTATGATTCTTCTTCTTCTATTTTGATTATTCTTTCTTCTCCTTCTTGCAAATAACTAATTAATTCCAAATATTTATTTATTTATTTATTATATTGGTCCTCTGTCTCTGTCTCTCTTTTATGTTTGCTTCTTCACTGGGTTTTGATTTGAAACCTGAAGGCGCTGGGTGATGTGCTACCGGAGACGAGGAAATGAGATAAGGGTATATTGGGTAGAAAAAACCGATTCCGAGTTGAGGCTTTCTTTCGGAAGCCAAATACCACTTATTGGTTGATAATTCGATTCCAAGCAAATCAAGGATTTGATTCCCTATCTTCGGTGGGCCCCACATACAATTTCATTGCCCCAATGTTAGTAAACACATGGTTCACTTTGATGGCACGTTTACATACCTGTAATCGGAATCAATTTACATGATTGGATTTCGATTACGGGATACACCTTTGTTTACGTAATTTTGGGGAATCAAAATACATGTGGGGTCCACACGCATTAAGGAATCCAACTCCTAATTTTGGAGGAATTGAACTCCCTACATAAGGGAGGTATTTCAATTCCTTATGACTTGAGGAATCCGGAATTGATTTTATTTACCACTTATGCCATCTTTTAATAAATAAATAAAACCTATTTATATATTTTTATATAGATGAATTTTATTATATAAATTTAATTCAATTAATTAGTATGAAAATAATTTATTTATGTAGGGCAATTTAGTAATCAACCTAGTTTTCATTCCGATTAAAGTGAATTAGTAAACAATTTATATGGATTCAACATCATTCATGTCATCTTTTAATAAATAAATAAAACCTATTTATATATTTGTATATAGATGAATTTTATTATATAAATTTAATTAAGAATTAAATTAAATTAATTAGTGTGAAAATAATTTATTTATGTAAGGGCAATATAGTAATCAACCGAGTTTTCATTCCGATTGAAGTGAATTAGTAAACAACTTATATGGACTCAACATCATTCCTACTCCGATTCCAGACAGTTTTAGTAAACAACTTCAACAAGAATCTGATTCTGATTCCACCTCATTTCAATTCCTCCTCAATCCAATTCCCCCTCAATTCAATTCCTCTCAATTTGATTATGGATTAGTAAACGCGCCCTGAATGAATGCAATTCTCATTCCTCTCACTCCATTCTCTTTACATAAACACGCCCTTAAACCACTCCATGACCCCTATGTATAGGAAACTGAATCGACCAAAAAACAAGAGTTACTACTATCAAATTAGGTCGAATACGAATCCGGATCCTCTCCGGATTGTCTTTGTGAGGATCTCAGAGATCTGTAAATCGTGTCCATTCATTGTACATTGTGCAATTAGAAATCATTTTAAATTTTTTTATTTAAAATTGAATATAAACAGTACCTGACGAAAATTGACCGCACAATATATGATAAACGGATACGATTTATAAATTCTCGAAATCCTCATAAAGAGGATTCGAAGAGGACCCTATTGGGTCGATTACACCTAGAGCACCCTAGCTTTTCCAAACTTCTCAATTTCCCTTCGACTCCATTTCCAATCATGACACTTACTTGTATAAACTCAATTGAAAATTACTCTAATTGCCCCCAAAACGCGAATCCTCATTATCAAAAACCAAGTTATCCAACTAATTAACTTAATTGGGATCGAATTGTAAGATTCAAAATCCCCTGGACAAAACCCTAAACCTAGCTGCCCTCTTTTTCCCCTATCCTCATTCTCCGAGAAAAAATAGTTAAGTTGATGCCAGGATATTTTATTAGTGGATGAGAAAGCTAATTTTTTTTTTACCTTTTATGAGGGTGAAAATGTAAGACTCTATGGAAAAAATAGAGTTGTGAGTAGGCCTGACAATTCCTGACACGACCCAACAATCTGACACGACACGACACGAAATTAACAGGTGTTCGCGTTGACACGATAACGAATCGGGTAACCCGATAAGCACCTGTTAAGATAAAGAGTTGGTTCAGGTATATACGTAGGTGACATTATACACAATAAGCAAAATATTAATTTTATAATTTTATAACCCTAAAAATATACTATAATAATTATATATATATATATATATATATAAATTAATTTAACAATTTTTATTATGACATCCCGTCTTGGAAAATTATTCTTGAAGGTGTGAATAGACGAAAATGCCCTTGGACGTTAAATTGTGTTTTGTGGTTTAAGCTTTGTTTTGGGCCAATTATATTAAGTCCTAATTGTTTGGAACCAATTAGGACTAGTTTTGTTGTATTTTGATTTGATGACCAATCCTAGACCACACACCCATTTTCTCGCTTTTCTCTCTCATGCTCTCTCTCTCAAACTCACTATCTCATTCTCTATTCGTACGGACCAACCCCAAACCCCTTGCAAACCTTGCAGATCGAGGGATTTAAGGTCACCATCTTGTTCCTTGTGACCTCACGAGTCGATTGGTACAATTTTTGAGACTTGAAACCTTCGAAAACCACGAGAAACCGAAACCCAGTTTCATGCACTATTCATGCACTTCCAAACGATGAGTTTTTAGAGGATTTTAAGCTCACATGAAGCTTTAGAAGGTCTTCACGAAGCTCGGGGTGTCTCGTTGGGTGGTTTTGGACGTCGAAATATGTGGGTTAGAGAAGTTGCAGAGGTGGCCGCAGTTTCAAGACTTCTCAGGCAAGATCTCGTGATTTTCAGGATTGGAAATTGGTATGATTTTGATCTTTTCACTCTAAACCTCATTTTGGTTTAAGTTTCATGGAATTTTGTGTTGAAATGGCTGATATATTAAGGTTTTTCAAATTTCCAGTTTCCGGCGACGGTGACAGTGTCACATCTCGGCCCAGGGTGGATCACTTCCCGGGCCCGCTCCACCACCGTAGCACGATATTGTCCGCTTTGGGCTTACCATTCCCTCACGGTTTTGTTTCTGAGAACTCACGAGCAACTTCCCAGTGGGTTACCCATTATGGGAGTGCTCTAGCCCCCTTCTCGCTTAACTTCGGAGTTCCTATGAAACCCGAAGCTAGTGAGCTCCCAAAAGGCCTCGTGCTAGGTAGGGATGAGAATATACATTTAAGGATCACTCCCTTGTAGGGATGGGAATATACATTTAAGGATCACTATCCTGGGCGATGTGGGATGTCACAATCCACCCCCTTTAGGGGCCCGACGTCCTCGTCGGCACACTTCCAGCCAGGGATTGGCTCTGATACCATTTGTCACATCCTGGCCCGGGGTGGATCACTTCCCGGGCCCGCTCCACCACCGTAGCACGATATTGTCCGCTTTGGGCTTACCATTCCCTTATGGTTTTGTTTCTGGGAACTCACGAGCAACTTCCCAGTGGGTCACCCATCATGGGAGTGCTCTAGGCCTCTTCTTGCTAAACTTTGAAGTTCCTACGGAACCCGAAGCCAGTGAGCTCCCAAAAGGCCTTGTGCTAGGTAGGGATGGGAATATACATTTAAGGATCACTTCCCGATATTATTGGTTTCGGGCTTACCATTTCCTCACGGTTGTGTTTCTGGGAACTCACGAGCAACTTCCCAGTGGGTTACCCATCATAGGGGTGCTCTAGCCCCCTTCTCGCTTAACTTCAGAGTTCTTATGAAACCCAAAGCCAGTGAACTCCCAAAAAGCCTCGTGCTAGATAGGGATGAGAATATACATTTAAGGATCACTCTCTTATAGGGATGGGAATATACATTTAAGGATCATTATCCTGGGCGATGTGGGATGTCACAATCCACCCCCCTTAAGGGCCCGACGTCCTCGTCGGCACACTTCCAGCCAGGGATTGGCTCTGATACCATTTGTCACATCCTGGCCCGGGGTGGATCACTTCCCGGGCCCGTTCTACCACCGTAGCACGATATTGTCCGCTTTGGGCTTACCATTCCCTCACTGTTTTGTTTCTGGGAACTCACGAGCAACTTCCCAGTGGGTCACCCATCATGGAAGTGCTCTAGGCCTCTTCTTGCTAAACTTCGAAGTTCCTACGGAACCCTAAGCCAGTGAGCTCCCAAAAGGCCTTGTGCTAGGTAGGGATGAGAATATACATTTAAGGATCACTTCCCGATATTATCCGCTTCAGGCTTACCATTTCCTCACAGTTGTGTTTCTGGGAACTCACGAGCAACTTCCCAGTGGGTCACCCATCATGGGAGTGCTCTAGCCCCCTTTTCGCTTAACTTCGGAGTTCCTACGGAACCCGAATCTAGTGAGCTTCCAAAAGGCCTCGTGCTAGGTAGGGATGTGAATATACATTTAAAGATCACTCCCCTGGGCGATGTGGGATGTCACAATCCACCCCCCTTAGGGGCCCGACGTCCTCGTCGGCGCACTTCCGGCCAGGGATTGGCTCTGATACCAATTGTCACATCCCGGCCCGGGGCGGATCACTTTCCGGGCCCACTCCACCACCGTAGCACGATATTGTCCTCTTTGGGCTTACCATTCCCTCACAGTTTTGTTTCTGGGAACTCACGAGCAACTTCCCAGTGGGTCACCCATCATGGGAGTACTCTATCCCCATTCTCGCTTAACTTCGGAGTTCCTACGGAACCCGAAGCTAGTGAGCTCCCAAAAGGCTTCGTGATAGGTAGGGATGGGAATATACATTCAAGGATCACTCCCCTGAACGATGTGGGATGTCACAGACGGTGACCGGAGGTTCACCGGGGAAGAAAGGTGAATATTCCGTCAAGTTAACGGAATATTCCTAACGGAAGTTAACGATGTCAGGTTAGTTTTAACGAAATATGCTTGCTTTTAAAAGGAATATTCCCTAACGCCGTTACTGTTACCGTTAGTGTGCCAGACACGTGCCCACGTGTGGATGGCGCGTCTGGCTGTGCCTTGGCCGGCGTGTGGCGGCGCGTGAGGGGTCGGAACAATATTCTAAAAAATTGGGGGATGATTCTGAGGTTGAGTAGATCACTGTGGTATATTCATATACCCAATTTGAGCAAAATATGAGAAGTTATTACCAAGCTTCGGTTATGTGTTTTAATTGACGTTTATATAGTCATTTCTCATATAGGCAAGACCTATCTGGAGGACGAGCGTAGCCAGGCTAGACCTGGGGGCTACGACCTTTCGAAATACCAGTGAGTGGGCTTTTGTTTTCCGTATATACCTATATAATGAGTATTTTTCCCAGAAATACGTTTTAAGCAATTTTATGAAATGAATTGTCATGCCAAATATGTTTATGCTATACGTATGCATTGTGATATATAATTATATACACATATTGGGATTCGATGCCAGCAACGCTCAGGTAAGTTCAGGTAAGCTATGTGTTACTTTATGATGATTGTTGAGATGCATTGTTAGCTCATAAACCTGCACCCCGGTGTTAGTGGTCCCGCCAGAGTTAGGGCTTAGCCTTCACGTGATCGTTCACCTCCCGCACTACACGCTCATCTTAGATCCAAGTTAGGTGCACAGCCTGTCGTATAGACCACTTTTAGTGGGTTCGACTTGTAGGTGACCTGCGATCATTCGCACAGCCTTCACGTGATTGTAGCACTTGAGCGTAATTATTTATTATATACCCAGCCTGTCGTATAGACCATTATAGGTGGGTTCGACTTGTGTGCAAGCATGATCTATGAGCTAGAGTACAGTTGATGAGATAATGCAGTTATCATCGCTTTTAGATTACTTACCTGGATAATTGATAATGTGGCATGGCATATTCATGATTTGAATGCGTATTTCGATGACGAATTTTGTTGAGATTTAGTATATGAATATAGTATTTTCTGGGAAAATTATACAGGTTTTACAGCGAGGGGTTAGAAGTTTGATAATGAAATGGTTTTGGAAAAACTTTGTTTTTGCCCACTCACGCTTTTGTTTTGCACCCCTACAGGTATTAGGTAGCATTTGTGGGTGGCTCACAAGGTTTCCAGCAAAAGTTCTGACAGACCATCTGTAAGATCCCACATCGCCAAGGGAAGTCGATCCTATGAGCCTTATATGTATATTCCCACCTCCAATTAGAGCGAGGCCTTTTGGGAGTTCACTGGCTCGGGTTCCATCGGAACTCCAAAGTTAAGCGAGTAGCGCGCGAGAGCACTCCCATGATGGGTGACCCATTGGGAAGTTGCTCGTGAGTTCCCATAAACAAAACCGTGACGGCGTGGTCGGGGCCCAAAGCGGACAATATCGTGCTACGGTGGAGGCGTGTCCAGGATATGGTGGGGCCCAGGCTTCCTAAGTTAAGCAAGTAGCGCGCGAGAGCACTCCCATGATGGGTGACCCACTGGGAAGTTCTCGTGTGAGTTCCCAGAAACAAATCCATGAGGGAATGGTAGGCCCAAAGCGGACAATATCGTGCTACTGTGGTGGAGCGGGCCTTGGAAGTGATCCACCCTGGGCCGGGATGTGACACCATCACTCATGTAGGAATACCTTTAGGTGTTATTTAATTAGTAATTCCTATGCTTGACTGTACTTAGACTATTAGTGCTCTGATTATGTGTTCACACTTATTCTCGCACTAGTATTCGCCTTAGCTAGTGTTTCGGTTTTTATTCATTCGTAATTTCTATATTATATTGCTTCCGCACTGTGCACATGGTTACGTCACTCTCACGTGACAGCCAGCATGCTTCGATTTCGATTGGGGTGTGTCATTTATACCCCTAAAAACTATAATAATTATATATATATATATTAAATTAAATTTTAAAAATTGGTGACCATTGGATAGGCTTAAATATACATACCATTTAATTTTTCAAGTGTTATACGTACAAAATAAATAAATTTAAATCTACTTAATAAATAAATAAATAAATAAATAAATATATATATATATATATATATATATATATATATATATATGTATATACACCATTGAACTTGATGGGATACGAATTCTACGAAACTAATTTCAATGATCTAACTGTCAAACTTGTTTGTATATACTTTGAGATCGCATACGTCGAAAATCGCAAAAAACAAACATTCAGAGATCAAGTAACGGGACAAAACATTTCAATGGTATAAATGAAAAATCATGATTTTACGGTTATTTTAACTTCGATTTTGATGATTTTTTTACAGCTACACTCATTGACCCTATATGAATGCAATGAATGAATTCGATTTTCAATTTAAAATATTTACACAAGTGGATACCACAAAATCTTATGTTATACTTGATGAAAGTATAAATAAACTCTAAGTGCTAGTGAATCTATCGTTTTGATGAGATACGCATGCTAGGAAACTAATTTCAACGATCTAACTGTCAAACTTGTTTGTATATGCTTCGAGATCGCATACGCCAAAAATCGTAAAAAGCAAACATTCAGAGATCAAGTAACGGGACAAAACTTTTCGATGGTTATAAACGAAAAATCACGATTTAACGGTTATTTTAACTCCGATTTTGATGATTTTTTATAGCTACCCTCCTTGACTCTATATGAATACAATGAATGAATTCGATCTTCAATTTAAAATATTTACACAAGTAGATACCACAAAATCTTATGTTATACTTAATGAAAGTATAAATAAACTCTAAGTGTTAGTAAATCTATTGTTTTGATGGGATACGCATTCTACGAAACTAATTTCAACGATCCAACTGTCAAACTTGTTTGTATATGCATCGAGATCGCATACGCCAAAAATCACAAAAAACACACATTCAGAGATCAAGTAAAGGGATAAAACTTTTCGACGGTTATCAACAAAAATCAGGATTTAACGGTTATTTTAACTTTGATTTTGATGATTTTTTACAGCTACACTCCTTGACCCTATATGAATACAATGAATGAACTCGATCTTCAATTTAAAATATTTACACTAGTGGATACCACAAAATCTTATGTTATACTTAATGAAAGGCTTCACAACCTTGAAAACAAAAACTCTTTCATTTTGCATATCCTTGCACATTTAATATTTTGTAAAAGACTAGTAGTGTATGAATGTTTTTTTATTAGGCTCTTATTTTCGAGTGTAGATGTAGTATTTAAACGACAAATGTGTTTTAATGTTTTGAAGTAATATTTATGTGGCAATGTGTGGTATGTGCAAATTTAAGAAAAAAAAATATTTTTCTTCACGGGTCGGGTAAAGTGACCCGACCTGTTAAGATAACAGGTGTGACATGACACGATCCGTTAAGATAGCATGTGTTACATGAAAACGACACGAACACGATAGACTCGACCCGTTTGCCAGGCCTATTTGTGAGGTGGGTCTAGTGGCTTTCCTTATTATTTTTTTTATATTTTTTTGGAAGCATTTTTTTATATTTATTTTGTAATTCTCCTTTTGCGCTAATAAGAAATAGGGCTGGCATCACACTCGTACGTCGCCTCTCGACTGACTTTTCCTCTTTTAGACAAAAACTGTCCGAAAATTGTTTTGGAGCTACAAATCGATTCCACTGAGCCCTTCCCCAATTATTCATAGGGTTTCTCTGAGCTCTCTCCATCGCCATCGACTTCAAGGTACGAAAACCAAGCGCAGATGCTTTCCTTTCAATGTCTTCAGCAGATCTAGGTTTTTTCCATTTCACAATCTTACTTTTGTTTTGTTCTGCTCGTTCACGCTAGGGTTTTACAATAATTATCCTCTCCCTGACTAACTTTACTCCGTTTTCTGTGTAATTAAGCTTCGTAATCATTTAATTAGTTGCTAAAGTCAAAATTTTACACTTTTTATCTATGGAATTTTACTTCTGTTTTTCCATGTGGTACATTTGGTGCTGTTTGGAGTTCCAAAGCTCACCAAGTGTTTGTAGAAATGCCGGTGACACAACTACTTACTTAATTGTCTACTTGTATCTGGAAGGGTTGGAAAGTTTGAAGCTTGAAGAAATGAGGCCAATATTTTGCGGCAACTTGGATTTTGACGCGCGGCAGTCAGATGTTGAGCGGCTTTTCAAGCGATATGGGAAAGTTGAGAGGGTGGATATTAAGTCTGGTAAATAAGTTCTCTGGTTAAATAATTAAACTTTCGCTGTGTTTTCGTAACGGTTTGTTTTAGTTCTTTGTCGAGATTACTAGTTTTGTTGACTGTTGGTAGCATAGTTGTTGTGCTGTGTTGTATCGTTGACTTTGTTTTTATTTTTTTGCATATGAATTTAGTGGCCAAACTTAAAGCCTTGTAGTTATTTTAAGCTATTGTGGATTTTAGAGCTATATTTTCTGATTTCTACTTTTGGTTCCAAGGTTATGTTCAAAAGTTTCGTTATGTTTATTGTGATGAAATCTGAAGTGGGTCATTACTGAATCATCCTGCTGGGATATGGTCTTTATAGTTAGTGCAGATTGGGGTTTGGGCACCTTCAATTTATCCCTATGAGATGATAAGGATTTTGGGTAGAGAAAAAATAAATGTGTTTTCGGGGTTTATTGGCAAGTCCTACAGCAGCAGAGTTATTTAATGGGGGACTTATACCACCGTGCAAATGTGACAGCTGCTACTTTCATGATTTTCTGCTGTGTGTCTGAAAGACTATTCTGGCTTTATTCGCCTCCTGGTATGTCTAGAAAGGAAAATGTGGTGTACGACCTGAAAAATGAAAAATGATTATTTTAAGATTGGCTCATTGACCCTTTTTGTATAGCAGCAAATACATGCATAAAACATGAAGTCTGTTTTTCTTCCTTGGCCCTTTTTCCTTTTCTTTTCAAAATCTTGATATGCAGAAATTCCCTTTCTCTGTAAATTGAAAATGTATGAGAGATATGTGTTTATGGAAAAACTAGGATGAGATTGCAGTGCATTCATGCACATGACATCTCCTTCATGCTGAGAACTAAGAAGCTTGAGCTCTTTCTCTGGGCTGTTTGGTTGGAGTAAATTCTTAAAAGGACATGTTTGCGAAGGAAAGATTTCAGCTGTTACTCAAAAGGGCAATATGTTATTCATTAGAATATTATTTGGATGGGTGTACTCGCTATTTTCCCTTTCAGAGAAACAGGTTACTTTTTTATTGCAGTGCAAACCCCAGTACTCAAGAATTTCTTTGGCGCAGGATTACTTGGAATGTCTATGCTCTTCTTGGATGGGTCCGCTTATCTACATTTCTTTTGTAGCATGTGCCCAAGCATCACTTATTGTATTTTTCCAGAAGAATTAATCTGATCTGCCTTAGTCCTGCCATCATACTTTCCCTCAGACACCATTGCTTTTTCATTCATCATGACTTTTGCTCCATGTTCAATTTCCGACATGTTCCAACATAGATTCCATGATGATATCGCACCTACTGGCAGGTTTTGTGTTACTTCCTACCAGATGATTTTGTATGCATATAATTTGTTTAGTGTATGAGACGTCAAAATTTCCTTATATTTTAGATGTATGCCTAACAAACTTGCATTAAAAAGTACGTTTTTGTGACTTTGTTGTACAGTCTGTGGTTACTTCACATGGTGGTTTTAATAGATTGCTTCCATATATATATATTGGTTTAAATAGGATTTGCTTTCGTCTATATGGACGATGAACGAGATGCTGAGTATGCAATTCGAAGACTTGACAGGACAGAATTTGGTAGGAAGGGACGCCGACTTCGTATTGAGTGGACCAAGGTAAAGTTGAACATGTGGTTGGGTTTCAGAAAAATGATTTAGGATGGTATGGTCAGTTGCATAGCATACTTATGAGAATGTTGGCATTGCACATGGCACAATCCCTATCACATACAAGTATAATACGAGAATTTGACTTTTCTGTCTAGCACGTGACTTCTTACTTAACCTGTTCCTTTACATATTTTTTAATATTGTGATTGTGTCAATCAAAGCCATATCTTCTACTCCCTTTCATTTTCTAAGTTCATGCATGCAAATGGTACGTATGTTATAACCGCTTCATGTTTCTTTACACTTCTTTCAATTATATAAATTCATACTACATGTGATAAAATGGATAAACTATAAGTGATGAGCTTTACTTGATTATTTTCTCGGACTTTTTTCACTTATTTAGTTACACTATTCTGTGTTGAAGCATGAAAGAGGGATTAGGAGACCTGATTCAAGAAGACCTTCTGCTAACATGAAGCCCTCAAAAACCTTGTTTATTATCAACTTTGATCCAGTCCATACCAGGACAAAGGATCTGGAGAGGCACTTTGATCCCTATGGGAAAATAACGAACATAAGGATTAGAAGGAATTTTGCTTTCATTCAATATGAATCACAGGAGGATGCTACCAAAGCTCTGGAGGCAACAAATACAAGGTTCTGTTTTCCTTGACAACTTCTGTAGTGCTGTTTGCTTGATTTACAAGTTCAGATATTTTTTCCTTTGGACAAATTGTTTGGAAGTGAATTCAAAGGGAGAATGGCCCCTCAATTTCAAGCCATCATTGCAACAGAAAAATTCTGTAAAAAATTTTACTTCAAAAAGCCGCTAATGCTTGTAATGAAAATTAAATGCACTGATTTGGTTTGTCATGAAAAAAGGTCTTAAACGAAAAGTGAAATATTCAATGGCTTTATTTTGCAAAAGACTACTTTGTCTGAATCCATCTCTACCAGTGTTCTAAAAACCTAGTTTTAGGACTTGCCTGGGCGGTTTTTGGGGCGGGGCTATGAAGAAAACGCCTCTGCCCAGTGGGTGTGGGCTATAGACTGGCCTAAACGCATAGGTGACCTGGGCATTTGAAATTTTTATAAAATAAAAGAAAGACAGCCCAAACCCAATAAGACGAGGTTTTGGGCAGGGTTTTATAAAATTCATGCTAATTTTATGTTTCTAACTTAGTTTCTATTAGTTTGTTATGACTTTATGATGTGAATTAGAAATAATAATAATAGTCAAATATTTGATTGCTTGGCATGCTTGCTTGATTGTTTTACAAAATTATGTTATATTATTTCTTAAAAAAAAAGTACAATATTATATGTATGTATATATATATATGTGTGTGTGTGTGTGTATGTATATCAAGTATTATAATAATTTTAGGTGCCGTGAGGCTGTCGCCTAGATGAGGCTATCACACCTCTACAATTTCAACTGCTTTATACTAACTTTAGTGAACTTATTTTTGAAATACAGCAAGTTCATGGACAGGGTTATTTCTGTGGAATATGCTGCTTGTGATGATGATGATGGTAAAAGAAATGGGCAGAGTCCTGACAGGAGGGGCCGTGATATGTCTCCTGAGAGAAGAAGCAATGATCGTGGGCGATCTCCAAGTCCATACCGCAGAGATAGGGGAAGCCCTGATTATGGCCATGGTGCCCGAGTAAGTTCTAGAACTGAATCAAGAAGAAGTCCTGATTATGAGAGAGCTGCAAGCCCAGTCAATGATAGATCCCGTCCAAGTTCTAGACCCGGTCCTAGAAGAAGTCCCGATTATGAGAGATCTGCAAGCCCAGTCAATGATAGATCCCGTCCAAGTTCTAGACCTGAACTAAGAAGAAGTCCCAGTGATGAGGGAGCTATAAGCCCCGTCAATGATGAATACCGCAGGTTTGTTAAGATCTACTTTTAGTTCTCGATTGTATGATCTTTAATGTTATTATCCTTTTAAGAGGTATGGGGGTGTTCTAATGCATTAATGAAATCATGTTTAACCATGTGTTTAAATCCTAGAGGACACCGTCACAATCCATCTCTTTTAACATGGATTATTTCCTTTGCATGATTTGTCAAGATTGTATTTTTATGTTAAAGTATACACATACTAGCACCATTCTGAGTATATTTTTGTTGTTGATATTGCAGCCGTTCACCCCCACCGCGGGAAAGATCTCGATCCTGAGAACCAGCCAGATATGCAACCTCCTTGTAGTGGTTAGCTGGTGTTATCTTTAATTTATAGTTGACATTCCGAAGTCTGGTTATTCCCTCTTTATTAGTATTCAGATACATGATCAGTTTGAAATTGAACATGTTTTCAAAGTGGTGAATTCAAAGTTTATTTAGTAGCCAATCATGGTTTATCGGGCACATCTGTATTCGATTCCTAAATTGTTATTTTTCTGTGAGTTTGACAGTAGTCGCAGAGGGTGATCAAATTGTATTGGTGCAATTTCGTGAGCGTGGCTTTGGCGTGAATGTTGGACGTTGCACCTCGTTTTAAAAAACGATATATTATCTGTGTTTTTCCTTGGAAAGAAGGCTCTTATTTTAGGTTTGGGGGAGACACTGAAACAGAACCGTCTCTTTTGGCACTTGGCACTGGATTTTCTTGGGTTTTGCATGATTATAATTTATACTTCTTTAGGGTTTTGGGGTATCAAATGGCAGGCAAGTTATCGACATTTTCGAAGCTACCAAGGTCGATGCCGGAAACCACCGCTCTTGGGTTTTGTACGTTCTGCATTTTACCCAATTTTTGCGTTATTTGACTTTGAGAGTTTACCTATTGAATTTTGAATTACAGTATTGCAATATGTTTTTCAAACAAGCCTCTTTTCTTTTGTTTTTTATTCGGTCAACGGGAAGAGGTGATCCGAAGTTGGAACTTCTTCTGATATTAGAAAGAGAAGTATCACCGAAACAACAGCGAGTTGGGACCTCTTCTTGTGGCCTCCCCGACTCCTCCAATTTAGAGAACGATGATTAAAAAACGGGTGTTGAAATGCTACGGTTCTTCAGATGTTGAGATGGTGCAAATAGCAAAGAAAAAGAATGTTGAGAGTAGAATTTCAAAGGAATCCAATTAGAAAATTTTGTTTGCGAAAAGTTCTACTATGCTCTCAGTATGGCATGCACCGTATCAACGAAGTGTTCATGCTTCAACAATGTCAAATATTTTGGTATATACTATACTAGGAAACTATATGTTTAAAGGATTACACACAAGAGCACAACTTATATTTGGCGTCAATAACGCAGTCACTTGGATAAAATAAACGTTAAAATAAACGGGTAAAATGATCCGACCCGATAATATTAACAGGTAATATGATCCGACTCATTACCCGTTAAGGAAAATATATTTTAAACCAATAAATAATCAAATGAAAAACATAATACTAAATAAGTATATACATACCATATTGTCACGTCCAAAACATAAAAACACATTTTTCTTCTAAGTATATTTTCGCTTACCTAAATTGATTGCTCTAGCCTTTTTCTTTGCAAGACTCGTATTTGTATTGTCTATACTTTCCCTTCCAAGATCTCGTTCTGTTCCCATTATAATCTCCATGGACTCCTCATCACTAAGGTTTACTAAATCTGAATCTTTAGCATCCATTGCTTTTGAAACAAAATTCGTATAAATTAATTAATAGCTTAATTAATTAAGTAAAGTCTTTAATAGTTTTTTAATTAATGTAGAAGTGTAAAAAATATAGAAAAAAATATATAAACGCTTGTAATGACAAGCTTTACAACTTTCATGAAGAGCTTAACTTCGAAATTTCACACACCCCGTCCCAAGGAGGGCGTGCTGGCCGTCACGTGAGAGTGACGTAACCATGTGCACAGTGCGGAAGCTAATAAGATCAATAGAAATACGACTAAATAGAAACCAACTACTAGCTGACTATCCAAACAACATGCTAGTGAGAGTCTAAGTGTATAAATACACATTCAGAGCAATAAGAACGTCTAGTTGCAGTCAAGGACAATTACTAAGATATAACACCCAAAGGTGAATCCTACTTTTGTGAATTCTATCAGAACATCGTTGAATCCCTCGTGGCCACCAAAGCACTGCTACCTAGAACCTGGAGGGGCGAAAAACAAAACGCGTGAGTGGGCAAAAACAAATCTTTTCAAAACCTTTTCTCTTTTCAAAGGTTCTAACTCTTTGCCGTAAAACCTGTATAATTTCCCAGAAAAATAGCATGTATACATATATACTCATCTTAACTCATAAATTCAAAATCCTGCCAAAAGTAGTGATATGCAAGGTATATGCCATGCCAAATATATCTCATCAAATCACATAAATATATTAGGTGAAATAACTCATCACAGATGATAATATGTCCACCGAGTGATCAGCTCAGCTGAACTATAGCTCATAATCAATCTCATCATATCTCATCATCACATATGTGTGTGTGTGTGTGTGTGTGTATATATATATATCCTGCACACGAGTTGGAATCACCTCACGTGGTCTCACCGACAAGACTGGGTGTAAATAAATACGCTCTAGTGCTACGATCACGAGAAGACTGTGCGCTAATCGCGGGTCACCTACGAGTCAAACCCACTGAAAGTGGTCTATTCGACATGACTGTGCACCTAACTTGGATCCAAGGTGAGCATATGGTGCGGGAGGTGAACATTAAGTGAAAGACTATGCCCTGGCCCTGGGCAGGAGCACTAACACCGGGGTGCAGGTTTATGAGCTTTCAATACATCTCACATAATCATCATTTCATATAAATCATTCTTTATCATCGATATATACTCACCTGATACTTACCTGTGCGTCCACAACACCAATTACCATTATATACAGCTACTAATGCATGAATAAAATAGATATATACTTTGCATGGCATATCATATCACATTTCATATCACATTTCACTTAATTGATTTTCTGGGAAAAATCTCATTTATATAGGTATATACGAAAAACAAAAGCCTACTCACAGATAAGTCGAAGGGTCATAACCCCCGAGCCTCGATTGATGGCGCTCGTCTTCTAGATAGGCCTCACCTATATGCGTAATAACCGAATAAACGTTATTTAACGCACATAACCAACAATAGATAATAACTTCTCATATATTGCTCAATTTGGGTATATGAATATACCACAGTGATTTACACAATCTCAGGATCATCTCCATATTTTTAGAAAAATTTTCCGACCACCCATACGCCGCCACGCGCCGGCAAGGGCACGGCCCTACGTGCCCCCACGCGTGGCCACGTGACAGGCACACTGACGTCGTCAGTTAACGCCGTTAGGAATATTCCGTCAAAAAGTAGCATATTCCGTTAAAACTAACCTGACACCGTTAGAATATTCCGTTAACTTTGACGGAATATTCGTCTTCTTCTCCGGCGAGTCACTGGATTCCGTCGCCGTCCCCGTCGCCGTTTGTGTTGCCGGAAACTGGAAAACTGAAAATTCTTATTTTCTCTTTCGATTCTTCCCCATTTTTCACAAAATTGGTACCAAAATGAAGCTAATAACATGTAGAATCACGTTATATAAGTTTCAAGGCTTAATATTCACTAGACTTTCCCGAGAAAGATCGATAGTTCGGCTTACCTAAAATCACGTCGATCTCGGCCCTCCGATGTCCATTTCCTTCCAACGAAGTACCCCGAGACTTGTGAGGACCTCCTTAAGCTCCTTGTGAGCTTGAAATTCCCTGTAACAAATAGTTTTACGTCCATATGAACAGTGCATGAAAATTGGTTTCTCAGGTTCTCGAGGTATCAAAGGTATCCTTACCTGAAATAGGTACCAATCAACTCGAAACGACACGAGGAATGCAATGGTGTGCTTAAATCCCTCGATCTGCAAGGTTCCAAAGGGTTTTGGGTGTCGTCCATACAAGGGAGGAGAGAGAGGGTGTGAGTTCGAGAGAGAGAGCACGGGAGAGAAGAGAGAGAAATGGGGTGTGTGGTCTAGGATTGGTCAGCAACCCAAAAATACAAAAATCTAATCCTAATTGGTTCCAAACAATTAGGACTTCATTTAATTGGCCCAAAACCAAGTTTAAACCACACAACACAATTTAACGTCCCAGGGGCAATATCGTCTTTTCACACCAATGATAAATATTTTCCGGGACGGGCTGTAACAAAATTAGCCACTATAATAATATAAATCATGGATCAAAATTTAACCGTTGATTGTTGTTTATATTTACACTTCATTGTTTTCATCAAATTTTGTTTTTTTTCTTTTCCAGATTTTCTTTTTTGAAAACATGATCTATTAGAAGATGCAGGAAAATGAACGGTTTGGATCGTTGATATTATATTCAGAGTTTTACGGTTAGTGAAAATATTGCTTGACATTTATAAAGTTTCTACAAACTATATGACATCGACTCATATTTCAGATAACCGTAAATATCGAAACGTGATATCAAAGATATGAACCATTCATCTTCTTACATCCGTCAGATGATCATGTTTTCAAAAAAGAAAATTTAAAAAATGAAATTCAGTAAGAAGAATAAAGCGTAAATGACAATCGACTGTTAAATATAAATTTAAGGTTTATGGATTGTAGTGTTGGATTTCGAAGCTAACCTCTTCATGAAAGTTGTAAAGCTTGTCACTATGAGTGATTGTATATTTTTTTTTACATTTTTTACACTTTTGCAATAATTATTTTTAATTTTGCCCTCAAATAAAAAAACATTATTCATGAGGGTGTGGAGGATTTTAAAAATCTAAACGATAATGTAAGTGTAACCATTATCTACTTGTGGATGAATAATGATGAATCACGAGTGTGTATATGTTCTTTCACATTTTTCATACTTGTATGTATGTCTTCTTAGTTCCTGCCTATACAAATACTATAATAGTTTATTTTAATTTTGGACAACAACATGTTAAGTAAAATGTATTCTAGTAATGACAAGAGTAAATTGTACGAATGGTCCCTCAACTTTAATCAAATTGGAGCAATGGTCCCTCAACTAAAAATCCATTACCATTGGTCCCTCAACTTATCAAAATGTGTAGCTATAGTCATTCTCATCAATTTTGTCAAAATTTTGTCAAAATAAGCTATGTTGGAATGACCATTTATACAATTAGGATCCCTCAACTCATTAAAGTGTATAATTATGGTTCTTTTCGTCAACTATGTCAAAATTTTTGTCAAAACGAGTTATATTGGAAGGACCATGGCTATAATTGGATTAAAGTTAAGGGACCATTTCTCCAGTTGAATTAAAGTTGAGGGACCAATGGTAATGGATTTTTAGTTGAGGGACCAATGATAATGAATTTTTAGTTGAGGGACCATAGCTGCACGTTTTGAAAAGTTGAGGGACCAATAGTAATGGATTTTTAGTTGAGGGACCATTGCTCAAATTGAGTTAAAGTTAAGGGACCATAGCTACAATTTACTCTAAATAAGGAACTCTCATAATAAAAATAAATAACGACTTAAACTTTTTTTTTTTAACTTATATAGAATAATAATACAAAACTATATATTTAATATAGAATATATTGTATATATTAATATGGTTATTGTATTTTATAATAAATCTTTTAGTAATTAAACTTTAAAATTATCAAAATAATTTGTTTCTTAATGGATCGAAACGGATTATCCACGTATTACCGGCGTGTATACCCGTTAAAAACCCGTTATTAACGGGTCACCCGATAATGATCCGATTAATTATCGTGTTAATTCAAAACCTGTTATTTTCGTGTTGTGTCACCGTATCGTGCCACAAACTAATGGGTTTAGTAGTATTCGTAGCTTGATGGTTGATAATGATAGAGTGAGTGAGTGACAGAATGGGTGAGGAAAAGTGGAGTGCGAAAAGGACAAGAGAACGTGGGAAGGACACAAATACAAGATTTTAAAAACAAACAAACAAACAGCCGACACAGGAAACAGCGTCACTTCCAGGCCACGCATCGCCAAAGCCCAAGGCCAGGGCGTCTTGGTTCACTCGCCGAGGGTAGGGACGCTCCCAAAAGCTGGCTACTTTGTTTCCGCAGCCATTGGTAGTTGGCACCTTCGGCGTAATGACTTAAAATCATTAGTTTATGGATTTTTGAAAATAATTTACTCATTCATTACTCGTCAGAAATTATTTTAAAATTTAAAATTTAAAATTAAATATAACTAGTACTTAATAAAAATTGATCGTACGATATATGATGAACGGTCACGATCATATGATACTTAGGATCCCCAGAAAAAGAATCCGACGATGATCCTTTTCTGTAAAATCAGTAGCCCAACAAGTGCAAAAGTCTATCCAGCAAGATTCATATTTCTCTCTTTCTTTTAACAGTATACACACAGTAACATTAAATTTTTGTAGGTCACTTGTAGGCTTAGGGGTGGATTGTTACATTATATTATTTTAAATTGGACTATCTTTAGAAATTAATCTGAATTGACTTAAAATAGACTAAGCTGAATTCACTTGGTGAAGCGTTTGATGTAATGTGCAAATAAGAAATAAGATAATTAACAAACTTTAATTATATTATTTAATTCATATTTATTAATTTTGTTATTAATTCTATTTTTTTAATTTTTCCCATAAACATCTGTCCACTCTCCCTTTCCCTCTTTTTCTCCATCTTTTCCCGTCCAACTCCTTCTCGGTTCCAATCTCTATTTCTCTTTACTCCCTCCCTCTCTCTCTCTAGCTGCGCGGATCTTGCGGCTCACGTTCAACGAGGACTTAAAACTTGATCCACCTAAGAAGCGTTTCGAGCAAGAAGATGTGGTTGCATGGGATTTCAAGAAATTGTGGTTGCAGACGACGGTGCAAAGTAGACATGAAGGGTAGACATGAAGGGTTTGGCGAAGCAGATGACACAGTGTGAAGTAAACGCGAAGCATTTGGCAAAGCGGCCTTAGTAGCCCTCTACTTTTTGGTGGATCTCACTAAGACCACGTAGTGAAGCATTTATATAACATGAGTTCAATTTATTTATTTATTTTTGGAAACTGGTAGATTAAAACCCAGGCAAAGATGCCAAACAGTACAAGGAGAGCCTACAATGAGGCAAGCAAACATTAAGCAAAAGGAAACAACAGACTGTAAAGGGAGTTACAAGGAAGACGCAGTAACCAAGTTAGCGCGTCGCCCCTTCCATTGCCCCTGCTACCTTAAGGAAGACAAGGTAAACCATCATTTTGAAGCACATGAACTAACGAAGATGGGGGTTTGTTGATCCAAGAAACATCGCACATCTCTGTACATCTCTGCGACGCCAATGCATCTGTTGCCATGTTGGCTGATCTTGGTATCCAAGACCAGCGACAGTCCTGGAAATTTTTCCCTAGCCTTTTAGCTTTCAGTAAGGAAGGGTAAGCTTCCCATCTGCCAATGTCGAGCGAGTTTGACAGAGAGGAAATTGACTCCTGGGAATCAGACTCCACAACAACCATTCGAAGCCCCAATGATAAACCAAACTCACAGCCTTTAAGGAGGGCCAATGCTTCAGCTGCACCCACACAAGGTGCACGAATAACGTACCTAATTGTTGCCACAAAAGATCCCTCGGCATCCCGCAACACAATTCCAACGAAGCCAAAACGCGTCGGCTCCGACCAACTAGCATCAACATTGATTTTTGTATACGGCATGGTAAGGGGGAACCACTTGGTCGATCGTCCAGCCACTGAAAGGCTTCTCACGTACAACAACACCAAATGTACCCGCCGAGTTTGTAATTGCACATAGAACCTGTGTGGGGTTGATTGGTCATTGATAAAACAAAAGATTGCACCGAGCCTTCCTTATATGCTAGCACGTGAAGGCTACATACGAGAGCAAAGACGGTCGGTCACCACTGGCTCCCACCTGCAGATTAGAGATTAAGTCGAACCATTCAATCCAACTGGAAACCCCATTCCTATCAATCTTGAAATTAAGTATCCTTCCAAACCAGATGGGCTTCACCCATGGGCATAATAAGAGTAGATGTTTAATCGACTCTTTCTGATTTTGGCATATCGGGCATATTGGGTTAGGCGCAGATCGGCGTTTAAATAATTCCTCCATCATGGCCAGAGCTAGGTGGAGGGTCTTCCACATGAAATTTTGGATTTTGGCTGGGGTTTGCAACTTCTAAATGATCTTCCAAACCCGATCCGGGGTGGCTCGGGACGAAGAGGGGCGTTGTGGTGCTAGGGGGCAAGCTCGAGCCTGAGCCCAGAGGTACCCAGATTTCACTGTGTAAAAGCGATTCTTGGTGGCTGGCCAGATGAACCTGTCCCCACCCATTGAATCACCGATATAAGTATCATTGATAGCTTCCAGCTCATCCACAGATATGAAGGGTTTGAGGGAATTTAGGTCCCAGGTTCTAGAAATTGGGCATAAAAGAGTTCCCACCTATGTATCCTTAGTGACCGACACCGCTCCCCTTGGAATGGGGTGGCCCGAAGGGAGGGAAGAAAGCCATCTGTCTACCCAAATTCGTATATGTCGCCCATCTATGATTTGCCAATGCGCCCCCTTCAAAAGTATATCTTTACCCACAAGTAGACTGGTCCAGACCCAAGATGCACGGCTTCCCCGTTAGGCATCAAGAAAAGAACAATGTGGGAAGTACCTAGCCTTGAGAACTAAAGCCCATAGCTAATTTAGCTCCATTATCAACCTCCAACATTGCTTGGCAAAGAGAGCATCATTAAAAATTTTAAAGCTCCTGAAACCCATGGCCTCTTCTTGTTTCGGGTGGCCCAGCAAATTTTTTGAGACCCAATGAATTTTTCTTTCTCCATTTTTCTGATCCTACCAGAACCTCGAAATCATGGAATCCAGCTCGTTGCATATTGCATCTGGAAATTTAAATAAGTTCATCAAGTATGCAGGAATAGCCTGAGTAACAGCTTTTATCATGACCTCTTTGCCAACTTGGGATAAGGTGCACTGCTCCCATCCTTGGATTTTCTCCATCATTCTACCTTTCACATAGGCGAGGCCACGACTCTTAGATCGGCCCCAAATAGCTGGAACCCCAGGTAAGTCCTTGGATTGGACACCACCGGTATACCAAGAATATTCCCCAGCTCATCTGAAACTGCTATTGGGGTGTTAGCACTAAAGAACACACACGATTTTTGCAAGTTTACTGCATGACCCAAAGCCGAGTAATAGGCCTCAATGAGTAGGCCCAAATTGTGGCAGTTCGACCTATCAGCCTTTAAGAATATTAGGGTGTGATTAGCTAATAAGATATAGGATATGGACAGGCCATGAGGTCTCATCCGTACCCCATGCAATTTCTTAGTCTCAGTAGCTATGCTAATCATCTTGGATATGACTTCACTAACCATCAGAAACAAGTACAGAGATAGCGGGTCACCTTGCCGTAGTCCTCTCGAAGGGGTAAATTTATTGCCCGGAAGATCGTTGAGAATCACAACAAAATTAACCAAGCTCACGCACCCCATAATGAGCCTCCGCCAGCTGGGATAAAACCCCATCTTATCCATTACCGCATCCAAGAAGTCCCATTCCACTCGGTCATAGGCTTTGTGCATATCAAGCTTTATGCTAAGTTCAAACTTAGATTTGGTTTTTCTGAGCTTAAGGAAGTGGAATAGTTTATGCGCAATCCCAATGTTGTCCTGAATTTGTCTTCCCTCAACAAACACATTTTGCATGGGAGAAATAATCCTTGGGAGTAAAGGCTTTAGTTTATTAGTTAAAACCTTGGAGAGCACCTTGTTGGAAAAGTTACATAAACTTATAGGCCGAAATTGAGAGATTGACTCCGGGTTCGGAACCTTTGGGAGTTCTTACTCGCACCAAATGAAAACTGAGAGTCCTAGGTAATCCAGTCCAATGAAGCCTAGTGATAGCAAACAAAAGTACCCTTAAATTGAAATTTCACACCCTATGGACAAATAGTTTAAAATATTGCCTTCTAGAAAAAGATACAAACTAATTGAGTAAAAAACAATATTTATGATCTCAAAACATATCAAATTGTCGTGAGTGTGGATGCAAATTTCCGCATTCTTTTCCTTTGATGAAAATGCACCTGCAAAATAGTAACACCTAAGATCACGGCCAAGAGCCTCACGTGCCCACGATGAATAGGGGGACTTTGACCGAAGAATCTCTGATGTCAAAGTAAGAATTTGAGAGACAAAGTGTTTAGAGAATTTTAGGGAGAGAATGAACTTGCATTTTGGTGTGAAGATGGGGTTATATATAGGGGTGTGGACCTATTTGGAGAAATAGGGACCGACCATTTATGGTGGTATTTTGAATATAATTGCAAGATATTATGTCAAATAATATCTTGCAATTAATTTGGTAATTAATCCCAATTTGAAAGAATAATTGGGAGTTACCTTGTGGGTAAGGATTTAATGAGGAGTGATGATAGGGTTTTGACTAAATACCATTTTGATCGCATTTGACCTTGATTGAGCCGCTATTGTCTGTTGCATGCACGTGGGAATCCCGGTATGCCTCAAGGGTAATTTTATCTTTTTCACCCAAAAGTCGACGTGTCGCCTCCATAATTTCCTTGATTATTTTTGGCTCCACAAATGCCCCTACACCTGTTGGGCTGCTCGCATGAAAGGACAGTGGGTGTAGAGATCTTATCTTGCTTTAGGAAATGTAAGATTGTTTCCTATTTTGATGTAGATTCCTACATTAGTTGGAAATTAGATCCTTTTAGGAAAGGGAAATAAATCACTTCTAAAGTCTATTTAAGTCTACCTTAAGTAGATGATTAAATCAACTTCAGAGAGCAATTTATTCTGCCCTACAAGAGAGAGAAAGCTAGAGGATATTTGTTTCCCCTCCCCTAGCAATCTTCTACACTTGCCCGTGCAAAAGACCGTATTTCGTTGCTTTCTTCGTCTTCTCCGCGTAGCACCGAGGTAAGAAAAATTTAATTTTCCTTGTCTTCTTCTTGGATAGTGATGTCGCGGGGCAACTGTCGGGGTGGTGCGGCATGTCGGCTAGTAGGGGCTAGGAGTCGGCTCGACATAGGCCGAAAAATGTTGTGGCAAGAACCACTGCTTGGGTTGCTCGGCTTGGCTAGAGCCAAGGGCAGCTGTGCAGCTGGGGCCACAAATTGAGGCACTGGGGCGCAGTGCTAGGCAAGTCGCATGGCTTATGTCCTTTGGGCTCTTGGACCTGACGCGGGCCAGGCTGCCGATTGAGAGAAATGATGAGGTTGCAGGCCTCATGAGCTGCTGGAATGCTGGGTATGCAAGCCTCATGCCTACTGGTCTGAGAGAAAAAATAAGGGAAAAGCCAGCATAGGTTGAGCTCCCCTGCTCTGTACTGTGAATGACGTTGGCTGCTTAGTAATCTTTGCCAATAGAAAAGTGGGCTGCTCATGAGAGATGAGATAAAGAGGATCAAGGCGGATGCATTGGCTCGTCCGATCACTGTCGTGGAACCTATTATGAATAAAGGTGGAAAGAAGAGATCTTCCCAGCCTGCTCAAGAGATGCCGGTTGAGAAAAAACCAAAGATTTCCTCCGCTGCTCGTGAGGGTCCGCCTGCTGCCTAGAGGCTTGTGATTGACTTGACTTTTTCTAATGGGAAGAAAAATGAGGTTGCTAGATCTAAGCCTATGGCCTCTGCCATGCCAAAAATGGCTAGTACGATTGCTGATAGGATTGCTCAGCGTAGAGGTTCTGTCATACCCCCAGTGCCGAAATCTGTACCAAGATGTCCGTTAGGAGCTAAGTTCGGTTCACCTTTGGAAATGCTTGCTACTATGAAGAACGATAAGGTGGACTCTACTGCTAAAGTGGTGCCAAGGCCCACTCCCATTGCTGCTGAGACTAATTCGCCTACTATGAAAGAAGAGATTGCTCACGTGGGCAGTTGTGAGAAATCCACCAAGCCTGTTTTTGGGGAGGCTGTTGAGATTTGTGCGCTCTTGAAACCAGATCTTCTTGAAGACATGGACGCGTGTGCCAAGCTTGTTAATGGAGTTAAAGGGGTTGTTTGCCCAAGTTCATTTTTTGAAGTATACGGCCGAATATAGAAGGACTGCTCTACTTGCTATGATGCAGAAAATGGGGATTCTGGCAGCCAAGTCTTTGCTCCTTGATCAAGAGGATACCAAGGCTGCCAAAGAGGTGGCGAAGACTACGACAGCTGAAGCTTATTCCTCTGCTGAGAAGATCAAGAGGTTGGAGTCTGAACTCGTTACTTTGAAGGGGTTTAATATCTCTGCCCCTACTTCTTTGTAGCTTAATGCTGCTCGCCAAAAGATCATTGACTTGAAGACTAGGCTTGACGTGATCCAAGTTAAGTATGAAAATGCAGAGAAATAGATTGAATGTTAAATACCGCAGATTCAAGATCTTGAGTGTACCGTTTCTGAGCTTCGTTCCACTGCTTACGCAAAGGATGAAGAGTTAATTGTTGTTTATAATCAAGTGATCTAATTCAAGAAGATCGTCGATAGGTTTGAACCCTAAGTGTTGGAACTCCAATGTGCACTGAAGATCAACGACAGCCTGAAGAAATAAGTGGATGAGTTGCAATGCGTCTATGTTAGTCTGCTCGAGGAGAATAAGCAGTTGAAAGGTGAGAAGGTTGGGCTCAAGGCTTCGCTTGTTCAGAGTTAGGCCGATTTCCACAAGCTGGGTTATGTATATCATCTATGTTGTAGGCCGTTTGACTTTGAGTTTTTTGAGAAAGACTTCGAGACCTTCTCTATTTATCCGAACGACTTGCTTGCCTTTACTTTTGAGGCTTCCATTGGTGAAGTAGTCAGAGAAGTTGGGTCCCAGGCTGGAGCAGTGATGCCACTGCTGAGAGCGTTGTGGCTGCTGAAGGTGTGACGACTAAGTAATCGTGGGATGTCTAAGCTGCTGAAGAGTAGTCTTCTGGGTAGCCTTTAGGATTTTGTTTGTTTTCCTTGTTGCCTTTTGCTTTGCTTGAACTCCTTCTGCCCTTGCTATCTGTTTATCAATTTTGCTAGAAAATTTAATGAACTTGCTTCTTTTACTTTTCTTCATCTTCGCTTCTTTTGTTTACGCCCAACATTTGACCTTTAGACCAGCGACAGGCTTACTACTTTTCTATAAATAGACAGGCCCACGTAGCCCATGTAGCCGTTGGCATTGGTGTAGAACTTTTGTAAAGTTGTTAGCCATAGGGTCGGCAGCCGGACGCCTTACTTACAGAAGCAGACGAGTCCGTGTGACCTCTTGGCTGTTAACCTTGGCTTTCTTCAATCATTTGAGCTGTGTGGCCTGTATCACAACATACTAAAGATTTTTGGGTCATGAGATTCGCTAACCTTTTGTATCAAAAGTATGCTGTTGTATGGAATTTCGTAAGCAAAGGTCCAAGAAAACTCCTTGCTTTTTATGTAACCAATTTCGTGGGTTGCGTAGCAAGTATCACAACACTTTAGGAATTAGTGTAGATCTAAACGATCATTCCGCGCTTGGCAAAGGTGAAGCTTATCGACTACGTAGCATGTTGACAGTGGATAGAGCTTTGTATATGCACGCTAACTATTTAACCTTTCACAAAAAATGTGTGGTTGTATAAGTTTGGCGCGGCTTACTGCTCGAAGGGTGATGAGTCAATATTATATTATATATTTTATCCTATTCTTAGTATAATTTGGTAATTATTTTGGTAGAATCTTGATACTTTGTTTTATATTTTCAATGTAGGACATTCGACTTCCTCTGGAGTAAAACGTGATCAAACAGAAGAATTTTGGAGTGATTCAAATTAGAGAACGTTCATGTGTCTCTTGGCTTGTTTATATCAAAATTTAGGATTTTTCTACCAAGTGGTTATTTTCTAGCGATTAATTAAAGGAGCAGTGCGCGTTGTTGGAAAGTGACGTTTCTCGGCTTAAACTGCTTTTTTGGAGCCCAAGATGACCTCAGATGGGTTCGTGGCATTTTGGAGAAGTGTTCAGAATAGTCCAAGCTTTAAATCTAGTTATTTTGGGCCGGTTTTGGAGCTGATTTAGGTCCAAAACGTGGTTGTGCAGATTTTTGGGCGAATTTACCAAATTAATTTAGGATTATGTTTCCTATTTTATTTCAATTTATTAGGTTTCCTAGTTTTATTCTAAGACCTTTTACTAGGAGGATTTTATTTATAGTAGTATAAATAAGCCGTTTTGGGCAGCCCTAGAGGAAAACGCACGCATTATTTGGAGAATTGCTTTGGAAGATTCAAGTTTATTTTCAAGGTGTTTTCTATCCATGTTTTTAATAGTATTTTGTTTTATGGTTGTTCGTAACTAATTTCCATTTGCTAGGGCGATGCCTTGAGCCTTAACATGAATATGTAGTTTTTATTTAATTGCTTACGATAGTATGCATGTATGCTTTGAATTATTAATCACTGTGCTTTAAACTGTCTTTGTGTATTAATGATTCGTGACCATTAGGATGTTTAGATAAGTAATCGGATGCAATTCGGTCGGAATACCACCAGGGAATTGAGCATTGCTTCTTGTGATTGATAGTTGTAATTTTACCTAGGATGAATACCACGTCTTAGGGGTTGCATGGTTTTTCAAAGGGTTTTCACAAAGCGTAATGAGTCATGCATGTTTATATTTGATCTGAATACCACGGACGGATTGCATGTTTGATTTATGTTCTAGCTTGAATACCACAAGTAGAATATGCATTAGGAAAACCTAACCTTCAAATTTGCATCGGTAATTCATAAGTAATTAGTAAATCTAAATAGGATTGTTGAGGGGATGGTGGAACCCTAGGTTTTTACAATTTGGTTTTCAAAACATTTTTTTTGTTTTCTTTACTTTGCTAATTTCTTTAATTGTTTTAATTTAAAATTCGTTTTTAATATTTTAGGTCATAAAATCCACCTCTTCCAAACTTTATTTTCAAATAATTAATTAAGATTTGGTATTTACATAAACTATTCAATCAATCCCTGCGGAAAACAACCTTGCTTGAGCCATTTATACTACAACAACCTTGTTCTCTTGCAAGTATGTTTTATGATTTGAACCTCTTTGCGCAGGTACCTAAAAATCCTATCAAAGGGCAAGCCGTAGGCAGTCTTTTGGAAACCGTAGGCTACCTTAGTGCACTCGGTAGCAGCTTTAGGGTTCCAGGGCAGCTGTCCATAGGGCGTATTGCGTAATGTGCCTCCTCTATCTCTGAGGCCCTGTTCTCCACGGATTAGGCCAAGAGGCCCAAAATCCTTCAGTTGGCTAAGCCTTGAAAAAGACCATTGTGGTTACTTCTAGGAATCCCGGCGCAAGCCATCGTGCAACTAGTTACACTAGTGCAGCCCGACTTATCCACGTCTGGATATTCGAAATGTAAGTTTATCCTCCCGCGTTGGAGAGTAAACCTATGTGGGTGTCGGGGAATTGGTTTACCCTTTCGCACTGGAGAGCATGGTTAGTCCACATGGGGGCGCAATTCCAGAATTCCTCGTTGAAAAATAAGTGAAATGAACGAAAACTTAGCTGTAAGGTATGAACTGCATAATAACTGGATAGTCATCAGCTTGCAAGGTGATGCCCGTCGAGCTGCTTAAGTCTTCGGGCTTTAATGTAGTGGGAGGTCACGCATGGTACTTCATCAGATTATAAGTGTTCCACTATTTTTTGATCTCTTTTTCGTTCACGGTGGCGAGAGTGTAGCTACCCTTGTCGTATACTCTACTGATCTTGTACGGACCTTCATAGATGAGATCAATCTTTTTTGGAGCCTTCTTTGCGGGCAGTGATGAAGGCTTTTCTTAGGACTAGATCTCTAGGCTGTAACTTTCGAATCTTGGCTTTTTTGTTGTAGTTGGAGAGGAGCTGCTGGTGGTAGGCTGCAATGCGGGTGATGACCTCATCTGCCCAATCTAAGTTTGTGGCCATTTGCTTTCTGTTTTGCTCAATGCTTGGCAGTAGAGTACTGATACTTGGCACGATGACATTAGGAGGAATAATTACTTCTGAACCAAATGCCAAAGAGAAATGAGTCTCACCAGTTGCTTGTCGTTTGGCTGTGCGATATGCCCATAGACATCTGGGAAGTTCGTCTGGCCATTTTCCCTTCTTGTCGGAGAGGGATTTCTCGAGGCAGTTGAGAATCGTCTTGTTGGATGTTTCGGCTTGCCCATTACCTTGGGGATACCTCGGCATGGACATGTTCTGCTTGATGCCATATTTCTGGAAGAACTTCACCAAATCTTTGCCTGCGAATTACGGGCCATTGCCTATGACGATGGATTAAGGGATGCCGAATCGGCAAATGATGTTCCTCCATATAAAGCACTCTATGTCCATCTGAGTTGTGGTTGTCATGGACTTTGCTTCCACCTACTTGGTGAAGTTGTCAGTTGTCGCGATCATCATACCTCTGCCCCCAGTAGCGGGCGACATTGGCTTTACCAAGTCGATTGCCCACTTCATGAATGACCAATGACTCATCTACGGATGTAGTTCGTTGGCAGGCAGTATGGGTACCAGTTTGTAGTGTTGGCAACGGTCACACTTTTGTATTAACTCCTTAGCGTCTTGATGCATAGTAAGCCAGTAGTAGCCTGCGTTAAGAGCTTTCTGTGCTAAGGATCGGCTTCCGGAGTGATTTCCACAAACATCTTCGTGGATTGAACTTAAAACTTTTTGGGAGGCGCTAGGCAACGATGATGTGGTCTAGTGTAGGATCTTCGGACGAGAATGTCGTTCCATATGTATTAATGAGCTACCTTTGTTTGAAGCTTTCTAGATTTCAATCTTTCCATAGGGTGTGTGCCATTGACCAGGTAGTCTATAATGTAATCTTGCCAATTTGGAGTTTTACTAACCTGTGACACCTCGGCTATTGGCTCCGCCTCTATGCTTGGCTTGTCTAGATACTCCACCAGAATGAAGCGTTTGAGTTGGTGGTCGAAGGTGAAGCCTAGGCCGGCTAGCGTGTCCATGTGGGCGTTGTCTGCCCATGAAACTTAAGTGAGGGTGTAAGTCTGAAACGCCTCAAGTTACTTTCGTACCTTCTTTAGGTACTGCACCATCTTCAGATGTTTTACCGTGTATTCCCAAGTAGTCTAGCTGATAATTAGCTAGGAATCAGAATGAATTGCAAGCTTTTTTTACTGCTAAGTCTTTTGCCATTCAGAGGCCTATTAGTAGGGCTTCGTACTTTGCTTCGTTGTTGGATGCTTTGAAGCTTAGAGTGATTGCTTGCTCGAGTATCAAACCGTCTGGGTTGGCAAGGACCACGCCTGCTCTTGAGCCTTTGTAGTTGGATGTGCCGTCGACATGCAAATGCCAGAAGTCTCCATTGGATCAAACAGGCGTGGCTATGGCGTGCTCGGTTGCCTTAGAGGTATTGTTGGGTCACTCTGTTGCGTCGCCTAGGCTAGGCGTGAAGGCGCAGTAGTGAGCCGTGGAGTTGGGGCCACGTTACACGCAGCAAGAGATGCTCAACTACCGGTATTGGGCCACTCTAGAGCTGAATTATGGAGCAAGGGTCGGATGGGGCCGTGTGACCCGTAACAAGAGGTAGTGCTCAACTACCGGTACATGTTGCTCCTATGTAGAATCTTTTGGGGCAACGAGGACAAAACTTGCTTCCGAGTATGTCCTTCTAGTGTTCGTCTACCCTTGGCGTGCCTTTTGGGCTGAGTTATTGCGTTCGTCAGAAAATTTTGCATCCACCAGTGTTTGTCCCTTTATCGTCGCGCGTCTGGATTTGGCAGACTAGTGCGTCATAAGGATGACTGCTTGCGTCTAACGGTATAACTTGAGCTTTCGGGAACAATTGTTGCCAAAGTTAGCTTTTGAATTTCTGGTAGCTGGTTTTCGCATCGAGGTGAGCTTTTGGACTGTGGAATACAGGTAGTTGAACCCTCAGCTCTTCTCGTATGAGGGTATAGCTTATTGCTGCTTCAGATACCATCAAGCATGTGAATAGGTCCTCTGCTGCTTCCGGTTTAGATAGTGGGGATGTGATGTCAGGTACTTCTTCAAGTCCTTGATTGCTTTCTCGCACTCGTCGTCCTGTTCGTCTTGTTGCTCTTTTTCGATTGAGATGAAAAAAAGGCTCACGTTGATCAGTGGACCACAAGGATAAACGGTTGAGTGCAGCTATTCATCTAGTCAAACCTTGAATCTTCTTCAGAGTAGTTGGGGACTTCATATTCAAGATCGCTCTTATTTGCCTTAAATGTGCATCGGCGAGCCACGTCCCAAAGTGCATGCTTCTCTGCCAGAGCAAAAGAGTCTGCCTGAGTTAGATTTTCTTTCATGATCAATTCTTCGAACAATGGGTGGTTTGCTAGTAGTCATTTTTGGAAGGCTGCACTAGCTATCGAGTCGTTCCATCCGACTGTCTTTGCCTTTTCTGCTTTGAACCTCATCACATAATCGTGAAGCGACTTCTTTGGGTTCTTCTTGACGTTGAACAAGTGGTCATACTTCTTCTTGATCGAGTGATATGATGAATATTCTTTGGTGAAAACCAAAGAAAGTTCATTGAAACTCCGAAAGGATTGTGGCAGCAATGTGTGGAACCAATCTTGCACATCTCCTTGTAGAGTGGTGTCGAATATCTTGCATATAAGAGCGTTTGTTGTTCCGATAGAGGATCATTATGCTTCGGTAGTGCTTTAGGTGTCTTTTCGGGTCTCCATTTCTTTTGAAGGATGTGAAATATGGCATGCTGAACTTGCTTGGAGGCTCTGCCTGCTTATCTCGTTCGTGAAGGGTAACCTGTTTATGTTGGTCATGTTCCGTCGTAGCACTTCATCAGTGACCTCGTTGCGTTGGAAATCATGTAATTGATCGGTCAAGAGCCTCTCTACTTCTTCCTGAATTTGCCTTTGTTGGGGTAGCATAGCTCTCGGCTACCCCCAGTCTTGACCTATTGTTCTGCCTGCTCAATCTCGGCTACCCTCGATCTTGACTTCATTGCGTTGGAAATGTGGCATGCTGAACTTGCGTGGAGGCTCTACTTGCTCAATCTCGTCCGTGAAGGGTAACCTGCTTATATTGGTCATGTTTCGTCGTAGCACTTCATCAGTGACCTTGTTGCGTTGGAAATCATGCAATTACTCGGTCAATAGCCTCTCTACTTCTTCCTAAATTTGCCTTTGTTGGGGTAGCATAGCTCTCGGCTACCCCCGGTCTTGACTTATTGGTTTAGGCTACTTTTCCATGTGTTTAGCTCATCTATGCCGTGGTTACGGTGCATGTGGTACCTTCCTAGCAAGTGAGCGAATTTCTCGTAGGCTGTTGGTTGAACTTGAGCCTTATTGAGTGATTGCTTTTCTCCGTCCGTCGTGCTGCCTACTCGAATATGAGGTGGATGATGCTTCTTGCAGGTATAGCTGCGAATGAACACTTTGCCTGGAAGGTTGCTCATGTTGATTATCATAGCGTGGCCCTAACCGTGAGTGTATGCTAGTCTGTGGGCCGAACCGAGAGTGCACGCTCCTCCGCGCGCTAAGACGAGAGTATACACTATTTCGGGGGCCCAGTCGGGAGTGTACACTGCCATAACATTTGGTTCATGACTGGTCAAGTGGCTGCTTGTCGGGACGCTGATGGAGAAATTCTTCGTCTACTCTTGTCCTACTTTGGGACACCTTATCTGGGGCACGCTACATCTCAGTATGCTGCAAGAGCTGATTTACCAAGGTCGTTTGCTGCACGAGGGCGCGTCAACTTTACAACTTGTCAAGACAAGTGTTGTTCGCCATTTGGGTTGGAAGAGCTTGGATGATATGCATCTTCTTGAATAGTGAAAGTGTAATGGACTTCGGGAGTGAGATTTGAGTTGGGATATGTCAAATATGTAGAGAAATGGGGTGAAAATACCCTTGGTTCAATCGTCGATCTAGAAATTTGAAGTCGGGATGGTTGAACCGATCTTGGATCGGTTTGGATCGCTTAAAGGCCACGGGAGTAGGCCGGATCTTGAATTGGACAGCGGAAGGGGGTTGGGCGCTGATATGGGCTGGGCCACATGCGTGTGGACCCTGGGCCTGGGCTCTGCTCGAAAGCACGTTGGGCTCGCTCTGGCCTTGGGCCCACGAGCGCTGGGCTTGAACAACTTGGGTCGTGCGCTGAGTGGAGGCGTGCAGGGCTTGGGCCTACGCTGTTGGGGCAGCGGATTGGGTTGCCTTTGGCGCCTGGGCTTGCTGCTGCATAATGGCGTGTGCTTGGGCTTGTGGCTGCCTAGTTGCTCGGACCCCAGCTGCTTGGGCCTTAGTTGCCATTGCAGCATCATGGGCTTGTTGAATATGGGCTGCCTTGCGCTGGGCTGGCTGCCTTGTGGCACGGGCCTAGGCTTGTTGTTGTGAGGTAGCCTGCTCACCATGGGTAGTGGGCTCGCCTAGGGCTGCTGTCGTGGTTGCTACCATAGTGGCTGCCACGGTGGTGCCTCGTGGGGATGGTGCCGCTTTACTAGCAATCGCGTTGACCCTCGTGGATCATCATGGTAGGGCTACGTCACGATCTTCATCACTTGGGCCAAATCCTGGAACATAGAAAGTCTCGTTCGTCGTGGTTTCCGAATTTCTAATCATTGTACTTTTCTTTTAGAATAAATTTAGAAATAAGAACGTACGAAAAATCCACAAATGAACAACAAATGAGAAACTTTGAATGCGAGAGTCTTCTTCGAGCGTGTGAATCAAGACTGCCAATGAAAGCACAAATTTATGGATGCAAATTTTCGCTTTCTTCTCCTTTGATGAAAATGCATCTGTAAAATAATAACACCTAAGATCAAGGTCAAGAGCCTCACGAACCCACGATGAATGGGGGGCTTTGACCGAAGAATCTCCGATGCCAAAGTTAGAATTTGAGAGAGAAAGTGTTTAGAGAATTTTAAGAAGAGAATGAACTTGCATTTTGGTGTGAAGATGGGGACTATATATAGGGGTGTGGCCGGCCCTATTTGGAGAAATAGGGACCGGCCACTTATGGTGGTATTTTGAATATAATTGCAAGATATTATGTCAAATGTCAAATAATATCTTGCAATTAATTTGGTAATGAACCAATTAATTTGGTAATTAATCCCAATTTGAAAAGAATAATTGGGAGTTACCTTATGGGTGAGGATTTGATGAGGAGTGATGAGAGAGTTTTGAATAAATATAATTTTAATCATCTTTGACCTTGATTGAGCCGTTATTGTCCATTGCATGTGTGTGGGAATCCCGGTGTGCCTCAAGGGTAATTTTGTCTTTTTAACCCAAAAGTCCATGTGTCGTCTCCATAATTTTCTTGATTATTTTTGGTTCCACAGTGAGCATGAAGGAAGAAATAACTTGTTCTGCGTACAGAACTAAGTTGTTTTCAGTTGTCCGAGCATGTTCATTTTTAATGAAAATGTCGAACAATAGATGTCAAATTTTAATGGTTAGTCTCAGTGTAAGTCCACCTATTTTGCCATGGCAATGGATAGCGGACGAGCAGTTGCTATTCACGCTGAATAGTAATTGCCTTAGTACAATTTTTATTCACAATTTGTTTTTTCTTCCTTTAAATGCATAATGAAATTATTTAATAATTATCAAACGGGTAAGATTAGTATTGAGCAGGATATTCAAATGAATCCATAACTATAAAAAAGAAAAATATTTGATCTGATTTTCGATAAGATTTACGATTGCACTTGACGTGTAATGTGTCATTATCAATTTAAAATCTTTGCTCCGATTTCTGAAAAGAGATTCAATTTCTTATGTCGTGTCACTTGTCCTTAATTTTGACATTGCCCCTTTGTTGCCTTCTAATTCATGTAGTACTTGTCTACTCGGTTGAAATAATTTTGTCTTTTAATTCATCTCTTTAATAAATTCCACATGACAATTTACATACCGGTCAAACTAAAAAACTTCACAACTTTTAGTATTCATATTCAAAATTTGAACGTTTTTGGAAAATCAATTTGTGCACAGGAAATTTGGAATGTAACTATTATACCGACATATGATATTTTTAATTTATGTATTATATTAAGTGGATGACATGATTAGTATATGGATAATACTTGTGAAACTTACACTTGGGTAAGTGGCAGAGCACGACAGCTCCGGCGACCGTTGAGAGGAAGAAGAAGACGGAATATTCCATCAACCTTGACAGAATATTCCTAGTGGCATTAGCATCTACTGTCAAACCAAAGGTATACTCCTTTAACTTTAACTCCATCGTCACGGTTAACTGTGACAGACTATTCTGTCTGGGAATAGATATTCTAGCTCCGTTAATGGAATATTTCTTCTCCTGCGCTCATTAACAAGTGCAGGCACGTTACAGCGCATGGGTTGTGGAGCCAAAAATAATCACAAGGCGACATGTGGATTTTTGGGTTAAAAAGACAAAATTACTCTCGAGGCTTACCGGGATTCCTACGCACGGGCAGTGGACATTCAATCCTCAACCAAGTCAAAAGTGCCCAAAATAGGTAACAAATTCAAAATTATTTCATCCATTCTCATCGTATATTCTCGACAAGGTAATTATTCCATAACCTCCAAAATATTCCTTACAAATTATGATTAATTGGTTAATTAATGGATTTATTACCTAATTAATCCATTGATTGCCAATTAAATCACCAATTACACTCAAAAAATACCTAAGAGGCTGGCCACCTTTTCTCCTAAAGGGACCGGCCATGCTCTATATATTCAACCTCATCTTCTCTAAAAAGCAAAGTTCTACACTCTTGCAAAACTCCCAAAAACTCTCTGAACACTTTTCTCTCTAAATTCTAACTTTGGCATCGGAGGTTCTTCGGCCAAAGCACCACCCCCCCAATTCATCGTGGGCGTGTGAGGCTTTTGGCATTGACCTAAGGTGTTAATTGTTTTGTAGGTGCAATTTTGTCCAAGAAGAAGAAGGCGAAAATTTGCATCCACAAATTGGTGCTTTCATTGAGAGTTGAGTCCCACACTCGTAGAAGACTCTCGCATCCAAGGTTTTCTATTTTCTTGTCCATTTGTAGATTTTTCGTAAGTTCTTATTTTTAGAATTTTTTATTTACAAAAATTCTTGATAAAACGTAAAAAAGAAGTACAATGGCTAGAAATTTAGAAAATTTAACAAGTGAAAATTCCCATATTCAAGAGATGGGACCGCGGCGATCCACGAGGCTAAATGTGATGATAAGTGGAGTGGCACCACCAATACGAGGCTTCACCATGCTAACCACCACGGTGGCCACCATGGTAACCACCCGCGGCGAGGTCCATGGCATCACTACCATGGCCCGAGCCATGCCACCAAAGCAAGCCCAAGCTGTGCCATCTAAGGCCCACGACACCAAGGCCACGACCCAAGCCATGTCACTCCACGCCCAACGCAATCCTAAAGCGTTGCCAAGCCGAGCCCAAACCTCGCACCCGTATGCATCACACGTCAAGCAGCCCACTTTCGTGGCCTAGCCTGCTCTCGCCGAGCAGCCTACTCTCGCAGCCCAGCCTGCTCCCACCGAGCAGCCCACTCTCGTGGCCCAACCTGCTCCCGTCGAGTAGCCCACTTCGGTGGCCCAGCCTGTTCTCAGTCGAGCAGCCCACTCCCTTGGCTCAGCCTGCTTTCGCTAAGCACCCCACTTTCGCGGCGTAGCCTGCTCTCACCGAGCAGCCTATTTTCGTGGCCCAGCCTGCTCCCGTGGCCCATCTTGCTCCCCCGGCCCATCTTGCTTTCGTGGCTTTTTAAGCAGCCCAAATCAGCCCAAGACTATCTCAACCATTCAGACCAACCATCGAGCAGGGGGCATTTTCACCACGTTTCTCCGCGAATTTGACATTTCCCAATTTAAATCTTACGCCCGGAGCCTACCATTCTTCCACTGCTCAATGAGGCACATTCCTTCCAAGATCTTCCAATCCAAATGGCGAACAACACTTATCTCGACAAGTCATATAGTTGACGAACGCCCTTGCACAACAGACAACCTCGGTGAATTAACTCTTGCAACGCATCGAGATCTAATTTTCCCCGGAAGAGGTGTCCCAAAGTAGGACAAGGGAATACGAACCTCTCACCAGCATCCTGGCAAGCAGCCACTTGACCAGTCACGAACTGAACGTTATAACGGAGTACACTCCTGACTGGGCCTCCGAGATAGCGTATACTTCCGTCTTAGCGCATGGAGAAGCGTGCACTTTCAGTTAGGCCCACGGATAAACATACACTTACGGTTGGGGCCACACTCTGATAATCAACATGAGCAACCTTCCAGGCGAAGTGTTCATTCGCAGCAAGGCCTGCAATGAGCATCATCTACCTCACATTGGAATAGGCACTACAGCGGACGGAGATAAGTAGTCACTTAATCTGGCTCGAGTTCAACCAGCAGCCTATAAGTTACCCGCTTCCCTGCTAGGAACATACCACACCCACCGCAGTCACGGCATAGACGAGCCAAACACATGGAAAAACAGCCTAGACCAGCAGGTCATGACTGAGGGCAGCCGAAAGCTCTGCCACCCCCAACAAAGGCAGATTCAGGAAGAAGTAGAAAGGTTCCTGACCGAGCGATTGGGCGATTTACCGCTCAACAAAGCTATTGACAAGGCATTCCGATGAGACATGATCAACATAAGCGAGTCATATTTCAATGACAAGATCGAGCAGACGTGACTACCCCACATAGATTGCCGGATATAAAAACTACTTCTGTTCTGACAAACGCAACAACTCAGCCTAATGACGCGCCGGGGGCAGACGAGTACCAGAAAGACACACCAGCCCAACTACCAAGAACCGGGGGCATGCCTTGTTCTCAATATTCCAGATAATTCCTCTTGCTGCGCACAACTTGGCCCAAGCCAGCACCAGCTCTGCTTTCATAGCCGTGCCTACCTGCTCCACGGCTCCCGGTAGCTATTGATCTATCATCATGGCTCATAACTATGTTAATCTTGCACCATGGCTCCCATCCATGCCGATCTTACCTTGTGGCTCGTGTCAACCAAGACTTAAAAGGGCACATGACGAAACACCTAATGATGGCACAATAATTCTGGGAGCAGCGCACTGTGTTTACACCCTTACGCGGGGTCCACAAGCAATTCGAAGTCTCAAATAGATCGCCAAACATGACCTCGCAGGCTAAGGCTTATTTTGGTTGTCCCAGCAATCTAGCTTTCCTCAGCTGTACTCACGACAACGACTTTCATGCTCTCCAGTGCGAGAGGGTAAATTAATTGCTCTCTAGTGCGAGAGTGTAAACCAATCCTCCGACACCCATATGGGTAAGCTCTCCAGTGCGCGAGGATAAACTAATTGCTCTCCAGTGCGAGAGGGTAAACAAATCCCTTGACACCCATATGGGTAAGCTTTCCAGTGTGAGAGGGTAAACGGGTAAGCTCTCATGTGCGAGAGGATAAACTAATTGCTCTCCAGTGCGAGATGGTAAACCAATTCCCCGACACCTATCTAGGTTTGCTCTCCAGTGCGAGAGGATAAACTAATTGCTCTCCAGTGTGAGAGGGTAAACCAATTCTCTAACACCTACAATGGTCTGCTCTCCAGTGCGAGAGGATAAACTATTTGCTCTCCAGTGCTAGAGGGTAAACCAATTTCCCAACACCCATCTAGGTCTGTTCTCCAGTGCGAGAGGATAAACTAATTGCTCTTCAGTGCGAAAGGGTAAACTAATTGCTCTCCAGTGCGAGAGGGTAAACCAATTCCCCAACACCCATATGGGTAAGCTTTCCAGTGTGAGAGGGTAAACTAATTGCTCTTTAGTGCAAGAAGGTAAACTAATTTCCCGACACCAAGGTAAACTAATTTCCCGACACCCATCTGGGTAAGCTCTCCAGTGCGAGAATGCCACATAGCTCAAAAGATCGAATGCTTGAAGATTAACCAGGCATCAAATGGTCAGAGGGCTGCAACCACTTTTGCACTTAACAGTTCGCTCATCCGGCTTCTCATCTTCAACAGCTTCATCCTTGACTGCTCCATCTACGGCAGCTGAGAAATCAAACTCAAGCAGTTTCCTCATTTTTGGCAAGCAGCCCAGACGTGGCAGCCAAACCGTTGCCCTTGCCACACCACTTCCTCGGCCCATGCCGAGCCAATCCTCGGCTTCAATCAAGTCGAGCAGCACAAACAATGACCCCTGCCACGCCACTTCCTCCACCCATGCCGAGCTAATCCTTGGCTTCAATCAAGCCGAGCAGCACAAGCAATGACCCCTGCCATACCACCTTTTTGGCCCATGCCAAGCCGACTTCTGACCTTTACCAACCGACGTGCCGCACTACTCTGATGGCTGCCTCGTGGCAGCACCTCACAAGAAGAAGACAAGGAGAATTAAGTTTTTCTTACATCGATGCAGCGCGAAGAAGACAAAGAAATCGACGGAAGATGGTTCTTTGCAAGGGTAAGCAAAGAAGAGTGCTAGGGGAAATGGAACAAATATCCTCTAGGTTTCTCTCTTTCTTGTAGGGATAAATAATTGCTTTCTGAAGTTGATTTAATCCCCTACTTAAGGTAGGCTTAAATAGGCTTTGGAGACAATTTATTTCCCTTTCCTAGAAGAATCTAATTCCAAGTCCAAGGGAGAATATGCATCAAAGTTGGAGATCTCTACACCTGCTACCCTTTCCTGTGAGCAGCCCAGCAGGTGTGGGGCATTTGTGGAGCCAAAAATAATCATAAGGCAACACGTGGATTTTTGGGTGAAAATGACAAAATTACCCTTGAGGCTTACCAGGATTCCTACGCGCGAGCAGTGGACAATCAATCCTCAACCAAGTCAAAAGTGCCCAAAATAGGTAACAAATTCAAAATTATTTCATCAATCCTCATCCTATATTCTCCACAAGGTAATTATTCCATAACCTCCAAAATATTCCTTACAAATTATGATTAATTGGTTAATTAATGGATTTAGTACCTAATTAATCCATTAATTGCCAATTAAATCACCAATTACACTCAAAAAATACCTAAGAGGCCAGCCACCCTCTCTCCCAAGGGGACCGGCCATGCTCTATATATTCAACCTCATCTTCTCTAAAAAGCGAAGTTCTACACTCTTGCAAAACTCTCAAAAACTCTCTAAACACTTTTCTCCCTAAATTCTAACTTTGCCATCAGAGGTTCTTCGGCCAAAGCCCCCCATTCATCGTGCGCACGTGAGGCTTTTGGCCTTGACCTAAGGTGTTAATTGTTTTGTAGATGCAATTTTGTCCAAGAAGAAGAAGTCGAAAATTTGCATCCACATGGATCACTTTTTGGATACTTTAATTCCTTAAAAGAGCAAACGAAGGAAAAACTTAGGTTTCTTACATTAATTTTTATTAGTAAAGATTAGTACGGTCGTTTCTCATTTAAGAGAAACTTACCTCGAGAATAAGCTAAAGCAAGGCAGACACGACCCTGCGATATTATTGTAAATGGGTCTTGATCTCAAATTATATTATTTAGTTTTCTTAAATATGCTATAATTGAACGTATGTGATGCCATATCTTACCTCTAGAAAATAATAAGGTCTTATACCTTATTGTTTTGTTATAATTCTTTGCATTTGCAAACTATGGAATGTTCTTACTTGTGTTATTTCTGCCCATTATAAGTGTCTGCACATAGTGTATAGCCTTTTTATCTATGTAGTCTTTATTTTTAAGGAACAATATTTAGCTACTAAAAAATGAGTAAGAATTCATACTCAAAATTCTTTGTGTTCGAATAACAGAGTTTTTGCTTATGATTAGAACCGTTTATATTATGATTCACTTTGTAAAGATCATCTTTGCAAAACATGAATTACAACTAAGGTCATTTGGTCAATTTATTGTAGCAAATACATAGAGAGTTCGTAATGCTTTTATCAATTATGTTAATCTGTTTTTATACATAATTAAATGATCTTAGTTTTAATTGATTTTTTTGCTGAAACGATTTTTATAGAGTAATTTATAATAAGAATAATTTTGATTATAAACACGAAATTCTATGATTAACAATAAACAATTTTAAATACGAATTCATATTCATTTTATGAATAATCAAGTATTATTATTTTTTAAGTCGCCCACCACATCCATCGAAGATATACTCAAAAGTGAAAATGCCTTTTATGTTTTTTTCTTCGTATTTATTTCCAATTTTCAAATAAAATGAAATAAAAAATTGAAGGGACATAGAATAAGCAAATGTGTCATACAAATCTGCAAAAATCATTTCATATTCAAATTCATTCAAATGGGTTCCAAATCTGCAACAATGCCAAGGGTTATATGTGTAATTCCACCCACTTGTCATTTCCAAAACAACTATCACCCTCACACGTGTGACCTCTTTGAATGGCAAAAAAGTCACCTTGAAATGTCACAAAGACACCCCAGCTCACACGTGGAAACGATTCCACGTCCTCACACCGGAAACGTAAAACAATTCGAATAATAAAAGGAGAACATTCAAAATTCACCAATGCCCAACGGTCGGATTTTCTGCCTCACTCGCAATCGTAGCCGTCGAGTCTTCAATCTTGCTCGACATTTAAGGCCTGCCCAAACTTAAGCACGCATTTTCTCTCTCGACAGAGAATGCGCAGTAAAAGATACTTTCTTTTTCAATTTTATTTTCTTCCATATTAGAGAGAGAGAGAGCGAGAGTGACATTTTGTCATTTCATTTGCTTCCTTTTAGAGAGAGAGAGAGGGAGAGAGAGAGAGAGAGAGGAGATTTGAATGTGGATTTGATTTTGTTTGTATAAATATTCACCTGTTGTCTGGTTGTGTTGGAAAAACAAAAAAGAAGTTCAAAAATTTGAAGTGGGTCGAGTTTGAAATCGAGCTAGCTGCTTCTGCTGCTGGTATTTAAAAATTGGGTTTCGACCGTGTCCTCCTGTTTCTCTAATTGCAAGCAGAAATTGTTTCTGGGTTGTTTCTGAAACTGCCACTTGAATGTGAGTGACTGATATGCAGAGTGAGAGAGAGAGAGAGATTAAATCCGGTTGCTTTGCGGATTTTGGCAGCATTTCTGAGTTGGGTTTTGTAATTTAGAGAGAGAGAGAGAGAGAGGAAGAGGGTTTTAGAGAGAGAGGGGGTTTGAAGGTAAATTTGATCTGGGCTCTGTTGAAGTTGATCACAGAGAAACTGGGAGGTTTGAAGTGCAAGCTATAGTGGATTGCTTTCTGAGGAAAAAAGAGGACAAGCTTCTGTTTTCTGAGTCTTAAAGGTTAGTTCTTTAAATTCTCCACTTCAGATGTAAAAGAAGAAAAGTTTCATCCTTTTTACACTTTCTGGAATTTATCATATTTACTAATTACTTTTAATTCTGGGAATCATTGCTTTCCTTTTGTGTTGCAGTAACAGAAGGGACTGAGAGAGAGAGAGAGAGAGAGAGAGAGAGAAGAGGGCATTTGTCTCATCAGTTGTGGCTGTCAATGGTGGAAGCCTTTGGATTATAATCAAAGTCAAATCAAATTGAGGTTTTTGTTTGATGATTTTTTCTTTGAATTTTCTTCAAAGTAGTTTGTGGGGTTTAGTCCATCCATCTAGCTGAAGTTTTAGACACACCCTATTTGTACAACTTGGGATAGATAGAGACTTGTACCTTCTCTTCAAAGTAAAGCCTCTCTCTCTCTCTCTCTCTCTCTCTCTCTCTCTATCCCACCTAGCTTCATTTATGAGTAAAAATGGTAACCAAGCTAAGAATCCCTACTTTCCCATTCTCTTTCCATAAAATCTTGACCCTTGAATATCGATCAAGACTCGTTATAATTTTTTACAAAGCGATATTCTACTTCAGTCTAATCTAATCGGTAGAAAGATAGATTCGAACAAAGGATCAAGATCAAGTTTTCTCTTGATTGATCTTGTTCGTGGTTGAAAAGTAAAGTTGTAGCTTTAAGTTTCACTCACCAATATACCCCTCTTTAGTCACATATATTTCCCTCATAACATCTACTAGAAGAGAAGACTGATTTGATTTCACTTACCAACTTTAGGCCCTCTTAATTGGACGGCACTGCTTTCTGCTTAGCATTTTAAAAGCAAACTTTTATAATAATCGTCATTTTAAAAAATAATTTCTTTTAGGATTTAATTTTGGTTTGGGTCATTTAATGATGGCTGGGCATCTTTTAGGTAATTTCCCATATGGTTGGTCGAATATTGTTTTCAGCAAAGCAAGCTTGCTGTGATCATATAAGATTCTCGAAGCTATTGATGTCGCCCTATTTGTTTCTATTTACATCTAATAATATTTTGCATAATTTATATTTTTATGATTGCAACTGCTCCACTGCCTTTTAGTTTTATATGAACATATCTTTCCTATGCATTTTCTTATTTGTTAGCATTCTAACAACCCTGTGTTTTCTTCCAAGTTTCAGTTGCTTGTGCTTTCGTATCCAATTTGATTGAGATCATGGGGGAAGAAGGCGGCAATGAGGTTTCGATCTATACACGATCTGCAGAAGAATGGTTGTTACATGCTCGGGAGCTTGTTCCATTGGCACTGAACAAGGCAAGAGAGGTTAAGGGGTTTCCGGGTCGATGGAAGATGATCATTTCGAAGTTGGAGCAGATCCCTTCGCGTTTGTCGGATTTGTCTAGCCATCCGTGCTTCTCCAAGAATGCTCTTTGTAAGGAGCAATTGCAGTCGGTATCTAAGACGTTGAAGGAGGTTATTGAATTGGCAGAGTTTTGTGTGGGGGAGAAACACGAAGGAAAACTTCGGATGCAGAGCAATCTGGATGCATTGTCTGGGAAACTAGATTTGAATTTGCGGGATTGCGGGCTATTGATCAAGACAGGGGTGCTTGGTGAGGCTACTTTGCCTTTAGCAATGGCTGGTTCTTCAAGTGAGCCGGAGGCTGCTGCCAATGGGAACATAAAGGAGCTGCTTGCGCGGCTTCAGATTGGTCACTTGCAGGCAAAACACAGGGCTCTCGACAGTCTTGTAGAGGTTATGAAAGATGATGAAAAGAATGTGCTGTCAGTTATGAGTCGTAGTAACATTGCTGCTTTAGTTCAGCTGCTCACTGCAACATCTCCTCGTATCCGAGAGAAGACTGCGACTGTAATTTGCTCCCTTGCAGAATCCGGAAGCTGCAAAAATTGGCTTGTTTCTGAAGGTGTTTTGCCACCTCTGATAAGGCTTGTTGAGTCTGGCAGTGCAGTAGGTAAAGAGAAGGCTACAATTTCGCTTCAGAGGTTGTCAATGTCCGTTGAGGCAGCACGTGCAATTGTTGGGCATGGAGGGGTTCGTCCACTGGTTGAGATCTGCCAAACTGGTGATTCTGTTTCTCAGGCTGCTTCTGCTAGCACTTTGAAGAACATATCAGCTGTCCCCGAGGTTCGACAAACTCTAGCTGAGGAAGGCATTGTAAAAGTTATGATCAATCTCCTTGATTGCGGAATTTTATTGGGTTCAAAAGAATATGCAGCAGAATGCTTACAGAATCTCACTGCAAGCAATGACAATCTTCGAAGGTCTGTAATATCAGAAGGTGGAATTCGGAGCCTGTTGGCTTATCTTGCTGGCCCGTTGCCACAAGAATCCGCAGTTGGGGCATTGAGGAATTTGGTTGGTTCGGTTTCTATGGAGGTTTTGGTTTCTCTTGGTTTCCTTCCACGCATAGTTCACGTGCTTAAATCCGGTTCACTAGGGGCACAGCAGGCTGCTGCATCGACAATTTGCAGGGTTTGCAGCTCAACAGAGATGAAAAAATTGATCGGTGAAGTGGGGTGCATTCCTCTCCTCCTCAAGATGCTCGAGGCTAAATCAAACAGTGCAAGAGAGGTTGCTGCGCAGGCAGTTTCGAGTCTGATGACCTTTTCACACAATTGCAGAGAAGTGAAAAGGGATGACAAAAGTGTGCCAAGTCTAGTCCAACTGCTTGACCCTAGTCCCCAAAACACAGCAAAAAAATACGCAGTTTGTTGCCTTGGATTACTGTGTTCGAGTAAGAAAAGCAAGAAGCTGATGGTCTCGTATGGAGCAATCGGGTACCTCAAGAAGCTAACGGAGATGGACATCCTTGGAGCGAAGAAGCTACTCGAACGGCTGGAAAGAGGGAAGTTGAGAAGTTTCTTCACAAGAAAATAGAGGAAGAAATGCAAAGTGTACTTTTGGTAAAGCTTTGTGAAGCTTCTGATGTAGTAGCTGTTTCATGGTCTATATGAAACGATGTAATCTACGTTATGTATGTTCTATTATTTATAAGGTTTATGAAAATATAAAATCTCTGTAATTCTATTAAGTTTTTCTCCTCTGCTATCTGGTGCAATTTTCTGGGATGCCATAACAATTTTAGCCCTTATATCAAAGCTTCCCTCTCGTTGCTTCACGAGCGATTCTTAGGTATCATCGGTTGTAAATCATGTCTCTTTCTATGATCAAGTGACATGGTTGTATACAACCCCTGAAAGGGAAAATTTTCTCTCGCCACCTATCGATTGATCAATTTAAATGATGCAAGCTGTACAAGTTTCTTATTATGGCATACATTAACCTCAACATTTACATTTCGCATCAGTCCATCTGTATATAACTAATATTTATGTTGTGTTTTGGAAGGTCGACTATCCTCACAGTTAAGCAAATCCTGCTGTATTTCTGATAGTTTTCTTTCATTTTTCCATCTCCACTAATCCAAATTGATTCCAAAGAAGCAGACCAACACACTTCTGATAATTAGTCAAATTGCCCAATAATTTAATCTCATTAGAACTGCATTTGCATTTGGGTGCCTCATTGATTGGTCCAGAGCTTATATATTGCTTTTCCAAAATCAACTTTCCAATGAGCACTTTTGCTGAGAAGCATGTTTTAGGGACTTGCCTCAAATCAAGTGATAGGCGTTGAGAGTATGAACCGCGCATCGGAGAAAAAGTATTGTCTAATAATTTATATAATCACGAGCACCTTCCTCTTATTGCCAATTAGTTTTAGAATAGAAGTTCATAATATATTACTACATAATTACACTTGTATATCTTCCCTTTGTTTTATGTTATTTTGTACAACATTTTCACATTGAGTTGAGGAGAGAAGAAATTGTTTATGAAATGCATTGCAAATCTAAAGTTCTAAAAGGCGTTAGGTGCTAGTTGGGTGGCGGACATAAGCTTAGCGCTTAGGCAGTTTTGTTAATTTTAATGAAATTCATTATATAACATATAAATAAATGTCTACTTATACTTAAAAAAAACATAAATAATTGTAACTGGGATACATAAATTGCCAAATAGAATGAGATATAGATTATAAAATATTAAAACATATTGAAAACATGGGGAACAAAATATAATGAGTATTCATCCAAACATTAAATAAGTCTCTTACAATTTATTGAAAAATAAAATGTAAAATGAAAGTTATCTATTTTCTGTTTAAGTGAGAGTCGCGACCCAGTGGTTAGGCGGGTGCCTAGGTAGGTCTAGGCGCCATTTCGTAATTTTTAAACACTTAAGGATTAATGAGGCGAGACTTAGGTGACGTTAGGCGGAAATTTTTAAAACAGTGTTAAATCTAATATACCTAGCTACAATGTTATGAGAAGGAGAAACAAATAATAATTTGGAAGAAATGCAAGTGTACTGTTTGGAAGCTTTGTGAAGTTTCTGAAATAGCAGATGTTTCATGGTCTATATGAAACTATGTAGTTTATGATATGAACAAGAATGCGCAAGTCCCGTGTACTCTATGTTATGTATGTTCTATTATTTATAAGGTTTATGAAAATATAAAATCTCTGTAATTCTATTAAGTTTTTCTTCTCTGCTATCTGGTGCAATTTTAACCTTACAAGCTTCCCTCCTCATCGCTCCATGAGCGATTCTCAGATGTCATGGGTTGTAAATCGTCTCTTTCTTTGATCAAATGACACAGTTATATACAACCCGTGAAAGGAAAATTTTTGTCTCTAGCCACCTATCAATTGATCGAATTAAATGGTGCAAGCTGTACAAATTTCTTATTATGTCATACATTAACCTCAACATTTACATTTTACATCAGTCCGTCTGTATATTTATGTTGTGTTTTGGAAGGTCGACTATCCTCACAGTTCAGAAAATGCTGCTATATTTCTGACAGTTTACTTTCATTTTTCCACCACCACTAATCCAAATTGATTCCGAAGCAGCAGACCAGCACACTTCTATAAATAGTTAAATTGCCCAATTATTTAATCTCATTAGAACTGCATTTGTATTTGGGTGCTTCACTGACTGGACCAGTGCTAATATTGCTTTTCCAAAATCAACTTTTCAATAAGCATTTTGTCACGCTCCGGACTTGGAGTGGTAGATAATCTAAATCCAGAATGTGAGCTAAATTAAAAAGAAACTAAAACGAGATTAAAAAAGAAAATCCTCTTATATAATTACCAAGAATTTATTACAAGGCTACAAGGAATAATAAAATTCCTATTCTTACCATGTACGAATGTTTAATTAAAAAAAATACAATAAAAAGTCATCAGAGTCAAGTTATGCGGTCGGCTGTGTTGGATCTGGGGCCTGGGAGGTCAACATAGTAGGAGGAGCTGTAGCGACAAGGATGTTGAAGTTGGACAGCTGAAGCGCAGAGATGATATGGGTCATCTTAGACTCTTGGGCAGCAATATAAGCTTCTTGGGTGGCGATGTGGGCAGACTGCGTCGCAATGTGATTATGTTAGACCGCCACCTGCTGCTTAAGTTCCGCTACTTTCTCCATCAATGATGCTACCTGTCCCGAGGTAGAGGTGGAAGATGAGGCTCTCATCTCACAATGACGGGCATTTCCCATACCCCGATACACCTTCCTCGGCCTAGGACTAAGTCTCTAGTCGAGGGTGTTCGTCATGATACGGAGACCCGCATCCTCAGGGAAGGGGGGCACATCCTCCATCGGGGGTGTTAGGGGGAAGCTGGGAAGCCACTTCCTTAAGGACAGCCTAACTCCTCTCCATCATAGTAGCCTATAATTATAAAAGCAAGTTAATTAATATTTATATAACAATGATTTAAAATGAATAAGAATTATAAATTTAAAAATTACAAAAACTTACATGGAGCCCCTCTGTGAACTCATCCCCGGGCCACAAGTACACTTCCCTAAACGTGTCAATCTCCGGAAACTTCGACCCCGCCTGCATTAAAAAATAATAAAAATTAGTTATTAGTTATGTAATTTAGAGTAAGAGTAATAACTTTTTTTTGGAAAAAATGTGGTTACATGACGTCATTCCTCCATCCTATATAAAAAGTGTCGGGAGCCAGAGTGGTGGAGAAGCTTCTTCTTCGACCTATTTATTGCGTTGGCCTTGGCTCTTTTCTGTTAAAAAGAAACGAACTGTATTAGTGCCGATATTAATTATAAAGTATTAAATAAATTAATAAACGGAATTTGAAGTATTAATAAAACATTATTAATCTATAATAATTTATATAATTCACTTACCTATTATTTTTCGTCCTGAAAATAGGTGCAGAGCTAGGCCCAATTTTTAGGGCACTTCACCAACTCCAAGGGGCACCTGTGTGCTAGAGCGTCAGCCGGATCATCGAATCTTTCGAAATACTTGTGGAGGTCGCTCTTCCACTGAGTGAACCGGCCGGTGAAAAGTTCTTGGATGTACTTGGCTTGATTGGCATCAAGGTCCTCGAGGTCATAATGATGCAGCAAATACAAAACAAATTAATCAAAGTTTACAGTTATTAAATTTCACAACTTTACTTACAAAATAATGAAAAAAAAAACTTTACTAACCAATTGCTCATGAAGAACGGAGTCCTTGGTCTCTTGTGGGACAAGTCTCCAAGACTTACACTGCATGGGGTAGTGGTGACGCACAATGGAGCCAACTTCGTGGAATGAACGGTTGTGCTGCTCTTCTGTTGCTGTCGCCCGATGTCGAGCATCCCATGAAATCTTTATACGCTCCTGGTAATGCGGGTGAGCTGTGACGTGCCCATGAATCTGCATGGACCCTTAGTTTTTTTACGACCTGCCAAATGAAATCAGTTAGTGTAAAAATAATTTAAATAATCCATGAAAAATTTGACAGAACTTCCCCTAAAAATACAACATTTCCCATAACCTACAAACAAATAAACAGCACAACCAACACAAGTACACAACAATTCATATATAGAGGAACTGAATAAAAGTATATTAAATTAAAAATCTGGAGAAAACAATGTATTACCTGTGTTGACTCCCTCTCCTACTGCAGTGGAAGCCCATGTAGGCTCATCACTCTCATCGATAGGCCTGGGCCGTCGATGAGAGCGTTGAGCGCTCAATAACGGATGAGTCACCGAAGAAGTTGATGACTCAGGCACTGCCGACATCGTGGCCTAGGGCGAATGTACAACAGCCTCCGACGTCGGGGCTAGTGCTGGTGGAGCAGTGGCGGCAGTAGTAGTAGGTGATTGAGGTGTCGGAGGGGACTTACTGACTGACCTACGTTGCCTAATCAATTGCGACATCTACAAAATCCAATTGAACGACCAACATTTAAAACTATGTTATCAATACCAATTTATATAATCAATACAAAAGCCTAAAATTTAAAAAGTAAAAAATTGAACCTTATAACTCTACAAACACAAAATTTATGAACTTGTTAAAGCAACCCTATAATTAGTTAATTAATACAAAAAATTTCAAATTTATACCTACAACCTAAATATTAATCCTAAATTTATAAAATTAAATTAAAAGCGTAAACCTACAAATGTTTAAATTAACAAATTTAACAAATTAATCACAACAAATAATACTTCATCCAAATCTTTTTATTTTTTTATTTTAACCCTACATTAATAATATTATACCTACAACTAAAATCTTAATTGTAAAATTAAAAAATTAAACTAAAATTCTAAACCTATGATTTTAAAGTTAACAAATGAACAAGTAAACTTACAAAATATAAAATAAGTCTAAACTAAAATTCTAAACCTATAATTGTAAAGTTATAAAATAATCCCTAACATTAATATGTTAATCCTAACATTATAAAAAAAACCCTAAACTTACAAAATTCAAACACAAAATTATAAAGTTAACTACTTAACAAATTTAAGTATTTTAAATGAGATTAGTTAACATATTAACAAATTGAATAAATTGAAAATTAAATGAAATTTGCATAAAAATTATGAAATTTGAAATTTTAACCCTACCCAACCCCCAACCCCCACCCCGCACCACACATCCCCGCGCTACCCTTACCCAGCCCTCGATGACTCACGCCACCACCCCAACCCAACCCCCACTCCCCCACCACCCATCCCTGACGCTCACCTGAGCCCTACTCCCCAAATTTTGAAACCCCTAAATTCCCCATTTCTGAAATCCCTAAATCCCCAATTTGAGATATACCCTAAATCCCCAAAATGAGATAAACCCTAAATCCCCAAATTGACAAAATCCCTAAATCTGTAGCCCCTAATGCCTAATACCCTAATATGTAATCAATTCACAAAAATCATACATCTAAAATAATTAACAAATGAAGAAAAAAAATGAATTACCTTAGAGTTGAGAGAGAGAGATAGATAGAGAGTTGCAGGGAGAGGGATAGAGAGAGAGAGTTGGAGGTTGGAGTGAGAAAGTTCGAGTGAGAGAGACGGTTGGAGTAAGAGAGTTTGAGTGAGAAAGGTTCTGAAAAATGAGAGAAAGAAAGGCTCTCCGGAACTAATAATGTGAAGGACTTTGCACGACAAACACATTCGTCGCTCAGTTTTAATGAATTTTTTTTTTAAAAAAAAAACCCGCCATATTTTTGGTTAATTTGAGAACAATGTGTGACAAAAGGAAAACATTAGTTGCGTATAAGTAAAAAGCGCGACAAATATAGCACATTTCGTCGCGCAATACTTTATGAACATTTTTTTAAAAAGGCGCTTGCATTTTAATTTTGGAATTTTGAAGGTCTTGTAGCGATGAAGTTATCCCATTCGTCGGGCAATACGGTATTGCGCAACGATTTACCCTCCTTCGTCGCCCAATGTTTAATGAACATTTAAAAAAAAAAGAAAAAAAAGACACCCATATTTTGATTTTGGGAAATTTTGAAGACCATACTCAACGAACTGAACTTGTTGCGTCACACAAACCACCAAATGTGACGAATGCGTCCCTTGCGTCGTGCAAACCTACCTTGAACGACAAATTTTCTTGTTTTCGTCACGCTATTACGTTATGCGTGACGACTTTCTAGTGTTCGTCACTTTGAAGTGAATTTAATTTTTTTTTTTTTTTAAATCCTTTGTCCAATTACAAATTTAAAAATTTGTTTATATACATAAATTAAATACACTTTATTGCATTGCATATAAGCCAAAAGTCCATAATCCTCATCCACAGTATAGTAAATATCACTATCTTCACTTTGATCACTTTCAGTCTCCCAATCACCCTCATCCTTTGGTACATCAACAACATCATCCGCGCCCTCAGGTGGATTGTACTTGGGAGACTTCCAAGATCAATTGTAATTGAGTCTATAGGAATTTTGATTTGAGGACCTCCAACTACCTGAAATGGTTCTTGGACAATATTAGTATCCCGAAGTGTTTCTGCACCAATTTGTGTCGAAGTTTCGAGGAGTTAGATTGCAAAGTTGTTGTCATCGTCGTTATTGTTAGGATCTCGGTCCGAAATATTATACACCCCTTTGTGATCAATCATCTGAACAACTTTCCATCCCATCCCAGCTTTTGGGTCATCAGTGTAGAAAATTTGCTTGGCTATAGTTGCCAAAATGTACGGGTCTTCATTGTACCAACATTGGATAATGTTCATCGATAGTAAACCATCATTCCATTTAACACTCCCATTCCTACTAAGGTCTGTATCGAACCAACGACACTTAAAAACGATGACTTGGCAATGATCTTTGTAAAGCAATTGGACCACACTTGTTAGTTTGCCATAGAAATCAATGCCTGCAATATCTCCCGTTCCTGGGACATGTACACCGCTGTTTTGAGTACAAAGCTTGTCATCACGGTCAGCTCTTAAGAATTTTATGCCGTTCACATGACACCTTGAGTACAGTTCCGCGCTTAGAGGTCCGATAACCAAGTTGTATAATTCATTAGTATATGCTAGGAAATTGGTTTCCTTCAATTTTTTCACCAAATTTATACCAAAAAATTGACATGTTGGTTTTACCAAAATTTAAGACAACTAACATGCAATTATATTTTAGGACAAAACCAACAAAAAAAACCTAAACAACTTACTTGTTTGCGAAACCAAGGAGGAATCAGGTCACGGTGCTTCACGGCATATATATAAATGCGAAGGATGTTCTCGCTTCATCAACTCTTCATGCTCATCCAAGTACTCAATTATCTCGTTGCAATTGTTAAGTACGAACCAATGAGCTACTTGCATGTCCATTTCGGTGAATGAATTGCCTCGTACTGGTTCACCAAATGGTCATGCGATTTGGGTAAACACAGATAGTTTTTGCCTTCTCACACCACCGTCATTATTACGGTGTGATCAATTGAACGTCGTCTCAGCACAAAACGTATTCGTCTCAAATACCACCCAAGCCTCCACAATTAATCCTTCGGGCTTCGCGTTGTTCCTTACACCCTTCTTTAATTCACCCAGTAATATGCAAAAATAAAATTGTGATGATTCAAATAAGTTAAATCGTCAATTAATCATGAATTAATTAATGACTAAAGACTTTATACCTTTCGATTAGATACATCTATTGATAGTTGACGGGTCCGGCAAGTAATGCCTCATCTTGCAAGTGAATCATCATGTGGATCCTGCTTGTGAAGAAAGAAGGAGGAATATTTGTTCAAACTTGCATAGGACTTTGACAATGTCAATGCGTAACAGTTGTACATCAGACTTTCGCAACGTGTTAGCAGATAATTGAGAAAAAAATCTCGTCAACAATAGAATCGGCTTCACTACATCTTCTGGCAATAGGTGTCGAATACTAATCGGGAGCCGGCGTTGCAGTATGACATGATAATCGTCTTAAGCCAAGAAAATTTGCCCCCATCGACGTTTGCACATTGTCCGATATTTGAAGCATACCCATCTAGAAACTTTACGGAGGATAGAAACTTTAAAAACTCTTTCCTCTTCTCCAGTTTTATTGAAAAAGAAGCTAGCCCTTTTTTGGCTACCTCACCCTCCCTCGTCATCCGTAAACATGGCCTTATTCCCATTTGCTCCAAATCAATGCGAGTTTTGATCGTGTTCTTCATCTTTCCCTTGATGTCTAATATAGTTCCAACCAGTGTATCAAACACATTCTTCTCAACATGCATAACATCGAGGTTGTGGTGCAGTTTCAATTTGGACCGGTACGGCAGCTCAAACAACATTCTCATGTGTTTCCAGTTTAGATGGGTGTTTGGTTTGGTCTTATTTACCGATTTTCCAAACGGACCAAAATCCAAATGATTCAAGTGCGCTAAAATATTTTCTCCGGACCATTCTCTAGGTCTTGGATGAATCTCTGGTCTGTTGAAGAATGCTCTCTCGTTCTGGCGCCACTCGTGGTCCCATGACAACCATCTACGATGCCCTAGATAACAAACTTTCCCGGCGTGCCAAGAAGACGTTGTGTCCTCCTTGAAAACTGGGCATACCAAATAACCCTTAGTACTTCACCTGAACATCATAGCATACGCGGGAAAATCGTTTATAGTCCACATCATTGCTGCTTGCTAGGTGAACATCTGCCCAGTTGATTTATCGTATGTCGGAACTCCATTTTCCCATAAATCTTTTAGCTTATCGACCACGGAAATAAGCATCGATAGACTTGCCCGAATCCTTGGTTATCAACATAGTCATCATCATATATTGTTTCTTCATGCATTTCCAAGGCGGCAAAGTGTACGAAATTGCAAAGATTGGCCAAGTGCTGTGGTTTTGGTTTAATACCCCGAACGGATTAAATCTGTTTATGGCCAGCCCCAATCTTACGTTCTGCGGCTCTCGCGCAAAATTGAGGTACAAACGATCAAACTCTTTCCACGCCTTACCATTAACTAGATGCCTCATCAAATTGTCATCCACCGTCTGTCTTTATGCCATGTCATGTCGCTAGCAGTATGTGTCAACATATATAAACACTGAAGCTTGGGCTTTATTGGAAGATAACGCATAACTTTTTGTGGAATCTTCGTTGTTCTATTTTGAGTTGTCATATTAAACCTCAACTCTTTGCATATAGGGCATTTATCCAGCGTTTCATTCTCCTTATAGAACAATATACAATTATTTTTACACGCGTGAATTTTTTCATAGCCCAATCCCAGACCATTCAACACCTTCTTTGCACTTTTGTGATCTTAGACAAACAATTGTCCTTTGGAAGCATCATCTTGAAAAGGCTCAAAAAATAATCAAAGCACTGATTGGACATACAAAATTTTATTTTTCCATTCATCAGCTCCGCAATAGCCGTCATTACCGAAAAATCCTCGCAACGGGAGTATAATTCTTGTTTAGCACTTTTTAATAGTTTTTCACAATTTTTAAAGGCTCCACTATCCATGCTTCGAGGGACATCATCTCCCCATTCCTGATCAAAATTGGACGAGGTGTTTGGAAAAGCATCATCCAAGATATCCATAATTTGTTGGTTTGGATCAACATAAGATTCAACTGCCTCAACCAATGGGGTCACATGTGAAGATGAAGGATGTACTAATCGTTCCCCATGATAATTCCAAGTGGTATACGTCTCCATCATACCATGTCATACTAAATGGTATCGAACATTTTCATAATACTCAACCATTGAATTGTTACAGTTCCTACATGGACACCGGATTAAAGGTGAACCTTGGTTGTGTGCCATTGCGAAATCAATGAACTGATTTATTCCATCCAAGTATTCGTCTGCACATCTGTTAGGATTCTGTATCCACTGTCTATCCATATCTCATACGAAAAAAACAAAATCACAATGGTTACAAACACTTCAATTATAACATGCCACCTTATGCCTCTAGTAAGGGTCTTATCCCATTCAAAAATGCACGGATACATGTCGTATTTTACGGCTCTATCAGATTAGATTTTGACATTGAAAAAATTTGGCAGATATCCCTGCAGTTCTTCAAGTGCAACACATATGTACTAAAAACGTACGCAGCACTCGAAGAACGCACAAACATGCTACCAAATTTCTCCTTATCAAAATCTAATCTGTGAACCACAAACTACAACACATAACTGTGCATTTCCAAACTGTCCAAAAATTGGGACAATTCAAGAATTAATTGAACCACAATCATGCTTTCACATCCATGCCCGAAATCCAACTAATTCTCAAACGGGAAACTAAGTTTTCATGAAAATAACGCACGAAGTTAATTCACTTCGTACAAAAATGTTTGCATATAGATAAATTGTATCACATAAATGCTAAAAAAAAAAAAAATAAACTACATTTAATATTAATGAAATAGTCGAAGAAAATATACCTCCTAATGCGTTCGTCGCCGATAGTCGTTAAAAAAAACCCTACACACAATAAATTTAATTTTGTTAGTTTCATTGTGTAATTTCAAAAATATTATTGAAAAAAAATTTTCTTACCAAATGATATATAGGTGATGAAGAGCGAGAGCACGAGACCGAGTGATCATGCTAAGGGAGAGGAGACAGTGAGCAAAGGGAGGAGAGGCAGAGCTGTAATGAATTTGCAGTTTCTGCTTCTCTATGTTTGGGAAGCTAAATTAAAGTTCACACTCTTGCGTGACGAAGGATTCTTCACGCAAAATCTGTGCATTCGAATATACATGGCGCCAAATCTGTTCTCCTTTACTGCTTTTTTTTACCCACCATTCGAATACATGGTGCCAAATCTATTCTCCTTTACCGCGGTTTTTACCCACCATGCGTGACGAAACATTTGTCGCGTAAAACATATGCATTCCACGTTATGGCGCCAACTCATGGCCAGTCCCGCATTTTCTGGTAACCCTTGCGCGACAACGGTATAGCGTCGCACAATTCCACTTTAAGTGACAAAAAAGTAATTTCGTCGCTATTTGTTAATACATATATATATATATATATATATATATATATATATATATTGTATTAAAATACTTTTTGTTATTTATTACTTTATTCATTTTAAATCACATACGCACTTAATAAACAAAGTATTAAATTACACCCGAACAAATCTACAAATGTTTAAATTATTTAAACATTCATGCATATTTAATTAATATAATCGTTTATCACAATAATATTTTTTTCAACAAAAACTTTATAATTGCATATTAAAAAGTAACGTTCATAAATAAAAACTTAAAGCCCAAATGTTATTATTTAATTAAACATAAATAAAATTATATTCCGCCGCTGGTGGTTTTGTTATTCGGTTCAGTTTTGCCTCACATTCAACACCAAACTTCCACTCCCGGAAAGATTATTTAAATATGTTGTTGATGCGCTTCATCAAATTTGGGTCACTTTGATCAATGTCCCAATCAGGCTCTAATTCATCAACCAAGTGCGTTGTTATCTCCTCGGGGATGGCTCTCCAAGACTCCCAATCCGCACTGCATTTGTCATGCACTAATACCCGCACATCGCGCATATCCGACTTTTGAATTCCCATCAATTCTTCATAATTGATTTGGTAGCGGCTCCCTCCAAACCTGTATCGGACCACGACTGCAGCTCTTTTTTTTTCTCTTGTCTACTAAAAAAATTTATATCAAAATAATAATGCAAAGTATAAAATGTATAGAAAACACATAATTAATTTAGTGGGTATTACCTTTTTCGGAACTCTCGCCTTCCATCCTCTTCGACGAATGAGCACCTGAGTCGGCAATCGTGCTTAAATTTGAATAACAATTGGAATTGTAATCCGAAAAAAGATTTGAGAAATATGGAGGAAAAATCTTAACCCCTCAGCAAATGCCGCATTGATTCTCTGATTCAATAGCATTGAATCCTCTGACTCAGAAAACTGACCATATGGAGGAAAAATCTTGCGCAAAGAAACCTTTGTTACGCAAGACGCCGGAGTCATCTCCCTTTGATTTCACCCTTATGAGACGAACATTTCGTCTCTCAAAATGTATGGATTCGAAATTTGGAGGTAAATTTAACCGTGTTTTTTATGAGCTTTACGCGACGAAAACTTCGTCCCAGTTGGAAATATGCGGGACAAATAAGTAATTTGCCGCACATACTTATTGTGTCGAATGTTTCTTCGCGCAAAATGTTTAGCGACGAACAAATACGTAATTCATTAAAATTATGAAATTTACGTAAACATAGATCTTTATAATATATATTTACGTAAATTTCATAATTACAAAGACTTATTCAATTATAATATTTATTCTAAAAATAATAGAAAACTTAAATAAAGTAAATTAACCAATTCAATTATTTAAACAACAAAACATGAATTAAAGGCTAATTAAGTCCAAATCCATAACTTCAAATAAAACCTTAAAAATAAATATTGTCCTCAAAATAAACTACTCCACTGGTCCTCCATTAAGCTCCACGTCATAACGCCACTGCTTGTAACCGCTCTTCAACGCCTCCTCCATCAATTTCATCAACTCTTCGTTCGTATCATCAAGAGTATAGTTACACTGTTACACATATATGCAAATAATTATTTACAACATATAAAAAAACTTTCACAAAATTAATTATTTTCGACATTTTTCACACTTACTAATAGTTGATCCATCACCGCATTCTTCACGTCCTTGGGCACAAATATCCAAGAGTGCCACTCACCAGTAGGACAATTGTTCTACATTGCTAAACGAATCGAACGCGCAAACTCCACATATTGGGTCATATCATGGGGCCCGGAGGGCGTGCTGTTTCTTTCCACCATTCGATCTCGGACCGCCGTTCTCCAACTATCCCTATTATCGGTCATCAGATGTACAAAACAATGTGAAGAAAATTACAAAACAATTTGTGGTTATAAAGAACACGTAGCACTTTACGCGATGAAGCCTTCGTCGCGCATAACCTTTTGAGGGACGAAGCTTTCGTCACGCAAAGTACGAGATAAATACACAATAAATGCCACAACTTCAACACCACCGACCATCGCTTTGAGGGACGAAGTCTCATCCCTTAACGTTATACGCGACCAAATTTTCGTCATGTAATTAAGTGGTAATACACAATAAAAAGGATGCCTTAAACGCTAACTAACTGTTTCAAAGTGTTTTTGCGCGACGAAATCTTTTCCCGCAAAGGTTTTAGCGACAAAAGTTTTGTCACGTAAAGCCTTGCGCGATTGACTGAAAATATTTATTTTATTCCGTCTCGAAAACAGTTTCTCAACAAAATAATGTCAATATTATAATATTCTGGGAATCTGTTCTCAAAACGAAACAAAATAATTACAGTCCATATAAATGTATTCTTCCAAATTAATAATAATTCAGTGTCATTATTTAATAAACCATAAATAAACTAATAAAAAAATATTATAATCGTCCGCTGGTCCAGCCATTCCGTGCCGCTCTGCGTCACGTTCAACATCAAACTTTAACTCCCGAAAATGATACTTGAACACGACGTCGATGCATGCATCAGATTTGCGTCACTTTTGTCAATGTCCCAATCAGTCTGATATGCAAAAATAAATAAATTATACATATCACTATTATATTTTATCTAAAGAACTAAATAATTATTTAACTAATTAATAATTTACAGGTACTGCTAATGCATCGATCATGACCATCTTTATCTCCTCGGGAACGTCTCTCCAAGAGTCTCGCCAAGACTCTCAATTCACTCTGCATCTATCACGCACCAATACCCCGGCGTCGCCCCTAAACTTGTTTACCATATCCGACTTCTGATATCCTACTAATTCTGCGTAAGTGATTCAGTAGCAGCTTTTAGCTGAAGAAGTGTATCGAACGCATGTCCCAGCTCTTTTTTTTTTCTTGTCTACCAACAAAATAAAAACTTATATTAGTCTACTTAAATATTTAATTAATTAAACAACCAACAAAATTTAGTACGTATTACCTTTCTTAGAACCTTCGCCCTTAACTCTCTTTGATGAAGGACCACTAGAGTCCGCTATCGCGTACGGAAAAATAAACAAAAATTGGAATAATAATTTGGTGAAAGTAAAGAGTTTTCAAATTGAATTGCGAAGAGAAAGAGCGAAACTGGCTATTTAAAGCAATATAGACTACTTTGCGCGACGAAACCTTCGTCGCGCAAAACCATGGTGTAAATACCGCATTCAACACTTAGACCAAACAACTGACAGAACCTTTGCGCAATGAAAATTTGGTCGCGCTTTTTTGTAGCAAAAAATATAGGCATTTGATCATTTTTTTGCAAACCTTTGCGCGATAAGAAGTTTTTTTTTGTCGCTTAAGCTACATTTGTGTGACGAAACATGGCGTCACTCAACATGTTTGTTCCATTAAATTATTTCCGACCAATTTGAGCAATGGAATGTTACCGTCATCGCGCTAACTTGTTTTGCGCGACGAGTTGTATGTCGTCGCATAAAGTTTGGTCGCGTAAATGGTTTTTTCTACTAGTGCCAATTCATTCCGTACGGAACAAACATAATTAAGTAACCATCCAGAAAACAGCATTGGAATCCAATTCACATTCGGAATATGCACTAACATCCAAATAATATATCAAACAATATTCAGATGTAATATTAATATAAATAATCGTAACATAATAATAAGAACGTTTCCAAGTGATTGAGTGCCATTCAACACATTTCTTCAACTCTTACATTCCAATGAGTAGTCTGTAGGAATTCCAGGAAGAAGGAAGAGAGAGGTCAGTCTAACTCAAAATTGGATTAATATTTAATTTTACAATTTTTTTTTTTTGTCAAACAATAAATTTTGTTGCAAAGAGTGAGGAGCAAGGGCCAACATACATAGATACATGATAAACTTATATGTATACAAAGCAACTAAAAGAATCTCAATACTAAAAAATTCTATATTTTGTATGAAAATAACTTTGAAATAAATATGTAGGTTTTTAAATACAGGTCTTCACACACTTTTACTAAGAAGCATGTTTATACTACAGAAATACAATGGTACATCTTTCAGAGAACGAAAATTTGCATTGCAACCTGATAAATGTTTTTGAACCGTTTCTGTCAAACACTACTGAAAATGCTTTTAACAATCGACTAGTTTATAAAGAAGTTGTTCCTTAACTTAATTTTGTAGTTGAACTTTATACTCAAATTCCAATTCTAGTAGTTAAGAATTCTGCCAAAGATCCTATCCACTGAAGCTTATCAGTGGGAAAATATAAACTCCAAAATTTGTCCCTGAAGTTTTAGTTGTGGTCATCTTGCATGCACAGAAAAGATGAGAGAAACAAACATGACATCATGGAAGATATGGTTTGTTATATTTGATAACTAAAGTGCCCCCAACGGGCCAACCCCATCATTATTTGCATCATGCTAGCACAACTTCAGCATCTGATTTTATTTTGGAAAACAATTTTGAGCAACCTGATTTTATTTATTTATGTATTTATTTATTTTAGGATTTCTAAAGTATCAAGAGGATGTCCCCTTGTTTATGTTATTTTCTACATTTTCGAATTGACTTGAGGAGAGAAGAAATTGTTTATGAAATGCATCTCAAATCTAATATGCCTAGCTACAATGTTATTAAAAGAAAAACAAATAATAATAATTTGATTATCTTATCTATATTGCATTCCTATTAGATTATGAATGTGATTGTGTAAATTCTAGTGCATCTAGGGATATCTTGGAATATTCCCTAGGGTTAGATGTTATTCTATTAGAGTTATAATCCTATTAGGTAAGGATTTAGCATTCCCTACTATTATAAATAAAGGCACAATAGGGTGATAAAACACACACTTCACAAAACACATATCTCTCTCTTATGTCTCTAAGTTGTTGGCCCCCTCCCTCTAGTCCTAAATACAGTTCAGTAAATTAGGCCTACAATAATCTATACTATTATTAAGAGAAAGTTCTTAGTCTTTATTATGTTTATGTTCAAACTTACGTAACTTTTGGGATTTTAATTTTGAGCGTTTGGTGTCATTGTTCTCTTCATTCCTAAACATTTGGTGCCTCTTAGAAGTCCGAACGAAATTGAAAAAACAAAAATAAAGTGAACCAAGAACCAAGTCAGGAGGAGGCTGAAATGTCTTTGTGAGTCTTCTTTTCGGCCCTCGGAAGAAGTGGATAACCGTGGTTTGCCACCAGTTCTCATCCTTAAAAATAAAAAAATAAAAAAAAAGAACCAAACTTAGTGAAAATGCTAAATTTTTCTTTTACATAAAAGATTTATGGTTAAGAATACGGGGTGGAGAACTACTCGGGAACTTGTAAGAAACTGCAAGTTTTCACCCTGAACTTTATTTTTAGTTGACTAGCTCCTGAACTTTTATAATTGGGCAATTTTCCCCTGAATTTTATTTTAGCCGATTACCCCTCTTAACTTTTATAATTGGGCCAATTTCTCGCCTGAATTTTAACTTTCCCTCTAAACCCTAAACACTAAAACTCAAATAAAAAGTGTACGGAGTGAACTAGCGGAAGAGGAAGAAGAAAAAAAAATGGTGTCCCCAGTAGGGATAAAATTACCTTTTGCAATTATAAAACTAAATTTTAGTAGCGAAATTGGCTAATTATAAAAGTTCGATCAGGTGGTAATCAACTAAAATTAAAGTTTTGGAGAGAAATTGGCCAATTATAAAAGTACATAGGGTAATTGGCTAAAATTAAAATTCATGGGAGAAATTGACAGCTCTTTACAAATTCAGAGAAAAAAATCAGCAAATATCTCAAAATAAAAAGGAGGAACCAAAGAAATGAAAATAAGATGGAGGAGAGGAGGAAATACTTCAAAAGGCTGAAATGGAGTTTACTTCCAAGTGTGGTTGCATCCAAACATTCAATGTTCACATGTAGTGCCACAAACGTCCAATGCTCTCAATCCATCACCACCAGAACAAGAAAACTAGATAAAGTTTAAACAACACAGCAAATGAATTTTTTGATTAAAAAAAATGGATACTTTGGATGCAGTCTCTAATCCTTAACATTCTTTGATTAAAACCTTAATGGTATTCAAAGTTTGATCAAAGTCCCTTGACTTTGTACACCTCATTATATTACTATTAATATTTATATTTTTATAGTTTTGACATTAATTGTTTGATATTTTATGAGATTTATAATCCTATAAATTTAAAATCCCTCATTATAATACTATTAGAAACGGTTACAATAAAAAAATTCAAACATTTTGATTGAATAAATGGATAAAAACTATGTAAAAATAAGAAATAATAAATGGCAAAAGAATGTATCCATAGTGTTAAAAAAATTGGTACATTTCACATATAACAAAGTGGTACATTAATAAAGTAGAATGGGTACTGTAACATCCCACATCGCCCAGGGGAGTGATCCTTATGTATATTCCCATCCCTACCTAGCACGAGGCATTTTGGGAGCTCATTGACTTCGGGTTCCATTGGAACTCCGAAGTTAAGCGAGTAGCACGCGAGAGCACTCCCAGGATGGGTGATCCACTGGGAAGTTCTCGTGTGAGTTCCCAAAAACAAAACCGTGAGGGCGTGGGGAATGCCCAAAGCGGACAATATCGTGCTACGGTGGTGGAGTGGGCCCGAGAGGTGGCTGCGCCCGGGCCGGGATGTGATAGGTACATTATAAATAAATTAGGGTACATATAAAAGATTAAAAAATGATGAGTACAAATGAATTTTTAAAAAATATAGGCGCTAAAAGAAATTAATACACGGGTACAAAATAAAACTAAAAAGAAAATACTACAAATTTAAAAAAAAAACGTTGCAAATTAAAAGTGGGTACAAACTAAAAATATAAATATATGATACAAAGTTTAGGTATAATACATAAATATACCATATGTAATTTTTCTATCATTGATTAAATATACAATATCACGTGACGGTATATACATAGGTACAAACACAAATAAAATTTTAAAAAATATGGGCACAAAAAGAAACTAATATATGGGTACAAATTAAAAATGAAAAGAAAATTGGTACAAATTAAAAAATATTTGCAAATTAAAAATAGGTACAAACTAAAAATAAAAATATATGATAAAAAATTTAACCATAAATATAAATATATTAATTGTATATTTTTAACACTAAAGGAATATATTTAAAAATAAAAATATTTTATTATTCAAATAATTAATGATGTTATTAATACTCAAGGACCTTGATCAAAAATTGAAAATGAATAGGATTTTAATCAATGAAGTAGCAAAAAGAAGAATACGAACCTAATTTCTCCTTAAAAAAATTGCCAAGAAAAATGAAAAACCAATCAAGCAATCAGAAACCCTTATCTAATACGTATTCTCTCTCTTTTTCCACAATAACTTTCACCTGTGCTTAATACAATTGAGCATTGAACTCGTCCAAAGTTAGATAAAATAATCTCAAATTACAATTAGACATTAAACTTATCATAAATGTATGCACAGAGTTTGCAACTCCTTAAGAGCATTGAGCTCCTGCATTCGAGATTTCGAATTCGACTCTTATTCCTCAATATTGCTCCTCCCTTTTTTGGTCCAATTTGTCAATATTAATTGTATAAAAAAATTTCATAAATATGTGTCATCATTGCCAACCACAACTGTCAGCGTAAGACTTCAAATTAAATTAAATAGTGACAAATACAAATAGAGTACTTGTCACATCCCAGACTGGCTCCGCCGTATCACGATATTGTCTAATTTAGGTCACGCCCTCACGGTTTTGTTTCTGGGAACTCACGAGCACTTCCCAGTGGGTCACCCATCCTAGGAATGCTCTCGTCCGAACTCGCATAACTTCAGAGTTCCGATGAAATCCGAAGCCAGTGAGTTCCCATAAGGCCATGTACATAAGCACATCACCCCCTTTCCGTTGGTTGATGTGAGATCTCACAATACTAGACAAAAAACTAATTACAACATAGATGGTAAGCAAGGTCTAAAAAATCGATAATATCGGCGAAATATCGCCGCTATTATCATTTTTTTGGATACCCGATATTTTCACACATATACACTTTAATTTCGTCAATATATCGGGATATTATCGATATTATCGATAATATCGCCGTGGTTCTTCGCCGGAAAATCTGGGAAAATAAACCTCCGAGTTGTTTCTCACTACAACCTTCACCAAAGCACCTAAGATGAGTCCTAACTAGAGTTTGATCGATCTATGAGAAAGATTAGAGAGAGTTCTGAAGCTCACCAAGGTCGAGGGACGATAAATCTCGCCAGAGAAGGAGATGCACAATGGCAACGCCACGGCACCACGAGAACGGGGAGGTTTTGGGTGTGCTCCATCATTGCTCCAAGTTTCCTGGATCACACGGGGAGGTTTTGGTAAGGGTGGATGAGGTGGTGACTGTCAAAGGGTGTGTGTGTGTGTTTTTCGGGGAAGAGGGAAGGAGAGAGCACAGAGAGTTACAAAGAAAAACAGAAAGAAAGAAGAGAGGGAGGGAATCGGGAGAGAGAGAGAGAGGGAGTACGGGAAAGGGGGACAAAATCAGGGGGTGGGCCCCTTCGGCTCACCAAATAAGAACCAAAATTATTATTTTTTAAATAAAAGTGTGAAATATTGAACCTCATAGGAACTCTATGTGGTACTAAGTCACTCATGTATCTTACCATGCAATGTATAAAGTGTAAAATATTGTACTAATTTATTATATATAAATGATTATGGTGTGTTTAAACTTCTTTCATTAATTACTACATATTTTCTACACTCACAATGTTTGCCAGCTCGCTATATAATCAACTTAAATCAGTTAAATCCATCATGCAATGCATTTCCTTCCAATTTTTTGTGATAAACTAATAGATAATTGACTAAATAAACATCCTGCAAAGTTTCAATAAAAATTTCCAAGTTTTTCTTACAATTTCCGTGGTTTCCATATAATTTTTATCGATATCGATATTATCCCGATATTTCCATCGATATTTCCGTATTTTCGGACTACCGATATTTCCGATATTACCGATATTTAATACCTTGATGGTAAGTCAACAGTTCATTGTTCAATAATAATACATGAGAGACTTTTTTTCAACGTTAGCAATCTTTTCACCTCAATTTTCTCATTCTACCTTCTCGACTTTAATTCTCATTCTGCAGTGTTAATTAATGATTGGAATCGTTTACTTTCTAAATCACTCCTTAAAGATCAAGTTTGGAAAAAACCAACCAAATAAAAAAGATTAATTTTTTCAATACATATTTAGTGTTTAAATGAGAAACAAAGTTCTTCTATTTACTGGATAATAACTATTATATGACTAAATAATTCTAATTATTAAGCAACGAAATGAGAAGGAGGACCGAAAATATAGATCCAGGTTCAAGTGTGAAAGTAGTAGCATTCATTTTTATTTTTCAGTAACTGAATCGGTAGGTGGCGGGGGTTACTAAATTTGAGTGTGAAAGCACATCAATATAGTGGGACCATCCCAATTTCATGTACTTTACCTATAAATACAGAATAATGTAGGCTACTCCAATATTTTAGGTGTATTCAAATGCTTTGAATAAAACACTTAATATATTCAGATTTTGGTTATCCTTACTTTATGGCTATGCTCGGGGAGTAGATCGGTGTTGGATGATATCATCGGAGAGGCGATGTTTGGCGGTGGGCATGGATTTATGCAGGTTGAGATGCTCTATTGTGGCTGAGGCGGTAGTAGCGGACTTCTCGTCTTTTCTTTGTTTTTTCAGTTTGGTTGGGCTTTTGTTAGTTTAGGGTTTGGCCCGTATTTTTCTGTTTCCCGTTATGGTCCTTTTTGGTTTGTGTATTTTATTAGTGGGCCTGTTGTTTGTAAATTTGTGTTGTGTGTTTAATAAAGTTTCCTGGTGATCCTTTTGGATCCCACTTGACCCAAAAAAAAAAAAAACACTTAATATATTTTCAATAACATGCATATATTTTCTAGTATATTTGAAAAGTCGCTCTTGATACTGATAGGTATTTTTACCACCTGCAAAAGCAGGGATAAAAACACTAAAAAATACTTGCAAGAGAACAATGTAGTTGTAGTCAAGGTCTAAAATATCCATAATATCCCGATATTTCCATCGAAATTTTCGTATTTTTGGACTACCGATATTTCCGATGTCATCGATATTTCCATCGAAATTTCCGTATTTTTAAATTTCTATATTTAAAAAAACATCAAGGGGATTCGAACCCCTCCCATTTTACTCCTTCAACGCCTTGACCACCATATCACTTATATTTTTGTGAAAATATGCTAAAATATTTATATATTTTCTACACTCACAATGTTTGCCAGCTCGCTATATAATCAACTTAAATCAGTTAAATCCATCATGCAATGCATTTCCTTCCAATTTTTTATGATAAACTAATAGATAATTGACTAAATAAACATCCTGCAAAGTTTCAATAAAAATTTCCAAGTTTTTCTTACAATTTCCGTGGTTTTTATTCAATTTTTATCGATATCGATAATATCCCGATATTTCCATCGAAATTTCCGTGTTTTTGGACTACCGATATTTCCGATATCATCGATATTTTAGACCTTGGTTGTAGTATACACGGCTCAAGCAAGGTCGTTTTCCGCAAGAATTGAATGAATAATTTGTATTTAAACTAATTCTTAATTAACTGTTTGGAAACAAAGATTGAAAAATGTTGATTTTATGACCTAAAATATTAAAAACGAATTTAATTAAAAATAATTAAATAAATTGACAAAGTAAAGAAAGCAAAAGAAAACGTTTTGAAAACCAAATTGTAAAAGCCTAGGGTTCCGCCGTCCCCTTAACAATCCTATGTAGATTTACCAATTACTTATGAATTACCCATGCAACTTTGAAGGTTAGGTTTTCCTAATGCATATTCTACTTGTGGCATTCAAGCTAGAACGTCTATCAAACATGCAATCCGTCTCTGGCATTCAGATCAAATATAAACATGCATGACTCATTACGCTTTGTGAAAACCCTTTGAAAAACCATGCAACCCCTAAGACGTGGCATTCACCCTAGGTGAAATTACAACTATCAATCACAAGAAGCAATACTCAATTCCCCGGTGGCATTCCGACCGAATTGCATCCGATTACTTATCTAAACATCCTAATGGTAGCTAAGCATTAAGATATAGAGACAGTTTAAAGCACAATGATTAATAATTAAAAGTATACATGTATAATATCATAAGCAATTAAATAAAAACTACATATTCATGCTAAGGCTCAAGGCATCGCCCTAGCAAACGAAAATTAGTTACGAACAACCATAAAACAAAATATTATTAAAAACATGGATAGAAAACACCTTGAAAATAAACTTGAATTGTCAAAAGCAATTCTCCAACTAGTGCGTGCGTTGTAATACCCTGAAAAATTCAAATATATGAATATGTGGAGAAAATCGAAAATAAATCGATTTATGGGTATGGAAAATTTAATTGAGAACTTTTATAGTTTTGTTCCGGAAATTATTATAGATTACATTGTAAAATGTATTGATAAGTGGAAAAGGACGAAAATGCTCCTATTTGGTTTAACGTAATTACACAAGAACGTATTTTATCCTCATATAATTTGTCATATTTCTTGACATATTCGGATAGAGGATGGTTCTACGAGCGTGTAGGCGAAAACCGTTCATGAAACGGTATTATAACGAATAAAATAAAAACGAATGAAAGTAGGGGCAAAATAGTCATTTTGTCATGAATCTGTAAGGCTCCAGATTCTGTTTTGGTGGATTTAGGCCACGGGAAGAAAGAAAAAGAAGGGGGGAGAATGAGGGGAAAGGAGAGAAGAGTGGAATAGAGAGAACCGGATCCCTTATGACCCGCCAACCCGACCCAGACGGATTTCTCGATTCCGGCCACCGTTGACGACGGGAACGGTGCCAAAATGATCCTTACTTCGAACCAAATTGTTCCCCTCTCACTCCCACATGAAAAACTGACAAAAATGGTCCTATTTTAGGAAAACTCGCGCGGTGGGTACGACGGGTTGTGTGAAAATGCCTCAAATCCTAAAATGTTTTCCTCCAATTACCACCACTATTAGACTCCCCTTGAGGCCTAGAACAAAGCCCATGCATTGGTTGGGGCGTCGAAGTTGTTTTAGAGGCGAGTCAAGAACACCCAAAATCAAGGGTTTCCGGCGGTTCGTGGCCATTTTGAGATGTTTCCCGGCCAAACTAGACTTGGCCGCAGGTATGAAACTTTCTCCACTCATTGAGATCTACATCCCTGTAGAATTTGGTAATTTTAAGAAATAGTGAAATTTTCCGACGAGACGGGGCGGCCGACCGCTACCCGCAGCGGCGCGTGGCCAGTGGGCCGACGCTGCCTTTTTCATGCAAATTTGATGTTCTGAATCCATAATTGATAACCAATTGATCTGGCTTGATTGTGAAATCTAAAATTGTTTTGGCCGATACTATAATATGGGAAAGAAAGAAATTGGAGAATTGAATAAAATGTAAACTATGAAAGGCTTGATCCCTTACAAGGGTACGTAGGCAGTCTAACAGTGTTAGATGCAGCCTTAAATAATCGAGACAACTCTTTGGGTGAGATATTGAACTAAGTAAAGGAATTTGATGAATGATGTGAGATTTAACCTTATGTTTTGGAAATCAAATTTTGTACTATAAATTTAATGCGAGGGAAGAAATTGAGAAGTCATATTGGGATAAATGGACGTAAACTAAACAAGAGTTTAGTTTGGGCCTATCACCGATAATATTCCCCGAAATTTTGTATTTCGAGGGCGGGGCGTTACATGCGTTCTCTCCCCAATGTTGTGTAGAGAACCCTAATGGCTTAATATCTTATTTATACTAATAGAAAATAAAATTCTAGGTCTTAGAATAAAACTAGGAAACATAATAAAATAATAAAACAGAAAATAAAAGGTTTCCTATTTGAATTGAAATTCGAACTTCTCAGAAAATCGGACTTTTGACCGACCAAATCAACTCCGATTTGGTCTCAAAAGGTATCTTTTGAAAGCTGAAGACGTCCCCTACAAATCCTCAGAAGGAATATTCCTGAAAATATGCTATCTTGACCTTCAAAATACCCAAAAGGTCCATAAACTTCAATCTGAGAAAGCCGCGCGCTGGGCCTTATTTTTATCGCCATGGTCAAACGGCTTGGTAGAAAAATCTGGAATTTTGATACAATCATCTTGAAAGGCACGCGAACATCCTCCAATTAGAATCACTTCAAAATTCATCCGTTTGATCACTTTTTGTTGTAGAGGAAGTCGAATGTCCTACATTGAAAATATATAACAAAGTATCAAAATTCTACTAAAATAACTAATAAACTATAACTAAGAATAGGGTAAAATATATGGTATAATATCGACTCATCAGATACTATTCACTTACACCTTTATTTTGTCCTTTTGATTAAAAATTAAAATTTTTGAGAATTTTTCGTTAATTTTTCTTAAATAGAATTAGAACGATACAAAAATATAAATAAAATAGAGAGGGGAGGATGGGTGCAAAGCAAATTGCAATGCATGATAACATGTGTTTTTAGATATGTGAATATTTATTAAAGAAATGAACAAAGTATTTTGTTTGTACATATGGGAAACGAGAGGACCAAACAAGCCATTATCAATTTATCACGGCCTATCAAACACACAAAAAAAAACCAACACTCTCTCTAAACCAGCAGTCCAAAGGTTACCCTTTCCAGTTTTTGCTGTTTCGAGGTCATTTCCTTGGCACTCTCTTCGGTACTCTCTCTCCTCTCTTACTTTCTGGATTTATAGATGGATGATCTCAAATTATTGAACTTTGATTGTCATCCTGCACTCTAGGAACCAGAAAGAACACAGCTTTAGGTACACACACTCTGATCTATCTCAAGCTTTAATCTTTTTTTCTTTTTTTTGTGAATTTTTTTTTGGTTTTGATGATTTGGCTGGTGGGTTTTGATTTGTATGATCAAATATGGATTTGGGTTATTGGGTATTTCTTAGTTTTGTTCATTTCGTTGATTTGATGTTGTTATTGATTGCTCACGAGCTACGGTTGTATGTTTGGTTGCTCGGAAAGTGAAGGAAAAAGAAAATTGATTGCTGTTAAATTATGTGTCTCTGTGTGTGTTGGAGCGAGAGTTCAGCTGGGTAGACTACAGAATATTATTGCTAAATTTTGGATTGACAAGGTAAAAAGATAGATATTGTATATGATTAGTGAATCGTTTTGCTTTCTTTGTCACGGAAATTGTTTGCTTCTGAATAATTAAGGAAGTTGGACAATACAAAATTATAGTTGTTCGATGCTGATTGAAGTCTTTGTATGCGCGTGTGCCTGCGTGCGCTCGTGGCTAGAGTTCATCTGAAAGGGGTATTGACTGTATTGTATATTCATGGTGGGTAGTCTAGATTGCAAAATTTAGAGCTTTTAGTTATAGACTGTCAAGCAGAAAAGCTGAAAATTGTGTATAAACGATATGGTTTTTTTTATCTCTTTATAATGAATCTGTATGATTATTTACAGTTCTTATATGCGAATTGAAAAGTTTGTGAAAATTTTATCGAGTTTTTTAAGATGGTAGGGATGAATACTTACTGACGTAAAAAGATTGAACTAGGGGTTGGTGCAAGTTGAAATCACAAGTATATCGACCAATAGTTGGCTTATTTCTTTTTATGTCATCTCTTAATTGAAAATTAAAGAACTAATTTCTTGACTGATGGTTAGAATAATTATTTTGGGAAAATTCGTGTGTTGTATATGCATATTCTTTACATACCATTTTACTGTGTTGATTTCCGTGCTATCAGTTGCTTTCCAAACTTGTTTCATATTACAATTTACTCATATTTCTTTCCTTAGGTCCAGGCATAAAAGATGAGTACACTAGATGCAACTAGAGCCGAACTTGCTCTTGCAGTTCTGTATCTGAACAAGGCTGAGGCCAGAGACAAGATATGCAGGGCAATACAGTATGGTTCAAAATTCTTGAGTAATGGAGAACCTGGGACTGCCCAAAATGTTGACAAATCGACTAGCTTGGCAAGAAAAGTTTTTCGCCTTTTCAAGGTTAGAATTTTGTTACATATGCCCTTTATTGTTGTTTAAAACATTATTTGCGGCTATTTGCTCCTTTTAAGTTTTTGTATCCACTCTCATGCTTATTCGGAGGACCTTTAGGGGGGTGCATTCAATTTAGGTTTTGAGGGATTTTAATGGATTTATGAATCCATGGATTTTGATGGAGTTTTATTAATTTGTAGAGCTTTCATGTAATTTATCCAATTCCCTCAAAATCCTCTACTTTTTAATATTCTTTAAAATAAATTCCTTATTGAATACATATGAATGTTATAAACTTCTTTAAAATCCTAATTGAATACATCGGTTTTTTAAGGATTTTAATAAACTGTCTTAAAATTCTGATTGAATACATTTTGAATTTTAGAGAATCACTTAAAATCCTGATTGAAGACCCCTAGATTTTTCAAAAGAATTGAAATCTCTCAGAATCCTGCCACTTAGTGCTACAGACTAGTGATATTCCTCTTGACTTGTAAGTGAGAAGTTTAGGTTCGATTCTTGCCAAAGACAAATTTGAACCAAATTTTTATGGCTAGCCCAATGTGAGGCTTAGCCCACTCCCCCACCCCTCAATGTAAATAATATCGTATGTACTAAAAAAAATCTCTCAGAATCCCAATTGAATACACCATAGTTTTCCAAGTGAAATATGACATAGAACTTGAATTTCAAGCCTTTCTATTCTTGAACGTTTTATGAATTGTCTCCTTGGTTCCAGTTTATCAATGATCTGCATGGTCTTATTAGTCCGACCGCTCCAGGAACTCCTCTTCCGCTTGTTCTGCTAGGAAAGGTATACATATAATCTACTTCCGACTAAAATCGAGATTCTTTGTTTTTTTTTTTTTTTAATGACAATCTAAACTGATGCTTTACAGTCCAAAAATGCATTGCTGTCAACATTTCTGTTTCTTGATCAAATTGTCTGGCTCGGTAGAACAGGTATCTATAAGGTATGTATGATCACATACTTTTTCTTTACAATTGTTCCCTAATGGTTTCTGTGGCAATCTGTGGGGTAAAATTTTAGAAATTATGTTTGCTATAGAACAAGGAACGTGCTGATCTGATTGGCCGGATCTCTCTTTTCTGTTGGATGGGATCCTCGATTTGTACCACTTTGGTTGAGGTTCGTTTCTCCCTGACTATGCTTCCCTTACTAGTACGTATTGTTTTTTTCGGAGATATACATGGCATGAACAATATATTCTTATTGCTTCCTAAATCAGATTGGGGAGATAGGAAGGATTTCTGGACAACTTAAAAAGTTAGAGAAGGATCTGAAGAACAGTGAGAAGTATCAAGTATGTTGACCGCATACCTTGTAAATGCTTTGACCATAAAATAATTCGTGATGGTCAGATTACGACGTTCTTTACAATTTTCATGTGGATTTGTGACTGCAGAATGAACATTACCGTGCTAAACTCAAAAAATCAAATGAGAGATCGCTGGCCCTGGTTAAAGCAGCACTGGACACAGTGGTAGCAGTTGGGTTGCTTCAGTTGGCACCTAAGAAAGTTACTCCTCGTGTTACTGGAGCCTTGGGATTTACTACTTCTCTGATCTCATGTTATCAGGTTTTTATACTACCTTCTTTTATGAACATTTGTTATTATGAATATGCCAAAGATCCAAAGGCGTTTTTCCTATTGTTTTTGACCGAGTCTCTTTGGCTTCTGCGGTGCAGTTGCTTCCAGCACCAGTGAAGTCCAAGGCACCCTAAAGATCGAAGTCCTGTTTGCTCGATGCGCTTCAGTGTCCGTTTAATAATTGTTATGAGTATTTGTTAGTGCAAACGTTTGAACAATTTGAAAGCTTTCAACATTACTTCGTTAACGTCCATAATGCTCTGTGCAATAGTAATAAATTAAATAATATATGTTTTTTCATTTACATAGATAACAAAGTAGTTGTTCGACAATTGTATCAGCTGAGCCTCAGCAGCATACTTTCGTTATGGTTAATGTTATCAGCAGCATTACACGTACCAACCGGTGTATTTACGGGTTGCTTATGGCCTGTTTGGTATTCAACTAAAAACCTATAGTCATTCTTAAAAACAGCTTAAAAGGAATTGAAAACAGGTTTTTCAGAATCAAAAGATTTTATTTGGTTCTGAACTTTCCCACCTCCTCCCTCACTGTTGTTGGCACCATCCAACACCAGCAACTCCCCTAACCTTTCCGCGTAGCAATAACTAAGTGGAGCTACGGCCGAGTCGAATCGGCACTCGCGGAGAACACAAATTGACGTTGGCGGTGGAGTCGAATCAACGCTGGCAGCGAAGATCACGAAGAGAGAGAGGGGAGAGAGAGGGAGTTGAGCGGGAAGAGGGTGAGGGTGAGGGTCGGTCTAGAGTTGTGTTTGGAGGTTGTGCTTAAAAGACTTTAAAAACATATTTTTTGTGTTTTTATCAAATAAGCATTGTTTTGAAGTTATTCTTAAATTCAGTTTTTAAAAACATCCAAACCAAGCAAGAATTTGAGTTTGGTATTCAAAACTTGTTTTTGAGTTATAAAAACTGTATTTGAATTATACCCAACAAGCTCAGTTTTTCATGTATTCAAAACCTTCATGTTTTCTGTGTTTCGATGTTGATCCGAATTTGTTTCATCCAAAGGTGCAAGTTTGATTGGAAAATCTATTTCTAATTAGAAAATTCTGAAATCTGAACGTTTTCGAGTACAACTGAATGGCGTTCAACAAACATCCCTAGTTTAACTGCAAGTATTGCTCTATTAGAGTAAAACCGAACCGAACAGTGACTTCGGTTTGGTTTTCGGTTTCTGCAAAAAATCGAACCGAACGGAACTGAACCCGCCCCTACTTTCAGGCTCAAGACGGGTTGTAGAGATCAAATAGAAAATCCCTACTTTCAATTCTCAAACAATGAAATATACACCAAAAACATGAGAGAGATCTTAAATATTCAAACACCTCAAACATACAAGCAGCTAAAACTTGCATTTAGCAGAGATTATCACCGTTTCGACACCTCAAATATAACTCTACAGCAACTGTTTATGACATTATCACTCTCACTTTGCCAGGGCTAATACACTCGAGAAAACTAGACCCCGACGAGCGGAAGTCCAATTCAACGAGAGGACAGAAGCTATGGTTTAGAAACAATCAATGAAAAAAGCGCAACTCTTTACATACAATTAGAGGAAATACTCTTCATCAGATCCCTCCTCTTCCTCCCATTCATATTCCTCCTCGATACCTTCTACATTCAAATTCACAACTGGCAGCATGTCGTCTCTCATATTCTCCAAATTAACAGTGGAGATAACAACGGACTCATTCTCGGGAGGTTGGTTGTGCAACTTGGCCTGCACGTCATTCTTCAACACAAACTCCCCAGATGGTTCATGAATTTCAACACCAAATGCAGGCGATAATGGCTTCCCTTTGACTTCAACATGACACACACTGCAGCATGCAATAGATTGCAATAATGCGCACAAAATTAGAAAACATGCAAAACAACACTCTGCCATAACAAAATGGGTGATCGAACCAGCAAGTCAAAACAAAGAAATTTAATTCCTGCTCGCCCATCTATCTCATCAAGGAATTCCCTTTCCTGGGGTACTGCTTCCATCTACAAAAGTTTTAGATTGCCAAGTTCCAATATCACCCCCATGTCATGACAGCAAAAACATCTACCTGGCCTACTGATCCTAAAATCTTACAAATCCTGTTCTTTCCCTCTATGTTGTTCTATGTTTGTCGATTTCCAGTACATCAACAGATGACTGACCACCAAAGAATAAAAATTAAAAGAGGGTGTGAGGCTTTGAGATACACGATACTGGCACCTGGTGGGATTTTTCTTTCTTATTAACAGAAATATCAGATCATCTTATGATCTGAGACAAAATAGTACATTTCTTAAACACTAAAAAGAGAATATACAGACCGATGAAAAATAATTGAAGAAATGCATAGATAAAGCAAACATGTTTCCTCAGGTAATATATCATCAGGCATCAACAAACCGAGGCACAAAGACATGCACATAGCAGAACAAGCAAGCATCGCTGATCAACTGAAGCTAAAACAAAGAAAACGAAAGTAATTGTTGTTCTAAAGACAAAAGATACGGAAAAGAGTTCACATGTAGAAATATTTCAGTTTCCCATCCTGCATATCAAAACAACTAAATCCAATTCATTTTCACCATTCCAACAAAAGTTATTCAACCTATCCTGCCAATTCATATCACCTTTTTAAGAATCTACAAGCAATTTCTTAATGTAGGGGAATTGGTCTACTATAATAAAAAAATCGAACCATGCGAACTTTACCATTTTGCAGGCTTACTACAACAAAACTTTAAGGCCAAATATCCAACTGATGGAAAAAGAGTGACGCTATTACCACCACCAGTGTTTCCCATCCCATAATCTCTTATTCTATGTAACATTACTCAATCAGCATTATCACAGGCTTAATGTGCCTCACAGTCAAAGACAAGTATTGGACCAATAAAAGGAAAAGATTCGCAACATAAATTTGTAATTAAAACAATTGCAACATGATTCCGGTAGAAAAACACTAGTAACATTTCTATAATATTACTTAGTTCTCTTTTTAAGTTTGTCCTGTTAAATAATTTCATCAAGTAGTCATTAACAAATCAACAAGTCATTGGGGTGAGCATTTGGGGGATGGTAATAACATTTAAGAAAATAAACGCAAAACTAACCATATATAGAACAATCCGTCCATTTCTTGTCTCTGAACTCTACCCAGAAGCTCAATCTGCAGAATTCCACCTATGCAAAGAACTGGTTCTGGAAGCTTAAATGTCTGCAAGCGGTTCTCCTGTTTGTAAGGAAGTCATATATTAGCTTATTTAAGTCAAGTATCTAGTCAATCATAAACTTGAAATTCTAACATTTCAGAGCTGCATCAAATATGATACAAGTCATAATCTAAGACTTCAAATCCAGAAAATCTGGTTTCTATACTGTAAAAATGTCTAGAAGATCTAGAATTTTCAGTTTGTACTTGAAGTATGAATTTAATGGCCCATTTTCTCTGCTTAAAAGTTTCTTATAAATTAGTGGAAACATTAGGAGTGCGTCACTTCTTCCTCCCAAAAGGAGAGAGCATTTAGTATTGAGGGAACCATTTCACAACAAATAAGATGCAAATGCAGAAAGGCAGTTGAGAAGTAGAGATCAGGTGGTACACACCTGAGACATTCGGAACACTTCTGAAGTGTAGGTCCATACAAACTTGTTTTCATGACATGATTCACCCTTTGAATCAACCTCTACAACCACAGGGGATTTGACATGACCCATTCGAAATCGCACAGCATTGGTTGAATATATTGGTAAACCTGCCTGGAAAAAAGCTGCAAATGGGAAAAGACAAAGAGGCCCCAATCAGAGAAATTTGAGGGATAAAAGAATGGCAAACACAATTTGGAAATTCAAACACTTGCCTTGGAAAGGATGTACGCTGATTTCATTAATTACAACCAAATCAGACACCAACTTGTATATCAGAAACTCAGGCACTGCGGGGTCACTTTGGCCTTTACTCGACCAATACGAAGCTCTCCGTCCCACCATGTCTCTTGGTTGTAGAGTATTGTGAATGCTTTCTTCCGGATGATTGTCAGTGCTGGAAGCACCGAGTGCCTTGGAAATAGAACTCCTAACATCAAAAGATATAAAACCACGAGCTAAAAAAGCATAGACCCTATGCTCCCTTTCCAAGGTTTCCAATTCCTTTGAATTGCTAGATCCAACTTCTGCAAACTCTTCTGCGGCGGGGCTGTTAAACTCAACCACACCAGCAACTCTAGATAACTGAGGGAACATTCTCAAGCACAGCTTTTTACAAAGACCATTTTCTATCACTGAAAAACATTAAAAGTTACAAACTCTTCAGTCTCGTTTAGTAATACAGGAGATATAATATTAATACAGGAGATACAATACTGATGGAGAGCAAAGACAACAAGCGCATACCACTCACCACCTACAAACAACTTAAATATAAGCACTTAGGTGAAAATAACAATAAAAATCAACTTTATATCCTTCCTAGACTTAAACACTAAGCTACACATAATGTGTATAGCACATATAATCACAATTGGACTTGCACATTAGTAAACTTAAAAATGAAACCGAATATATGAAACCGATTCAACTCGCCCAAACGACGCCAAGAGCGTGAGACAGAACTAACGCGAACAGGATCAGATGGATCGTCCAAACAAGTTAGGACCTTGAAGGACATGTCAGGTTCAAGCCTGTTCAAGAAATCCACACAAGGAACCATATCAAGTAACTACGAGATATAATAAACGAACCCCGGGTGCCTTGCGAGCCTCAAGACCTGATTTCAGATAGCAAGTGACCATCATCAATACAGTACATAATCATAATTGAAGGGAAAAAAAAACAGTAAAGCAATTCATAACTAATGCAAATTCTGCCATGTATAACGAAACGACATAAGCTATAAGTCTATTGAAACAACAATCTAACAGCAAAAACTAAAATTAAGCAAAATTAAGAAACGCCATTAGAAAACCGATCAAATTGATCACACTCCTGTCATGCATGGCATTAGATTTCACATCGACGACTGTAATTTAGTGTCGAAGATGGCGATGATGATTAAGATATTGGTATGTATAGGGAAAATCACAAAATTTTCATATTTTGAAACCAGAATTCAAAATATAATTTCACATCAATTACTGGAATTTAGAAAAATAAGACTGAATCTTGAAACCAGAATTCATAATTGCAGATTGATATGTTGGAAAAGTTGAAACAAATCGAGGAAATTGAAGGGAGCTGCCGGTGAAAAGTGAGTAAAAGTAGAAGAGAGAAAAACTAGAAAATTGGAACAAATTTATCTTTTCAGAAAGTCGAAAGCGCGCAAAGAGAAGGAGGAGAGTAAGAAGAAACCATCGAATTCTGACCTTCTGTTGACGAGCAAAAGCGTCTCTGGAATGCCCGAATCCCTAGAAGGGCAGAAAGATTGGGATGGGCAGAGAAGGTGAGCGAGAGACTCAGAGAGAGAGAGAGAGTGTTGGTGACAAGCACCTGATAGAGATGGCGTGTAATTGATTGTTTCTGGATTCTTTTAATTATTTTAGGACCCCTTAAATAATAACTGTTTTTTTTTCTTTTTAATTTTTTGTGCTTAAGTCTCTTTTTCATCTTTATTTAAAACGGAGTTGATTGGATTCCAGTCATTCACCGTTTTTATTTTCGTAAGTGGGTCCGGGCTTTTTTCACCTATCGCGCAGCTTTTCAGTATTAAGATGTATTCGTATTTTTCTTCATTTATAAGTGATAGTTTTTAAGTTTGATTTTTAGTAAAAACGAATTTGAACCACATTATTGTTAGTTTATTATAAGATTAAGCTTACATTTTCTTCCTTAATGTAGATAACATTGTTTGTTAAAAAAAATAAAAAAATTGCTTGAAGTTTTTTATTATTTTTTTTATTTTTTTGTGCTAGAAATAGAATATATGTGAAATGAAGAATAGAAAATGATGAAGTGAGATGATAGGAGGAATTGGGAAAATTTTCTGAATATCCAAAACAAAATTACATAATATACTTGTTTATTTACGATAGAAATATCGCAAGCAAATACTTTCTAATAAATAAGCAAACAAATTTTTTTCATCATAAGTATTTGTTTGCTTAGCTGACAAGTTTTCATTGATTTTACATTGAATTGACAGTTATTGTGCGTGCATGATTTTTTTAGTTCACGTTTAAACGTATAAAAATGCTAGACTTCTTTTTTTTTGTTATCAAAGTAGAGAACTGAATCAAGAAATCATACATTCAATTGACTTTTAGCGTGCGTTCATCATCAATCGAATTGCTTTTTCAGGAAATACGAGATATTTGAGTCATACAAGTAAAGAGATCAATTCATTGATAAGAAAAAGAAAAAATATAAACAGTGATTGGACTGATGATAAAACAAAATGATAAGAGGCTCGTGGGATTGACACGAGGGGGCAGGGATGGCTATATTTCTGGGAGCGAACTCCAAGCGAATATGAAGCGCATGGATACAAGTTATTAGTGTTCTAAAAGTCGGCCTAGGCGGTCGGCGGCGGGTTGCCGATCCGATTAAGCCCAAATCGTTGTATAAGTCGGAAAACCCATTCGACAGCTCCTAGAGGAGAATCTAGGCGGAGTAGGCGGGGCTGGACGGCTGGGAGATCTGCCTGGGCGGTTGATTTTTTCTGGAAAAATAATAGTAGCCACAATGAAAAGCATGAAGTTCGGTGACCACCGAGAAGAACTGGAGAAGATAGAAGGTCAGAGCAGCAAATGAGAAGACGATGAACAGTTAAAAATAAACTAGACTTACGACGTCGTTTCCTTATCGTTATATTATATTTAATTCAAGTGGATGCCAGCATATTCCCATTCTCCAAAGTTAAATGGACTTGAAAATTAATGGACATTTTGACCCAATCAGAAACGTCCAGTACGAATCTAGTAATACAAATGATAATGGGCTTTTTCATTTCTAATTTTTTATTTGAGTAAGAAGACTTACAATAAGTTTTTAATATATTTGCTATTTTTAAGTATAAGAATGTAATTATTCATATGTTTTATGATAAATTTAATTAAAATAAAGGAACCACCCAACCCACTAGTAGTTTTATTATGAACCACCCAACCCACCACGTGGGATTTTTACTTTTACTTTTAAAAAATTAGATATAATCATTTAAAATGTCTTAAGTTATATGGCATATATGCTTAATGTGTTTTTAAATTTTGAACTTGTTAGATACTCTTTTTGTATTTTATCATTCTTTTATTATCTTATTCATGGATTTCATATAAGTATAATTTTTTATGTGTCAATATGCACTTATTTATCAGATATACAAAAAATTTACCTAAATCCACCTAGGCATCATAGGCGCCTAGGCGCTAGGCGCTAGTCGGGCGGCAGACTGGCGCCTAGCATTTTTTAGAACCTTGCAAGTTACGCCTTGGAATGAAAGACAATTCTGAATCCACTTTGTCTTTAATTAAACCCTTATCGCTTAGTTTTTGACTTTTCGAAAATATTTTAGCTGATGAATTAGTAGTTTTCTTGTTTCTTTAGTACCTTCAATAGTTCCTATACTCTAAACTAAGAGGGGTGTAGTCAAATAAGGATTTAGAAGGATTTTAAAAGATTTTAAAAGACTTTAGAATCTTGGTATAGTCAACTATGATTTTACAAGATTTGAAAAGAATTCATTCAAATACAGTGGTAGTCAATTAAAGGATTTTAAAAGACTTTAGAATCCTGATGTAGTTAACTAGGATTTTAAAGGATTTTTATAGAGTCCATGCAAATCTATAGTATTCAAAAATTCATAGATTTTGAAAGATTTCCTTCAATAAGAGATTTTGTAGGATTTGAGAAGGAATGGTATAAGCATAACAAAATCCTACCCCCACCCCTAGGATTTTGTTATGCTTAAAGGATTTTTATAGATTTTAAAGGATTTTTATAGAGTTCATGCAAATCTATAGTATTCAAAAATTCATAGATTTTGAAAGATTTCCTTCAATAAGAGATTTTGTAGGATTTGAGAAGGAATGGTATAAGCATAACAAAATCCTACCCCCACCCCTAGGATTTCTTTTCAACGCCTCACTCTCTCTCTCTCTCTCTCTCTCTCTCTCTCTCTCTCTCTCCCCACATTGCAACTCTAGCTTTCTTTCTCAATCTCTATTTTTTCCGAGAAACCCATCTTTCCTTCCTTCTGACGTCTCAGCCACCCACCCCGTCCTTTCAATATACAATCAATACTCCATTGTATACAATCGTATACAAAAGAAAGCAAAGTTGATCATACCTTTGGAGATAGGACTGGAAAAAGGCGAGAGAAGGGGTGTGGATAATTGAAGGGTTTGAGTTTCATTTGCTGATGGACTCCATTTTTCCTACCTTTGCAACATACATTCTTCTCTCTAGCATTTGCTGATGGACTCCTTCATTTTTCCTACCTTTGTAGCATCCATTCCTCTCCCTCTAATCACTTTTTAGAAAAATTCAAAAGCCGAAAGCTCTTTCATGAATGAATAATTATCATGGAAGGTTTCTGCCATGGAGGACCATGGACATGGAGGATAGGGGTTACCTAGTTGGGAGAACTAGGCACAGTTCTTCATTCACTTCCAAGTTTAATCTTATTTTTTTATTTAAAAATAAATTTTAAAATAGCAAAAGTGTCTCTCAAAATCCATTCAAATCTTTAATCAAAGTTCATAAGAATCCTTTTAAATCTTAATCAAAATCCTTAAAAATCCTTAAAAATCCATTTGAAAGTTGTAAGGATTCTACAATCCTTTGAAATCTGTCACTTAAAAAAATCTTTTAAAATCTTGTGAAATCCAAATTGACTACACCCCTAATTTTAAAAAACTCACAATTAGATGCTAGAGATTTCTCATGATTTCCATTCAATATCTCTTGAAGCATTACGTCCTCATTTTGGACTCCACCATAACTACTTTGATGCTATTGTGTTTTGAGAGTGAATGCTCTTATGCGCATTAAAACACAAAAAAGCAAAAATTGAGATTTACCTCACTCTAAAAACATATGCGAAAGACAATTACCATGTGTTCTAATTAGGCACAAATTATTAATTGTGTACAACCTAACTTTCAAAGCTTAAGATGTTGCTATACTATTAGACCATCTCCAATGGTTGGGATAAAGCATAAAATTTAAGTTTTAAAACCGCTCCCCCTTCCCCCCAACAAAAAACCACCTTCAATCATTGGGCTAAAAGAAAATAACATTTTGGGCCAAATTCCCTTAAAAATTAAGCGAGGATAGGACAATGGGCCCCCCCCCCCATGCGAGTACATGAGCTAGAAAGAACCCATATGCAATAGGCTTCCCCCAACCAGACGCAGTGCACGACCCACCAAGCAACAAAGCTTCAGCGTTGGGTTCTAGCGACTAACAACTTTGTTGACCATTGCATTAGAGCCAACGACTCTTTTCTTCATCGAACAATTGAGATGAATTGGCCGTTGGTTGATCCAACGGACCAAATTCAAACCTTCATTTTATAATTACATTAAATCGAACAATTGAGATCGAATAAAAGCGAATATAACGTTAAAAAAAAAAGATCTAATTGTCCAAAATTAAATCAAACGGCTAAAATAATTTAAATTTTTTATTTAATTCAAATTTCACCCAAAAACTCTATAGATACCTAAGTATTTGTTCAAACATCTACAAAAAAAAATCACTTTCCTCATACAATTATTCCATTTTTTTTCTTTCTATCCACTTCCAAAACTATTTCGTTCCTTTTTTCAAAATTTTGAAGATGCCAAAAGATCATGCTGGAGGACCTAATTGATCAAATGATAAAGAAGTTGCTTTGTGCATGGCATGAGTTCCTATTAGCGAAGACGGTGCAGTCGGCATAAACAAAAAAATAGCTCTTGTGGAGTAAAATCCTTGATAAGTTTAATTCCATCTCCAACACCAACCGAACATATGAAGGTGTTTACATTCGGTGGAAGACTATTAACAAAGCATGCAACTTGTGGAAGGGAAGCTTGGAAAGTGTCATGGTTGATGCCACTAAAGGAAGGAGTTTAGAAGAACCATTGAGTGTCTCCCTTCATAGTTTATTTTTCATGTGCGCAATCTTATTTTCCAACTAATTGATCTTTAATCCTATCTTGCGTAGATTGAGAAAGTAATGGTGATTTACAAGACAAGGGTTACACCCAAAAAACTTCATTTTTAAGTTGTTTCATGCTTGGGACATCCTCAAGGATTGTCTGAGGTGGCGGACTAGTGCGGATCAACAATGGAATAAATGTTAATTTGGCGATGATGTTGACGAATTGGTGACCTCATCTTCATCTATAACAAGATCGTCGGGACGATATAAGCAAAAGGAAGCAAAAAAACAAGGAAAGATGCAAAATCCAATTGGTGCCAAGCTTTGTTCCGGAGTTGAAAAAATAATTGGCAGGCATGAGAAGACAATGGAAGAAAGGGTTTGAATGCGCTTATTCATGGAGAAGCAAATGGAAAAGGTAGATGCAAGAGATCTTTTAGAGCAAGAAAGGTTCGAGTTTGAGGTAATGAAGGAGAACTTCAACAAATATACTCCAAGGAGGAAAAAGTTATTCCGTGATAAGCAAGCGGAAAAGCACTTTTCTGAGTTATGGGTTGAAATTTTATTGTTTAAATTTTTAAGCTTTATCCCCAACCGTTGGAGTTGGTTTTAGTAGCCCATCCTAATTGTTCCAAAACCCTTTAATACACAAAAGCAAAACCCATCATCCACACTATTATCCAAATTCTCAAAAATAAATATCTTTCAATTTCGCAAGAAGTGTGTAGCTCAAGTGATTAATAATACTTATCATTACAATAAATTATGTTTTCGTTTTTCTGCTATATTAATATCGCTTGTACCAAAAAAAGGAAAACATCCCAAACCCAAGTTATCCAATGCTCAGGCAAAGTACACTTCTTTACGAAGCACTTTTAGGAGCTTCTTGAAAGCACCTTTCAAGTGCTTCTTTAGGAATGACTGGGATTATTAATAAAATGTTAACATAACTTGGATTTTTAATAAAATTTCAACGTGTTTTTAACCAAAAAATTAAAAATTAAAAAAAAAAACCCTTATTGGCTAAATATTTCCTACCAAAGAGGTTTGAAAAGGGACCAAAGATATGAATTATAAGAAGCAAACAAATAACACATTCGAAAGGACAAGAAAAAAAGTGCTTATTGGCTAAATATTTCCTACCAAAGAGGTTTGAAAAGGGACCAAAGATATGAATTATAAGAAGCAAACAAATAACACATTCGAAAGGATGATGATTGATAAGTATAGACAAACATAAATTACAAAAGATTACAATCAAATGGTGACTTAATATGTCATATATTACAATCAAATGGTCAATTATATTACAATCACTCCATATGTCATATATTACAATCAAATGGTCAATTAATTTCCATAAAAAATATCATAATTTGGAAAAACAAAAAATAAATTTTCATGGTCAATAACAATAAGTATCACGCAATTATTATGACTAATCTATTGAGAAGTTTAGCCTACTTCACCTCTTCTGGTGTAAATAATATCAAATATATTTAAAAAAGGTTAGAAATAGGGAGCCGAATTTTATGTTTTTCTGTGCTGTGGCTAATGCATATTTTGAATGTCCTTGAATTTTTTCCTTTTCCACATAAATTCGTAGATCACTTTCCTTTTCCGCATAAATCTGTAGATTACTTTCATTAACCCATAAATCCGTAAATTACTTTCCTTTTCTTTTCTTTATTACTTGCCTTTTCCATAAAAATTCGTACATTACTTCCTTTTTCTTTCTTTCTTTCTTTGTTAATATTTTTTTCCATTCATGACAAGCGTTATAAACTGTCCATAATGCTCAAAATGTGTATATCACCAACCACGTTTTTAGTACAAGATGGTCGTAAAATTACGGTTCTATAATTTTGCATTTATTTACAAATGACAAATATCTAGATTGATAATGGAAAGCTTCTTACTACTTTTGAATTAAAGAAATCTAACAGTTGTGGTATATGTGAGTTGAACTTAAAATGTCAACAATCACCGATCACACAAGTAAAAGTAGGTAGGAAAACCATCATCTTGCAAAGTAAGCAAGCATGTGTTGGTGAGTCAACCGATTTTGAGCTCCACCACACCACTTCCAACACTCAAAAGAGTTGAGGAATCTTTCTTTTTCCGGTTGTAAAGCGGAAGAGGAGGGAGAATGGGCACAGCCCCACCAGTAGCCCGCGTTTTCCACACGGGTTTTCTTTTAGGCAGATGTTCGCCGTAGGACCAACAAGTACTTGGAGTTCTCGCAGATATAGCATGTGCGCCACGAGGAAACGCTTAAAGCAAGTACTACGAATCACAAGATTAGACAGTTGTGATGTTCTCCTAACACCCATTCTAACATTGCTACTAATATAAGCTTGATTTGTGCGTCCTCTAGTTGGGTTGTAACTTCGTTAGGGTCCAATGTGATGTTGTACCTGGTCATTTAACTTAGATGTCTCCTCATTTCAATGGTTTAGTTCCAACTGTCTATTATGGCAGTCTGTTGGACTAAAGCGTCAGATTACTAATCCTTTGTACGAGTTTTTCCATACTATGAAAGATGACGAGAATGTTACCAACCATTTAGGCTTTAAAGGCCTCTTGCTCTCCTCTGAGTATTATAATCCCATGTAATTGTCTTGCCCGCAGAACTAACAAGGGTTGTAACTCAATAGAGTGAGTGGGAAACCTTGTATACGCAAGCATGAGGATAGAGATCGGTATGTCTTGTCTTAGACCAGCGCCCATCTTTACTATCTTAAAAAAAAAGTGTTTGTGATTGTTCTAGAAGAAATGAAACAAAAGATACAGTAAAGTTAAGATAGTTATTATGCTGACCTCTTATGTGTCTTTTAGACATAGTCGGGCTTAGTATGTGCCTGTGATGCCAATGGTGGTTTATAGATATGACATAGCTCAATACTGACTACCTACCCCGACAGGGGCCAAAAAGGGATAAATAGACGTCCCCCATGCTACAGTTCCCCCTAGTCCGAACCCAGTGCCGTCACAATAGAAAGATGCTTTGATGTTCCCTTTTTTTAAATTCTAGCTATTGATTGATTATCCCTATTACGTATGTGCCTTTCTATTGGTTTCTTCAATTCTAATGAGTTTACGAAAGGTTCGAATAATGCAGGATAGACTAATCACCAAACTGCTATGGAACATGTGAATCGCCGAAGATAATCATTAGATATCCCTCTTGCTTTGTTGTTTGAAACTGAATCTTGGTGAACGCGAGTGAGGGCTTTAGGGCTAATGAAAACCACTAACACTTTCCTCATTGGGCTCCTCGCAAAGGGAAAATGCTCTAAAAATCGGCGTTTTGGTCTTCTTTTGTAATTGTTATCCTATGAGGGTCCGCCACGTAGCACCCTATTAACTAAAGGGCTTATGAATATGCCGACAAAAAAAAAAGAGGGTCCTCGCCGTATCCTCTTTGTGAGGATCACGAGGATCCTCAAATCACATTCGTTCATCGTATATCGTGCGATCAGTTTTCGTTTGATACTGTTTATATTCAATTTTAAATAAAAAAATTTACAATGATTTCTGACCGCACGATATACGATGAACAAATATGATTTGAGGATCCCCGGGATCCTCACAAAGAGGATCTGGCGAGGATCCTCACTCACAAAAGAAATTAGGAGGTGTGGTGCCAGATGTCTTACATCAGTTACATGTCTCCAGGCCAATGCTATTTTATTCATGGTGTTACCCCATTAATTCTTTTAAAATTTTATTATAAATTTATACGGCTTTTGAAAAACATTTCGTAAAGCACTACAAACTCGTAATCACTTGAATTTTTCATCTTATACCATCAAATTACTAAGATACTAAAACCATTTTTGTATGTTGTATGTTAAATAATAAACTCAAATTCCTAAAGTATAGTTTTTTAAAGTGTAAATATGACCTTATTTATATAATATATAATAATTTCACTCAAATATACTTAGTTCGCCTAGGCACCTAAGCGCCTAGGCCTTAGCCCGCCGCTCGACTAGCAACTTTTAAAACCTTGTTTTTTAATATAAAATCACTAAACTGAATAGAAGATTATATTGCGTCACTTAGTACTACGATTTAGTGGTATCATCTTCATTTGTAAGTGAAAGGTGTTAGATTCGATTTTCGTCAAATACGAATTTGAACCACATTATTGCTAGCCCATTGTGAGACTTAGCTACTTTCTCACCTCTTTAATGTAGTTAATATCGTTTATTGAAGAAAAAAAATTATATTGTAGATTTTAATGAATAAAAAATAAATGTAAAGTAAATATTAAATATTTTTTTATTAGAAAGGACCTTCGCCCCATTTCGACTAATAAAAGAACTTTTGAATGTGCACGTCACTTTGCCAAGTAATATTATTGTTCGAGACAAAAATCATTGACAAATATTAATGGTTACATCAATAATAAAGCTTTGGTTTTTTAACGTTATGTAACAACGAATCATTAGGCTGTCAAGGTTAATTAGCAAAGCATTTCTCACGTTGGATTATAGAAACTCGACAAGTTCTTATTCCATTATTTTTAATGACTCGCGATATATGTTGACCATTAATTTAGGGAACTGTTATTAACATTCTAAAAATCTCATTCTGCACTCCTTACAAGTGTATTTTTCTTTCTAATTATAAAATGTTTGGTATGCAAAATGATATTTTTGGAGTACCAATAACAACTCCTTTAATTTAAAACTACAAATAAAACAAAATTAGTCCTTATATTACAATTAACTACTCATGTGTGTTTATGATGACGTTCTCTATTTACATCTTTAGGGAAATGTGTTAGTGGGCAGGTCACCATTTAAACAGGTAAACAACAATTACAAACTTTTTCCTGAAGCAAGCGAACAGCGCCTTATGGCACGAAAGTATGATTTATAGGTTTTTTTTTTTGTAAGCGCCACCACTATCAATAAGGTCAACCAAACGGTTTTCTAAAATGTTTTTTTTTCCTACCTGATTTAGGTGCGATATTGTTAGTTATGATTTCTTTGAGAAGCACTATTACCACCTATATATTAAGTCAGTCGTTCAGTTTACTTATCTCAGAATTATACAAACAAAATAGTTAGTCTTATATAAAAATATATCAACCTTAAAAATTTCTTGTACCCAAACCAACCAAAAGGGAAAACACTTGTAAATTTCTACTCATCCTTATCTCTCCATTTTTGGTTGCTAAAATTAAGTTTTGTAATGTGGCATTTCCATGTGAGTAAGAAAATTTCCATCACGAAATGTGATAGTGGGAAAATTCGATGAATTTCAAAAAAGCATACCAAATGCTTTCCATATCAAAGTCATGCCTGTGGCCTGTGGCCTGTGGCTACAAAAGCCCGCTCCCACTATCACATTTCTGACCAGTCACAGCCACCACCCTATCACAACAGTCAAATCCATCACACTTTCCCTTATGACCCATTTAATTTTTCAAAAATAGATTATATTCAAAACCCACCAACTGAAAATATTATAATCAACATTAATATTATTTGTCTCAAAATCTAAACTTGAAACATTGATTGATATAATATAGAACTCAATGATCAAATGATTATTGAATTGAATCGAAAATGGACCCAAATTGAAATTACACCAAGAAGGCAATCTCGTAATAGAGAACGGGGTTAATTCAGATAGGGTTTCAAGGAGCTTGCCTATGCTCTTGTGATTTCCTCATTCGCTGATTCTCAACTCGTAAAGCTTCAAGTTCTTCTTTATGGGCGATGAAGATGGTGGTGGTTGCATAGTGGCAGTCCATACCATTTCAGCTACCTCTATGACCTTCTTCTCGATGTTGGGGGCTTGAGTTGTAGGGTGGAGTTTGTTGTTTTGCGTTGGGTTTGGAGGTGATGGTCTGATGGGAGCCAATGGTGGTGATCGTTAGTTGGTGGAGGCTATGCTTCTATGATCTTCTATTGGTATTACAGACAAAGTAAGTCTAGTTAATTTAACAAATTTTTTAATAGGGCTTGACGGATGCGACATTATCAATAGGTTGAACACTTGTTTGAAATGTTTAAAATGGTTGAAACCAATTAAGAACGACACTAAAAGGCTATTGGGTTTTAAGTACTTAACCCTTAATCTTATGTAAAAATATATCAAGCTTCAAAATTAGGAGTAGCTTTCTACTAACCTTGTACCCAAACAAACCAAAAGGGAAAACACTTGCAAATCTCTACCTCATCCTTATCTCTTCATTTTTGGTTGCTAAAATTAAGTTTTGGAGCGTGGCATTTCCATGTGAGTAAGAAAATTTCCATCTCTAGAAGCAGAAAATGAAGAAAGTAGGAAAATTCGATGAATTTAAAAATAATCATACTAAATGCTTTCCATATCAAAGTCATGCCTTTGGCTATAAAGCCCACTCTCACTACCACATTTCTCACACCAGTCAAAAGTAGGGCTGGAAAAAAATCCCAAAAATCCCAAACCGAACCGAAAAATTTCCGAAACCAAACCGAAAAAATTCCAAACCAAAATTCCTGAAAATTTCGATACCCAATACCGAACCGATCTCGAAATTTTGGTACTGGAATCGGTCTCAAGTTTTTGGGATTTCGGTATTCCCAAACCAAACCGAAAAAAAAAATATATATATATATTATTTAATTTTTAAATATATAGGATCACATCTTTAAGGGGAACATCATCTACCTACAATAGTGAAAATTGAAATACTGAAGGAGCACTGGAAATCAATGATGGAACATATACAGGAAGGAGCCCTAAGATAGATAGTGGAACATATGCAGAATTTTTAAATCACAGCAGATTGATAGATTGATACATAGATGCAGAATAAACATGGGAGATTGATAGATAGATACATGGATAGATTATAAGTTACAATCTGCTTGAGAAAACTTTACATCTATCTATAATATTTATATTATATATCTACAGAAGTTTACTCAAGTATATATTAACGTTTTAGACGTAATTTTGGGGACTAGGTTGATTATAGATAGATTTACTAGTTTACTCAAGCATATATTAACATTTCATATTGGTAGATTGCTTTTGAATAGGCAGATACTAACTGGGCCTTGCTATTTGATTGGTAGATTTGTGTGCACAGATTAGTAGAAACAAATTGGCAAATTGGGCATGACTATATGTCAATTTTTCAATATAAAAGGTTGAATTTTAGCCCAAAAGCATAATATGTCAAATTTTAGTCCAAAAGCCCAAAACCATTTCGGGATTCTCGATTTGTCCCGAAATCCCGAAACTATTTCGGGATTCCCGAAAATTTGGTTTGGGATCGGTATTGAAATTGGGATTTCCGAAAAATTTCGGTTTGGGAATCGGGACAAGGGTTTCAGTATGGGAGTTTTGGGATTCCCAAAAATCGGGATTCCCGAAAATTTGGTTTGGGATCGGTATTGAAATTGGGATTCCTAAAAATTTCGGTTTGAAAATCGGGACAAGAGTTTCGGTATGGGATCCCATACCAAACCATCTCTAGTCAAAAGCCATCACACTATCAGAGCAATGTCAAAAATATAGCACTCACTCTCTCTCTCTCTCTCTCTCTCTCTCTCTCTGTGTGTAGGTCAAAACAGTCTCCTTCTTCTCCACCCCAAATGGCGGACGTCAGCTCTCTGTAGGTCAAAACAGTCTCCTTCTCCACCCCAAATGGCGGACGTCAGCATTAGCATGCTCCCTTGCGACAGCAATGGCTTTTGCATTGTCATTATTTAGTATGTAACTTGACAAATCATCGATTCGATGTTTAAATTTGCCCGTCATGCAATGAAGCTATACCATTTTTCGTTTCTTGGTCTTCAATGGCCTCTAAAACTAGCATTTTTCTCAATAAAAACCAAAACCTAAGGCAAAGTACACCAAGATAGTTGGGAGGGCTTAGAAATAACATATATCGCAACGCTAAATGTAAAGAATTGGATTATGATAGGACTTACTTTTACGTCCTGTGATCCAAATTTAAGCACCAAACACAGAATTTGGCTTTAAAGTCCAAATCACACTTTTGTAATGCTCTAGTTCTGCATTTTCTAATTTCTTTTATCTAACTTTCTGTGATTCATTTCTTCTTCGTCTCGCCTAAATCCCATGAAATTTGAAAGTCCCTCACCAGAACATAATCATTGGTAACGACCAACCCCCCTCCTCGTGCAGCCCCGGTACCCCATTGCAGTAACGTACTTTTGGATTTCCATATGAAAAAAAAAAAAGTCATGTCATGAATCATATCTCACTACACTTCACCAAGTTCAGTCTCACATCTATACTCAGAAACAAAGTAGAGAAGCAAAAACAGTAGGAGTTTAATGAAAGCAATGGACAATCTGCAATTCAATTTCCCTGATACAAGCACAATTCAGTGCTGTTATTTTGGCAAAATAAGTTCCTCTCACTTCCATTCCGTCGATGCCCAAACCCGGCAGAACCCGGCAGCAACAGGTTTCTTCCTTCTTTGTCTAAAGGGATTGTGTTAAACAAAACCCCAAACTTGAAGAGTAGGGAACAAAAAACAAGATGAAAACTCTTTGTCAAATTAAAAACATCGGGTAACAACTCACTGTACATGAAGCATTCTCTGCAAAACAACACTTCAAACAGAAGATTTACATATACACATTTCACTTCCAAACGACATGATATGCCCCTAAACGCAACCACTAATTTTCAATCACTTCTTGTTCTCAAGGCTCTGCCTCACATCCAAGGGGCTGCACACTCCTACAACTTGTAATTTGCAGCTCTGCCTGCCTACGAAAAATGAGCTAAGGCTCTTTCGCTACACTACTAGGGTATATCAACACCGAATCCACGCAGACACCGCCTTTAGTGTGAGTGCAATCGATCTGAGTCATCGAGTACTTGATCTTGATCAAATCATGAGGATTGTCAACAACAAAATCTCCCACATGGTAATTGATCCAGTTTCCAGGATTGTCCAAGTAACATTGGGATACAGCACGGTGACCATTAGAAGTTGATAGCTCAAACCTCACTGGTTTTATGTCCCAGCCATGAACATGCTCGGAGTTGCAGACGCGGCGACCCAGCCTCTTCAAGGATCTGCCAAGGTGGAGCCTAAAGAACAGGCCATATTTCCCTAACGGAAATTGAAACTCAAACTCCCCATTGACTTCAAACCACCAGATTTGTTGGAGATAGGCAACTGTCTGGAATCTACACAAATGGAAAAGAGAACACAACATATCAGATTCTTCCATCATTTCGGAATTTATCGCACAACAAAATTGAGGATTACTGAAACATTACATATCAACTAGATAGCTTGCAAATTTCGGGCAAAGATGACAAGTTTGAAGCTCTTGCTCGTTCCTGGCTCATCAAATTCGAACATAATAAGCAATTTTAAAAAACTCACCTGGATTCATCATTTGCTATGAAATTCCAATACCTCCTATCATCTATCCCTGTAATTGATAACGCCTTCGAAGAAATCGACAAACAAATACCACCCTTGTGCTTGTCAAGCCAAATCACCTTCACAAAAAAAGAAAAACCCCAAATCAAATTCAATTAAATCCATGTAAATTGCAAAATGCAGCTCTTCAGAGAGAAACAAGACAGAGATTTACCTTTGTGCCATCATCAAGGGAATTAGACCTGCAAAGCCTGGCATAGGTATCCCTCTTCCCTGAAATCTTCCTCTTAGTACTTTCATCAAACACCCTGTCTACAATAAACCGATAATTCGGCGGCAACTTGGATTCCCAGATGAAATCGGCCAAGGAAGCACCCCGAAACGCCCGGTTCAACCGGGCCAACTTACAAATCTCCGGCGGGTCCATCTGCATCAAAATCAATGCCACACAGCTCTCCGGTATATCCCCAAGCCTTGGCTGCACTAAACCCTCCCCATCCGAAACGCCACCCGATAAACTAGCACCCATCCCGAAACACAAAATACCCGAATCCGAAATACGACTTTCTAAACCGAGATACTCAAAACCCAGTATTTGTTTTCGGGTTAATCCTTGAGTTTGAATCTGAATTTGTAAATCTTTTGGGAGAGGTTTAGAGAGAGAAATGTGAAGCAAACGGAATCCAACGCTGAATTCAGATCTAAAGACATGTGCTTTTCAAAAAACCCAGAAAATTAAAATCTGAAAACGCAAAAACGGTTGGATTTTTTTTTTTCAATTCCCAAAATCTAAGCTACTCTAATCTAAAAATCCCAGAAACGAAAAAAAAAATCTGAAGCTGAAAGCTCAAATCTTTGGTGTGCGTTTATGGAGGGATGCACATAAATATCAGTTCCCCCGAAAAATCTGTCCTTGGAGTGACAACTACGGTCGGACACGTATTCCGCCGCCGTTTTTGTCTTTGTCGGAGACAGCTTTCTCGGGATTGCAATTTCGATTTCGATTTCGGAGGTCGACGAAGAAAGAAGCACGGAGCTTATTTTAACAGCGAAACCTCGCACGGGGGTTGGGGTCGCGTTGTAACACGCGCGCGCTTCAGTTAGGAAGTTGACCGCGGTTAGTTGGATATTTTGAAACGCTGTCTTGGACGCGTGGCGGAATTTGGTTAGGGGAAAAAGGATTAAATCAAAAATCGGGTTTTTTTTGGCCAAAATAAAATCAGAAAATTTTGGTTAATTATGAACTGCCTAGTTGCGTTCTTGGATTCTCTTCAAAACTTTTGGAGGATTTAATTATTTTTGTTGCAATTTTTTTGGAAGGTTGTTAAAGAAGTTTTTCTGTTGGTCCGACGGTTTGTACAAATAATTTATAGGATACGAATAAATGGATAGTAAATTCTGATCAATTCAGAATTATTTTGATTCCATTAGTAATGAGGTTTCAGAATACTACACATTGATCAATTAAAGAGAGATTCAACAGCTAAAAAAAAGATAAATTCTTTGAGATCCTTTCTGGAAAATATGAATTATATAAATTGGTAACTTAAAAAGAAATAGGTTTTATCTCATGAAATGTTTATAACTACCGCAAAAACGTTAAACAACCACTTGAAAAAAGCAAACTCCATTTCTGACTACCCCATTTTTTACTAACAAGGGAAGCCATCGAGTGAGCAGTTCCGTTACAACGTCGAGGACCATACTTCCAATTGTGTAGGTAGCTTCAAAATATCAAAGCATATGCTTTCAATGGATGTCTCAACCATTCTTTCACCCCTTAGCATTAAGATCAAATTACTCGAATCGGATTTCATCATCACGTTTTGAAAACCTTCTTCTATACAAACTACCATGGCCTCGCGCACTACCTCTGCCTCCATGGCTAAAATAAAACTCGCCAAGAAGCCACCACGCCCTCCACCCATCCCCTCATGATTCTGGGCCACACAGCCTACTCCGCCCTTGGAAGTTGCAGCAAACCAAGCACATTACAGTTCACTTTCAACTGTCTAAAACATTGCTCGGTTTTTTAAGAGCATTCTCATCTGTATTTATATATCAAAGTTCAAATCTCAATTCTCTAATATGACTTGAATATAAAAAAAATAAAATGTTTCCTATAATTCTTGTAATTCACTCAAAATGAAAAATCATTTAATGAACCGACTTTAAATTATATGAAATAGTTTGTTCGATCTAGTCTTATCCATTCAACTAACCCTAAATCCTTAATTATTGTTTTTTTTTAACTGTGTCCACTATTCTATTCACTAGACCCTCACACTCCACTCACTTTTTCTCTTAATAATTCTATGTCCACTTCTAAATGCTTGTCATGATACTTTAAATGTATTAATAATGCGCTAAAACAACCAAAATTGTGTACGGCCTTAATGAACTCTCCTCCAAATATCACCCAAAAAAAGACAAGAACATTGCTGCCACACATGAGATGACAGGTGTAACCAAAATATGCGTCTCTGAGGAATTGTTCTGAATTATCCACTCACATGTTCCACTCTTTTTCTTCTTCTTCAAATGCTAATTAATTTGACAATAGCGGTGCTAAGAGTATAAATACCAGATCGAAAAAATGATGGACATTCTTGTAAGTAAATTCGCTACTTTTCATGTTGCGAATTGATTTAATGGTGAAGTTTCAACTTTTTTCATGGTTTTGAGCAAGTTGCCCCTCGCGTGTAGCCTAACAGCCATGCTCTACGTCACCCGATTTGTGTTGTCCACGTGTTAAGTTTAAAAATTCGTCCCACATGAGAGAACGTGTTGTAAGTATAAATATGACATCTGTAATGAGGAACTTTACATGTGCTTATAAATAATGAGGCTACTTCTCATATTACCGATTAGTTTTATAGTGGAATCTCAACTTCTTCAAGTAGCTAGCATAACATAACGTCAGGGCAAAAATTCTTAGGTCTCCAGAATAATGAGCATTTTAAATATTTTAACCGTTAGATCTTGATTTTTATATTACTATTTTTAAATCTAACAGTTACAATACGCAAAGTTGCGATTTTGATGAAATCCTCCGGCTTTGATGAACCGTATTTTAAGTTGTCATTCTCTAATTGTTTGTATTTGAACTTAATTATTCCTTTGGTTGGTTTTGATTGAAGCATTCAAAGCCTTAAACATTTCTTAATCCAAAAATAAATCTAGTTATTAACCTGTAACTGTCATGTTCTACATCAATTCAACCAAATATGAGCTAATGACACATTAATTAAAAGGATAATTAAACTTTTGCCTGTCAACGATGCCAATTAACTTCCTAACCAACAAGTGTTAAGTTTTGTATGACCCACCACTACTTTTCCAGATTAAACAAATAAAAAGCAACACAAAAGGGTTCTTCAAAATAAGGGATTAGGGGCTTCCAAAAAAAAAAAAAAGAAAAAAAAAAAGGGATTAGGGTTCCAAGTTGGTGCCTTTTGCATAATCTGATACTAACTAATGACAGATATAAAAAAGGATAGATATGTGGAGCTGAGTCATCGAAACCCTTATGGATCAGGTGCCGCCTCCTTCGCATGGACACAACAGATAGTGAGAAGAATAATATTGAGATTGATCTTATCCATCATCAACAATGATTTTCTTCTTTTGAAATAACAAATATATAATATACATAGGACGTGTAGGTGGCATTATCTTTTTTACAACTTTTGACACATGGTTTTTGTGGAATCACTTCAAATTATATTCCAACAATTCGAGTCGTTTATTTTTGTAAAAAAATTAGACAAATTCAAAACCATCAAAACATTTTAAAACAAAAAATAATTCTAAAAATCCACAAGGCAACACGTAGATTTTTTTACTCAAGAAAGACAAAATTGCCCTCATTAAATGGGCAGGCTTCTCAAATACTCATAGGCGCATCTCAGCATCCCTGGAAGTTCAAACAGCTAACTACGACAGATCAAAGGTCATTCTGCTCGTGGCAAGGAAAAGTCAAATGCATAGGATTAATTACTAAATCCTATCTTTAATACATTCTCATTTGAATATCAACTCTATCAAGTAAGTAATCCATATTTCAATCAATTATGATACTTCCACCATTTTCCTAATATATTATCTCCTAATTAATATATTGTGAATATTCTTACCTCATTTCTCCAATGGATGACACAGCTTGGCCAATAAAATTCTACCATGTGTAGGGCAAAACTCTTAACACCTAGGCTGGCCACCACCTCTTATAAATGGAGGAGGATTCTCTTCTCCTTTTTTTCCATACACTTCCATCCTCCTCCTATTTGTGTGGTCACGATTAAGCTATATCAACATTTTATATTAATTTTTTTTATAGAGATAATAGGACAAAAACACGTTGCTTAACCGTGACCACACAAACAAGGGGAGGATGGAAGTGTATGAGAAAAAAGGAGGAGAGAATCCTCCTCCCTTATAAATACCTCTATCTCCATCAAATTTTGGTAAGCTTTTCTATATACAAAAAACCCTAAACACTCACTATATTCAGAGAAACTAACTTAAGCATCAAATGTTCATTGGCCTAACCCCCGCTCCTCGTGAGCGGGGGAGGCTTAGGTCCTTCATCAAAGGAGTTGATTGTTTTATAAGTACTTTTTCGTAAGGTTGAAAATGGCGGAAATTGTCTACCACAAGTAGCAAACAAGATAACGAATAAAGTTCTACAAAAATAACTAAACACTTAATCTAATGGTCATATGATTTCAGATTTGGGTGCTTTTAGTAGACATGATTTTTTAGAGAATACCTAAATGATTGACAGTTCAAATCGTTGAAATAATTACGGAGTGTGCCTCCAAAAAATGTCCAAAATTAGAAAAAATGGTGCAACAGATACATATACAAATGGAACAAAGCTTTCAAAAGTTACACTTGTTCCTTGATTGTTGTGGTTTGGAATATTTCAAAGCTTTAAAAGCCTTCGGTGTGTTTAAACTGTCGGGCAATATATTCAGTTGCGATGAAGAATCACTGGTTTCATAAACATATACATAGACATATATATTACATACATATATATATATATATATATATATTTATGCAGGTAGTACTTTGCTTAGCAAATTAAGGCGACTTTAAATGGAATTTGATCGATCCAAACGTACAAATTGTGGGTTACAGCTAGAAGGATGTGACCCATAGATAATGCAGAAGATATATATTTTGCACGAAAAACGTGATTTGTTGGTGGACGGGCAAATCATTTTGCTTTCTTCTTAATTTTGGCCATGAGATACAAGGAAAGGAACATCTCAGAAACCAGCCAACCCCACCAGAAGAAATGAAAATGATAAAGGGGAAACTGAACAATCTAGAACAAGTTGGCTGCAGAAGGTGGAACACCCTAGGATGTGAGATTCTTATAGCTCCTAATATTTATTGAAGGGTTAAGATCCTAGACACAACTTTTGAAACATAATTTCGTTGAAAATCAAAGTACCAAACGGACGAACAAAGAAACTACAAATATTATTAAGAAAACAAGAATGTCAAACGGCTACAAAACTCTTAAGACTACATCTTGACTGATTTGTTCTCAAGTGATAACAAGCATCATATTTATAATAAACTAAACCATAATCTCTAACGAAAACCTAATTCTAACGGGCTGGGCCCAAATCCTAAACTCATGTTTTGTAGGGCTTACTTCGTAATCTATTTTAATCATTCGAGTCAATTATATTTTAGTACATCATTTATAGATCATTTTTGCAAAAAACTAGACAAATCCAAAATCAATAAGACATTCATTTGAGTGAAGAAAATAGGTGAGTACAGTTCTACAGAGAAACATTAATTTTAATCCAATGATCATATGGTTTCAAATTTAGGTGATTTCTGGTAGACGTGATCTTTGAGGTAGACATAAAAAAAATAGACGGTTGAATCGTTTCAATACATTAATGATTGGGCCCCATAAAATATGTGTCAAAATGTGTGTCAAAAACTGTGTCTTGGATCCTAATGCATGATTGAAAACTAAATTACCATCATTAAATAGTATGATATTATTTGATTAAACTCTAGTAGTAGATTAGATTTTGATTTTGGTCCTAGCGTACGTTTCATTTCCGGGCCAAGGGTTCAAAACGATTTTTTTTTGTCAAACAATAGATTTTGTTAGATTAGCCACAAACGAAATTTAGAACGAATTGAAAAGCTTGAATATACTTTTCCATCACTTATTAATCATTGCAATGCCAAATAAAACAGATTGAAAGCTCTCTCTTGTACTCGAGGGCATATTTTGTAAGTAAACATCCAAAGTTGTGAAACATGATGAAGAAATCAAACGAGCAAACTTTAGCAAGCACAGCAGTTTCTGATTTACTGTAATTACCTGAATAACCTCCCCTGCTAGTCCAACAAATGCAAAGTTTGCTGAGTTTGAAGTTCATTAGGCCAAGATTAGGATTTGGCCCATGGGCTTACTTACCTTTTAACTCTTTTATGAATAAGAAAAATGATATGATCTTCATTAAGGATGTAACGAACACACAACAATGATACGGTACACAAAAATGTGATCTCATTAAAATTTTGTTCGAGTTTTTAACCTGCTCGAAGAAAAAAAAATCATTATCACACACCAAAACAAACTAAAATAACCCATGTAGCCTCATTGAATAGATATGTGATAAGGTGAGTGAAAGAGAGCAGAAGATCATGTTATTTATTGCTATGAAGTCGTCGCGATACAAGGAGAGACCTATGGAGATTGCTCAACGGCGGTATTATCGAGATAAGTGTTTTTAGTTGATTATGAGTTCAGTCTTACACCAATAACATCTCCCAAACTAAATCCCACATATTAAAGGATCAAATCAGTGATTTAAAATCAAGTTTCAATTCTTCATCTTAAACATTTGGCACAACAGAAACTTTCTAGTCACCAAAACGCGTTTTGTTCACGATTAAGCCTTGAATGTCCTTGATGAAACCTCAATCTCGACTCAAGATCAATTATTTCATTACCTTTGGGTGATACTCAAAACTCAATCGTGTAAATAACATGATAGGAGCATATTTATGTGACTTTGTTATCTTATTTCTTTGCATTGACTTAGTTAATTTCCATTTATTGTAGTAATTTAAGTTATTTTTGTATTATTGTAGGTCCAGTTGGTAAAGATGACAATAAATGGCAAAATGGAGCAATTTGCAACAGTTTTGGACTTGGATTGGATAACAGGCGTGGATAGCATATGGGTTGGACGTTTTTGGTGTTTAAATGGTGCTAGATATGTGCTAAAATCTGGAGAAATTAAGGTTGAGGCTTGGAAGGCAAGGAATTACACAAGAAAGAGGAATCCTAGTTAGAGAGGAACATTATCTTATCCTATCTTATCTTAGCTTATCTTATCCTATCTTATCCAACCTTGTCTTATCTTATCTCCAGCTGCAAGGAGGAATCCTAATCACATTCCAACACTCTCTACCTGATTCTTAGGGTCCTAAAATAATTCAAAATGCCAAAACCTTTTTCTCCTTGGATTCAGCCGTTCCCCCTATATATATGAAATTCCTGCAGCGATTTAGAGTGTGCCGCGCCTGCCTATCATCCATTGAAGTTGTTGGAGTTTTCAGAGTTCCTTCTATCTTTGTTTTAAGTTTCAATGTTTATTTTAGATTGCTTTTCAATTATGATGAACATGTGTAACTAAGTTTCTTTTTAGCTAGAAGGGAATTCGAAGCCATGATCATATGTTTTATATAAATTGATTACATCCAATTATTGTTTCATAAAACATGAATGCGATTTACTTATCTACTTTATAGAGAACTTATTCTTGTATGTTTATTAAGGATGCATACTTAGTTTGCATGTAGGGATTTGATGCTAGAATATAGGGGAATTTCACCTGATCGTTATGAACTTATATTTGTAAGTAGTAAAAGTCACTAGCCATGATTGAGTTAAGTAAATTCATGTTTTTCATAGTTACGAATGCTTTTTCAATGCTTATGATTTTCACAGAACTTAATGATTTTTGAGATGTATCTCTATCATGCTTTTCATAGTTAGGGAACTTGAGAAGAATAACTTAGTTGCGTCGCTGAGTCCAATTCAATGAACTTAGGAAAATTTGAGAGTTAATTAGTATTGTTCACAGTTAATTTGGGGCATTGTCATTCATGGTTTATAGGAAGAATAACTGGAAATCGATTTGTATGCATATGATTCATGTGTGGAGAAGAATCCTTTAGCTATCCTTTCATCCATATTTCATTCACAACTTAATTTACTTGCTGCCCTTTACTTTTGTTTTAGTTAAATTCGTCCAAAATCCCCCTCAGTCATTGTTTTGATGTTAGTTTAACTTAGTTTTTAGTTTTATAAGTTTAATTTGTGTTGATTAGCATCCCTTCTAATCCTCGGAATAGAACAATCCCTACTTACTCATACTACGATTGCATAATGTATAGGGTTTAATTTGTGTGTTAGTTTCTACCACATCAAATTTTAGCGCCGTTGCCGGGGATTAGTAAAATTGCTAATCGCTCTATGTTTTTCACTTGTTTTTTCTTTTGATATTTGATTTAGTTTGATTTCTTTGATTTCAGGTACTAGAGAAACAAGACATGGCAATTGCTAATCTTCAAGCTCAAATGGTGAATCTTACTTCTCGTATGTCGCAGTATATCGAAAGGTTCACAATGCAAAGTGTGGCTACATTTGGTGTGTCCTATAGGCAAGGATATCAAACTAATCAACATCCTCAATTAATTGAGAATGGAGGTTGGGAGAGTGTCAATGCTTGGGGTTATCATGGCCATAATCAATCAAGTAACGACTTGTTTTCCAACACTTACAATCCCGGTGGGAGAGATCATTCAAATTTTATATGGAGGGAACCTCAACAAGTTCAACAAGAAGGATATTGGCAGCCACCACAATCTCCCCCACAACAATTCCAACCAAATTCAAGTATGCCAATGGATCATGTTAAAATTCTTCAAACACTAAATACTTCTTGTGCTTCTTTGACTCAGGATCTAGAAAACCAAGCTAAAGAGATGGTCAAATTGAAAAATCAACTTAGACATATCGCATAATTCATTGGACAAATTCGAGAACAAAGCGAACTCTCCAGCTTAACTATTGTCAATTTGATGGGAGATTTTAAAATCGCTGAAGCTATCACTTTGGGAAGTGGTATGGAGGTTGGAGTTGAACCAAAAATGTCCAAACATAGCCAAGAAGTGGACAAAGAGTTGTTGTCCGATGAGGAGGAGTCATTGCCACAGCATCTAATCATCCCTAATCCTATTGCTGCAGCTACCCTAGCTCCACCATCATCCAATTCTAGTAAGGTTGTTCCGAAGTCAATTCTTTCTAACCTTATTCCACCAAGTGTACCTTTTCCTCGCAAGTTTTTGCAATCCAAGAAAGAAGAGGAAAAGAAAGACATCCTTGAAACCTTTCCAAAGATTCAAAAGAAAGAAGTGGATAGGGAATATCTAGAATTCATCAAAGATGATGTTTTTGAGACAACCATCCCCAAAGAAGTTGGATTTTATAACACAGGACAAGTCACTGCCCTCACACCAAATCTGTCCGAGTGCAACATTCCTGAAACTTTCGAAGTAGTGTTTGTCCTTGAGTTCTTGTTGCAACACATAGGTGAGCCACCTCCTCAAATTTTAATTTCGTTTTCTACTAACATGTTGATTTCAATGATTCAGGCACCCACTATAGAATTTAAACCATTACCGGATCATTTCAAGTATCACATTCCATTCAAAGATCAACTCCATGCTGCTGGTCCTAGTGAAGATTAAATGGAGGTGTTGTCCGGCTGGAAGACGTTAAAGCAAGCGCTTCTTGGGAGGCAACCCATGTGCTCAAATAAAGAGACATTGGAATTTTCAGCTCCTACAACCAGATTTGCTCTCTTTTACTCTTCTCTTTATTGTTTTTAATTTCCCATGATTGTCTTGTTTGCTAGTTATCTTTTATTGCTTTCTTGTTTAAGTTTATTTTTGAAACATTGAGGACAATGTTTAGTTTAAGTGTGGGGGGTAAACAGAATGCTTTTCATGACTTATCTTCGAATTTCACCACCTATCACTACTAATATTGTTATTCAATGTTTTAAAGTGTTTTATTGTGTGTCATATAACAAAATTTTGAAAAGAAAAAAAAAAGTTTGAGAAAATACCAAAAAGAGTTGTTTTTGTTGTTTGTTTGTGTCTTAGGGTACCTTCTAACACAATAATGATGATTTGGTTTTTAATTGTATGACTGTTAAAGAAAGTTACAAACATGGGTGGAAGTTTGATATGCTCTTTGGTTAATACTTAGTTGTAGTTGTCATTTACGAATTCACATGTAATCACAAAGAAAAAACAATCAATTTTTGTAACATGTTTGAAGGAAGAAACTCAAACTAGCGCTACAACCCTATGAGACTTGAGCCTACTCTTTGTTTTGAGAGTTATTAATCTGTGATATTCTTGTTTTCTAAAGTCGTTGCATGATCTCATTATTTCTTTGCTTGGTTGCTACTTAGAATGCTTTTTCATCATTTTAGTTCCACATACTAGAACTCATGCCTATTTCATTCAAAGCATAAAATTGATTGCATAACAAATAACAAGATAAAGGTGTTTAGTTACAACCAGAGCCAAAAAGCCTTATCCCTTGCATATGTATTGTAGGTTTAACTCCTTTGAGCCTTATTTAGCCTATTTTCTTTGTTAGCTTGCATTATCCCTACCTAGCCTAGTATAGGAATATCCATACTTTTGTTGTTAAAGAATAGTGGAGCATGACTTATTGGGAATTTCTTTTGATCTACGAATTGCAGAAAAACAAGTGTGGGGGAAGAATTTGTTCTTTTGAATCCGATCAAGTAGTGCTTATGTTTTATGTTTCAAAGAAAAGAGAGAAAAAAAAAGAACAAGAAAAAAAAAAATGTTGAAAAAAAAAAGTTGAGAAAAGATAAAAAAAATAAAAAAAAGAGGTTGAAAAGAAGTGAGAATGAGTTCATAAGTGTTGGTTGTTGAAGAAGGGTCCAAAAATGTGAATCTGATCCTAAAGTTGTACGAATCTCCCCTTTGTGTTTAAAGTTGGGTGCTGCAATCAAAAGTTGAATTCTAAATGTTAATTTCATTACTTTGCTTACTATCACTTTAAGAACCTTTGTTTATCCTTAACCTTTCTTTGTTAGCCAATACCTTAGCCCCATTACAACCCTTAGACTTTTATCTTGATTGTTATGTGATTAAATATGTGGAGTTTGAAATTGGTACGAGCATATGGAATCCTTGGCTCTCACTTCTAAGTAGTGGCATTCCGTTCATGAGATCATATACATGTTTGTATTAATAATTTCAGAAAGTGCCTTCTTTGTTATAACATATGTGAGTCTACATGTTTACATCAATCTTCTCACATATACTTAGTTTAGGGAGTGTAGTCAGAAAATCTGTGTGAAAATAGAGAGTATATCTAGTGAGGAATTGAGTGAATTCTCTAAGGCATGTTACTACTTTCAAATGTTGTTTTAATTGATTAAATGTGAGCTAGTGAGCGATTACTGCAGTTAAGTATCAGCTCAAGAGTAAGGATTGCTAAAATATGTGTAAGTAATGATTTTTAACATGTCATGTTTTAGTGGAAATCCCTGAGGCAATTGTTGGAAGGTTTAGGTTTTGTTTTGTTTTCTTTGTTTTGCTCAGGGACTAGCAAAAGCTAAGTGTAGGGGAATTTGATAGGAGCATATTTATGCGACTTTGTTATCTTATTTCTTTGCATTTACTTAGTTAATTTCCATTTATTTTTGTATTATTGTAGGTACAGTTAGTAAAGATGATAATAAATGGCCAAATGGAGCAATTTGGAGCAGTTTTGGACTTGGATTGGATAGCAGGCGTGGATAGCATATGGGCTGGACGTTTTTGCTGTTTAAATGGTGCTCGATATGTGATAAAATCTGGAGAAATTAAAGTTGAGGCTTGGAAGGCAAGGAATTGCACAAGAAAGAGGAATCCTAGTTGGAAAAGAACATTATCTTATCGTATCTTATCTTATCTTATCCTATCTTATCTAACCTTATCTTATCTCCAGCTGTAAGGAGGAATCCTAATCACATTCCAACACTCTCTACCTGATTCTTAGAGTCCTAAAATAATTCAAAATGCCAAAACCTTTTTCTCCTTGGATTCAGTCGTTCCTCCTATATATATGAAATTCCTGCAACGATTTAGAGTATATCGCGCCTGCCATTCATCCATTGAAGTTGATGGAGTTTTCAGAGCTCTTTCTATCTTTGTTTTAAGTTTTAATGTTTATTTTAGATTGCTTTTCAGTTATGATGAACATGTGTAACTAAGTTTCTTTTTAGCTAGATGGGAATTCGAAGCCATGATCATATGTTTTATATAAATTGATTACATCCAATTATTGTTTCATAAAACATGAATGCGATTTACTTATCTACTTTATAGAGAACTTATTCTTGTATGTTTATTAAGGATGCATACTTAGTTTGCATGCAGGGATTTGATGCTAGAATATAAGGGAATTTCACCTAATCTTTATGAACTTATATTTGTAAATAGTAAAAGTCACTAGTCATGATTGAGTTAAGTAAATTCTTAGCAGGAGTATCATACTTTTCATAGTTACGAATGCTTTGTCAAACCTTATGATTTTCACAGAACTTAATGATCTTTGAGATGTATCTCTATCATGCTTTTCATAGTTAGGAAACTTGAGAAGAATAATTTGGTTGCGTCGCTAAGTCTAATTCAATGAACTTAAGAAAATCTGAGAGTTAATTAGTGTTGTTCACAGTTAATTTGGGGCATTGTCATTCATGGTTTATAGGAAGAATAACTGAAAATCGATTTGTATTCATATGATTCATGTGTGGAGAAGAATCCTTTAGCTATCCCTTCATCCATATTTCATTCACAACTTAATTTACTTACTGCCCTTTACTTTTGTTTTAGTTAAATTCGTCCAAAATCCCCTCAGTCATTGTTTTGATGTTAGTTTAACTTAGTTTTTAGTTTTATAAGTTTAATTTATGTTGATTAGTATCCCTTATAATCTTCGGAATAGAACGATCCCTATTTATTCATACTACAATTGCATAATTTATAGGGTTTAATTTGTGTGTTAGTTTCTACCACATCATAACACTACATAAAAAATATACTTGAACAACATAAGGACTGTAGCCCGTATTTATCAAAATTAATGAAATTATTTATACACGCGTTCTTATCTCATTTGGTAGGAAAACTTTTGCATTTACATAAAATGTGTTTATTCATCCCATATAGAATAATACTTTTACAATACTCAAGTTGTAAACCCCTGTGTATGTGTAATTGTGTGTTAGTGCATACAACAACACAGCATACTTTCCTTCTGTCTTTTGTAAACAGAAGAAGGATCAGTCGGCCATTCTCTATTTAATTAAAGTCCTCCTGGCCATTTAAATTTGAGATGAGGGATGCATGGATATGGACTTGCCTTTCCCTCTCTCCAATTTGCTAATATGGGTACTGGTGGTAGCACGTTCTGAATTCGATTTCTAGAGCTGGTGAATCACACGATGACAACCGAAGAGCTGAAATATCTTTATGTGAGTCTTTTCGGTCTCCAAAAAGGTGGACTATAATGACGAAGTCACCAACTAGTCCCCTTTCAAAAAAAAAAAGGTACTGGTGGTATAGCTGGTCCAAGACAGTAACAGATGTGTGCCTAACTTATGTTGCATTTTAATTTGATTTTGATGTATCCAACCATATGGCCTGCAAGAAGATTTGATGTATCAATTAAAAGGAAATATGGTAAACAGTTCCAGTAGGAGTTGGTCGCCTTTTGCCACGACTCTTACCATGAAATCCAACTCACCATATCCATATATATGTCGGCTAGGGCAACAGTAACTAGCCTTTTGCCCATAAGACCTCTGCAAATGAAGTCCCAACAAAAAAAAATTCAATACACTATGTTTTACTTTACCACTGAACTGCAGACTGTAATAAGACTCTTCTAGCTTGTGCCACTTTCCAAAGGGTTAGGTAAGTTAGGTTAAAAAATGCAAACAGAAAACCTCCACGATTTGGGAGCAATAATTAAGATTTTTTTCTCGATGAATATATTTGTAGATTTGGTTAACTTGCAACAGAAAAATATGCAATAATAATTGATCTTAAGTCATTGTTCAAAAAAAAAAAAAAATTATTTGATCTTAAATCCTTTTTCATTCATATTATTAATTTTTCTCCCTATCAACCGTAGAGAATTTGAACTTGAGGTCTTCTTCGATATAGAGAAAAATAGTACCACTAAACAAAAACCTAATTGCTTGTTGGCAGCAAATTTAAAAGTTGAAATTATAGAGTTATAGTCAATTGAGAAAGCTTCTTTTCATTTGGTTGTAAATTTAAATGTTAAAACGTTAAAAGAAAAAGAAATAATATCTACACACACCATTTTTTTTCTCCATGCACACTTTTGTTTATTACTGGCCTTTGAATTGAGTATAACAAAGAAGAATTAAGTGACATCGATGAACAAGATTGCATAAAGAGAAAAAGAAATGTGTATTAGTTTTTTCCCCAAAAGAAAATCTGATATTCATTTCATTAGAACATGCCTCTTTTGCCACTACCCATATTAGCAAAATGGAGTTAATTAGGCAAGTCCATGGGCCAATCCGAATTTAAAATTAGCCCATACTATTGCCATAACACAGCCCCTGATCAAAGAAAAAGAAAAAGGATAATCAACAGCCCAAAAACAAAAAAATGTATAGAGTGGTTGACCTACAATAAGGTTGTGAAGTCTTCTGGCTAGCTGTTTGGGGATCAACTACAGGTGTTACTGACAATAAAAAGTGCTGAAATTGCAATGAAATTCAAAGGCATTGGCAGGGATCCGCACAAGCGGTGGAGCATATAATTTTATTCGATGCAAAGCGAAAAATCTTAGATTTGACATTCTTGAAAAAGAGGGGTGCCTTCATGAACATGGATGCATGTGGTGCATCGTTGTCATCAGGTCGTACTGTAAGGTGGTGTGTTAAGGGTTGCAATCTTATAATGTATTAATAAACTAACCTCTAATTAAAAAAAAATGATTAAGTCACTGATTGAAACTTGATATAGAGATGCTTCAACTTTTCTAATTATCGACTTCTAATGTGAAGGCTTTCACTAGTACAAACTACTATAGCAGTTGGGAGTAAACTAATAACTAAAAACAAGTAGATCACTGCAACACATAAAGATATCAATATGTTGAACAGTTGGAAGTGTAGATACATATTCCCTAAACTATATATAATCCTTTCCCCTAGCTGCCTGCTTGACTGCTTCCCCTGATGCTAATCAGATGATTATTAATCTCAGAAAATAAATACTATATATACAGCTTGCACTTGTAGCACATTTTCACTGAGTCCAGTATTTTAAAATGTATCATATTTTATGATTTAATGGGATTAGGACCCGTATGTTTCTCCCCAGATATAGCCTTGTATGTTTCTGCCCAGATATAGCTTTCATAATTTGTTAATGCGAACTGACCCAAATACACCTATCCTACTCTTGCTCATCCCCCTCCTTCACCACGGGGCTAACCCCAGTGGCTTGTCATCAGTGTCGCCATGAGTTCCCATTTTTGTTTTACTCTTCGTCGTTGTTTTACAAGTATAGAACAAGGCTGCTACAACTATATGTTATATTTCTCTCTTTTACGTGCACGATGGGCTGAACATGATGAATGTATGGTGATGTGAAGGTAAAAGAGTTTTACATCGGTGAAAGGAGAAACATTGTAAGGACTTGTAAAAGGTTATGCTACTCCTCATATTGTCAATTGGTTTTATGATAAAACTCCAACTTTCTTCATGATGATGTAGCCTCGACATATTATATTTTTTTTTAAAAGAAAAACTAATGAAAATGGCTTGAAAACTTTGAGTTTTAACAATAAGGACAAAATAAAGGGTAAAGTGAATAGTACCAGGGTTGACTTTTTAGTGTAAAAATGTCGTTTTTCGTTAAAGTGAACAGTACCGGGAGCTTTTCGTTAAAGTTCCCTTTTTTAAAAGGTATAAACCTGATGTGTTAAATTTCAAGTAGACGGCCCGAGGGCCCACTCCAACAACATCGATACTGTCCCCACTTAACCACCTACTCAATTCGTCAAGTGTGGGGTTTTAATACAAAAGGCATCGGTGTTAGTTAGAGTGAGGTAATTTTATTTAAAGGGCTTGTTCTCAAGCCTTCTGGCTGATGTGGGACAGAGGAATTCTAACACTCCCCAGCACGTGAGACCCCATTTTATGGGTCACAAGTGAAGTTCCACACATCGGCAACCCGCATGTGAGACCCCATTTTATGGGTCACACGTGAAGTTCCACACATCGCCAACCACGTGGAGCCAAGCCAGGGCTTACCTGTTCGCGCGGGGCCAATGGGGACCCACCCGTTCACGTGGCATCTCTTGGCCTACGTGGAGCCAAGTCGGGGATCACCCGTTCGCGCGGGGTCAAGGGGGACCCACCCATTCAAGTGGATGTACGAGCCCGTCCCCTGGCTCTGATACCATGTTAAATTTCAGGTAGACGGGCCGAGGGCCCACTCCAACAACACTGATACTATCCCCACTTAACCACTTGCTCAATCCGTCAGGTGTGGGGTTTTAATACAAAATGCATCGGTGTTAGTTAGAGTTGGGTAATTCTATTTAAAGGGCTTGTTCTCAAGCCTTCTGGCCGATGTAGGACAGAGGAATTCTAACATGATGTACATTGTTGACCCGTCTTCTTATAGTAATAGAAGAGTGAAGCACAAATAGGTGTCTAAGAAAATGAAGATACGAACCCAATATTTAATCTTTTGTTTTATCAAGCAACACGATCTTAATGCTTACGATAAATTAGAAGCGTCGTCATTCTGTATTTGCTACGGCTGGTAAATGATATGCATGGTATTGCCATTGGTATGGGCTGTGGCACTCAAAGTCTTGATTCAGAAACAATTTGTGGCGCACTGAGAGGTTAAAGTCAAATTTCACCAATATTTAGTATGTCTGTAACTGCTCTTTTGAGTTTTTTATCAATCTAGTTGGGATTATATAGGACCCGCCTAACCTACTACGAAACTACCACTCAAGGCTACTAAAAATCTCAATTTAATCTAGGAAGTAAATAATTAAGCAAGAAAAATTACTATCATATTTGCCAGTGTATCTAACTATAGCTCAATTTTTTTATGAATTAGCTGTGACGATATGAGTTTATTGTCAACGTACAGCTTGAAGGATGTCTTCCAATGAAGTTGAAGATTTGGTAATTACGTCAAGCCAAAATGCAAAATGCAAAACTTTTGAGCTGCTTCATATAGCCACCATTATCAGTACGGTTTGTGGCATGACTTCTTTCTATTTTGGTTATATATGTTGACTCAATGCAGTATACTGGCCAGCCCTTAAAAAAAATTGCAAATCGTAAGGCCATGCTGCATAGCAACAGTGGCGGAACCTTTGTGATATAGTCATCTGTCAAGTCATATTGCGTGGCTGTCGATAGATGCCGTCAACTTCTAAGCGAGTTTGTCAACAAATGTCGAGATAAGCAAGAGAACACATTATGTGCATGAAGTGGTTACCACCCGGTCCACCAAGGCCATCCCCAACAACTTTTCCGGCCACCACGAAGTCAACTAACTCCGTTGACATCAATGTAGATCTACCAGTGATTAGGTGGGTAGTCAAGTTCTTTTTTCTTTAACAAAAATAAGATAGTTTATACTAAATTTATTTTATGAATCTAACTGAGTTACTCAAATCTATAGTTGAATGCATTTTTAAAATAATTGTAAATTATAAACAGAGTATTGAGTGCACAATTTGGGTTGATTTATATAATTATCTTTGTAATATGCTAATATTAAATTTTGAATACCTAAGCTCAAAATGTTTAACTCGTAAATTGGCCACTTTTACATAATTCAAGGTTAAATTAGCTGAAAAATTAGTTTAAAAGAGAATTTGACACTCACGTAATAATTCAAAAGACGAAATGGCAATTTACCCTAATCACAATATATCAACACCGGAACATCAGTCGAGAGACTGATCAGAAGATATGCTTGATTGTTCTTCTGGTCCCCATTGATTTCACCAATGCACAAGAAACGCAATATTCGCGTCCTTTATTCAGTTATCGTAATATTCGAGTCGTTGAGTTAATATATTTGCATGCCGCCGAAAAGTGTTTCTGTTGGGAGCTTTTGTAATCTGCATGTAGAAGAAGCCAGAAGCACTTCTTATGACTTTTGCAGACAGAGGGGCCGGCTGTATTATCTCACGCGGTTGGAGAGTCGAGTACCTCAGCTGCAAAAAGTGGGCAATGCCATTATCAACCGAATACCAGACGATGGACACTTTCTACACAACACATTCAACTTTGTTATGACTTTGAATTAGATATATAGTTATCTTTTACAATATTCTTCAATTCAATCGGTTGTGACAAAGCATGTCATTTCAAATCAATTGATTAATTATGGGTTGCTTAGTTAAATAGCAAACTACGGTGCCCGGAACATGAAATATTCAACCATATCATTAGTAGATAAGTTTAAATATTAAAGGGTTTTATATTGACACTACTCCAAATTATTCCATTTGCTACTGTTTTATAACCGTCAATAACTGTGTTTATATATACATAAATAAGTCCTCTTTAGCAATGGAGGCAACGCAACTACAAATAACAGATCTGTTTGTTCAGTTGGGGAGCATATCATGATCAGAGTATTACATATCTAGTGCCGAGGAAGAGAAACTATCATAGTCCATTACAAACAGTATGGGGAGCATGTGAGGCTATTAGACTCAACATATAGATATTTGGATTTGGTATCATGTTAAAATAGAGCATCTAACTCAAAACTAATTGTACGTGAAGAGACACTCAAGACCAATTTAATGGTTTTCAGTCTTCTATTTCCAGTGTGATCATCTCCTAAATTCCTAACAGAGAAAATGATTAAATCACAATTTAAACATATATGTGGATGTATTACAGAGGAAATAAAATCACAATTATTATTTTTGAGAGAAATAGAATCACAATTGAAACACACATTTAGCACAGAATTTTCGGGTAAATACAAGACGAGAATGTAACTGTGCCGTTTCCTTATAACTTTTTACTTTTTCTGGTATGAGCTTACAACAATTAACGTGGTTTTAGCAGGATGTACATACAGAAACCACTACAACTTATGGAAGTGATCAAACTTAGAAAATATCATTAGCTATTTTTACTTATCCGAGAAATAGAATTTTAGAATACATATAGGAACGTAATTTATCTCCTATATACTATGAGACAAAGATAAATGTTTCTTAGTTAAGCAATTGCCAATTAAACAAATGTTAAGAATTATAATTACCCAATGATAATTGCCCATGTGAAGAAAAAAATTTGCTTACATTGAAGAGACAATGTATGCTATAGTAAAATGAATTATTATTGGCACTCCAAAAATCTAATTGTGCACTCTAAATTAGAAATTGATTTAGTGCATTAGTCTAATAATTTACCTTTTCACTCGTATGTAGAATCATAGGTTCCACTCTCATAGATAGTTAGTTTGATACTAAATTATTATGTCAAGCTCATTATGAGGCTGAACCCAAATCACCCACCTAAAAATATGTCGTTGTATTAAAAAAATTGTTTAGTCAAAGGTCAATAAAATCTTTACTTAATAGCCATATGTCAATGACAATTTCTTTTTGGACATAATCAATGAAATATTTATAATAATTATACATAGGTAAATGAAGCATGTCACAACCCACATGGGTTTTGATGAGACGATATTATACTATATATTTTACCCTAATCTTAATATTAATTTATTAGTTATTTTGGTAGAATTTTGATACTTTGTTATGTATTTTCAATGTAGGACATTCGACTTCCTTTGGAGTAAAAAGTGATCAAACAGATGAATTTTGGAGTGATTCCAATTGGAGGATGTTCGTGAGCCTTTCAAGATGATTGTATCAAAGTTTCAAATTTTTCTACCAAACCGTTTGACCGTGGTGATGAAATAAAGACCCAGCGCGCAACTTTTCCAGATTGACGTTTCTGGACGTTTTGGGTATTTTAAAGGTCAAGATGACATATTTTGAGGAAGATTCCTTCTAAGGATTTGTTGGAGACATCTCAAGCTTTAAAAAGAGATATTTTGGGACCAAATCAGAGTTGATTTGGTCAGTCAAAATACTGATTTTCTGAGAAGTCCGAATTCCAATTAGAATAGGAAACCTTTTATTTTCTGTTTTATTATTGTATTAGGTTTCCTAATCTTATTTTAAGACCTTTTACTAGGAGGATTTTAATTAGAGTAGTATAAATAGGGCTATTTAGCCATTAGATTAAGGGGGAACGCATAAGAGAAAGAAGGGAGAACGCACTACTTTGGAGCCTTGATGATTCGAGTTTATTTTCAAGGTGTTTTCTATCCATGTTCTTAATATTATTTTATTTTATGATTTTTCATAACTAGTTTCGTTTGCTAGGGCGAGGCCACGAGCCTTAGCAAGAATATGTAGTTTCTTTTCAATTTGCTTATGATATTATGCATGCAGGTTTTGAATTATTAATCACCGTATTTGAAACTATCTAATTGTCTTAGTGATTGGCCACCATTAGGATATTTAGAAAAGTAATTTGATGCAATTTTGGCGGAGGGCTGTCCCTGGAATTGGCGCTGGCTTCTTGTGGTTAATATGCGTAACTTCTTAGGATGGACGACACGTCTTAAGGGTTATATGGTTTTTCAAAAGGTTTTCACAAAACTTAATGAGTCTTGCATGTTCACATTCGATCTGGACGCCACGGACGGGTTGCATGTTAGATATACGTTCTATGTTGGAGGTTCCAAGTAGGATATATATTAGGAAAACCTAACCTTCAAAGTATGCATGTGTAAGTCATAAGTAGTTGGAAGAACTACGTAGGATTGTTAAGGTGACGGCGGAACCCTAGTGCTCAAATTTATTTTCAAAACTATTTTCTTTTGTTTTCTTTATCTTCTCAATTTATTTAATTGTTTTTAGTTAAATTCGTTTTTAATATTTTAGGTCATTAAATCAACCTCTTCCAAACTTTGTTTTCAAATAATTAATTAAGATTTGGTATTTACATAAATTATTCATGCAGTCCCTGTGGAAAACGACATTGCTTGAGCCAACTATACTACAACAACCTTGTTTCTCTTGCAAGTATTTTAGGTGTTTTCAACTCTTTTACCCAAGTGATAAAAATCCTATCAGGTTTACGATAGTTAGAACATAATTATTCTACCCTTCTCTCACTTAAATTTATTGATTTCCTTCTCTCATCCCCTCTCTTGTCCTTATATACTCTCTTATCTTCATGCCTTCTCTCATGTCTATCTCCCTTTCTCTTTTTTCACTCTCTCCCGTCCTTATCTCATCCTCCCCCTCCCATCTTTCTTTCTGATGAAGAAGAAGTGATCATTGGTGACGCGAGTAACACCAGATCACAACGGCTCAGTCGATTAGCAACTACGACATCGTCATTGACAAGATTCCTTCTAGAACCATCAACAACCTCCATGAGATCATGAAGGAGATGGTGGAGGCGGGATTCGGGAAAGATTGGTCGCACATCAGATGTCGGAAAGAAATTCTAGAAGAAAGCTTGTCGAGGCTAAGGTGACAGAATTTAAACCTGAGTCTCGATGAGGTTTAGAAGATGTTGTGGAAGGAGCTTGAGGACGAAATTAAGCGGTGGATCAAATATTGGGAATTCATGTTTCAAATTTTAGGTCCATTTTTACTATTTAATTTGTAATGAATATGTTTGGAATGGTGGAAGGCAATGCTTGCATCTCTAGGAAATTTGAAGATAATCCATAGGAAAATAGAATTACAAAAATAGACATTGCATTTCAGAGTTTGAATCCAAATGTACGTAAAAGCAGAACCAGAAACAGACACTGCATTGCATAGTTTGAATCCAAATGTAAAAGCGTAACAGGAATTGGAAGCTGCAATGCAGAGTCCAAATCCAAGTTTAGAAGATAAACCAGAAACAAACACTACAACGCAGCGTATGAATCCAAATGTAAAAAATAGAACTAGGAAACAGACACTGCGTTGCAACGTCTGAATCCACAAAGTCACACAAGGTATGAACGTATGAGATATGTGAGTGATGCATGGGATTAACCTGATTCGAAATAAAAAAATCTGCACGATGTCAGCTGTAGTGGCATGAATTAGTAAATTTTGTTTGATTAAGGTGTTATAGTGTACCTCAAAGTCTCATTGACCCATTTATAATTAGAATAAATTTGATTGATATATTGTTAATTAGGGCTGGTTCGATTCGGTACCGAACCAAAGTGGTTGATCCGAATATCGAACCAAAATTGTTTGCAAATGAAGGTTGAATACTGAAATTGAACCTAAATTTTGGTTTTCTCGAAATTCAATATACTAAAATTATTTCGATTTTTCGGTTTGGTATCCTTAAAAATCAGAAAGTCAGCAATCAAATACGAAGATCGAAGAAAAACCCTTGATCAAAAGCAGAAAATTAAAACCAAATACAAAGAAATCAAGTAGTAATTGAAATTAGGGGATTTTCTAAACCATAATTCCACCCATGAATCCTTAAATCTAGATAGACAAAGACAACTAATAGTTCTAATAAAACACGAGGTAAAGTTTTCTTGAGAGAGGAAGAAGATAGAGTCCATTTGAGGAAAGCAACAGCTGCTTTGCAGATGTTAGGAGTGGAGCTCCAATCAAGAGCTACGACAATGGCTTGGGCGACGTTGGTAGCCGCATTGTTGCTATTGCTGCTCTTCCATTGTTTTTGTCCATTGTTTTAAAAATATTGGCCTAGCACCGCCTATGCCCTTCCAAGGCTGCCCTGATTAATCCTTAGGCGTTTGAAAATTAAGAAGAACGCCTAAAACTGCCTTGGCACCCGTCTAGACTTACTTAGGCACCCACCTAAATCACAACTCTCACTTAGACAGAAAATAGATAACTTTCATTTTGCATTTTATTTTTCATTAAATTGTAACATACTTGTTAATACTTGGATGAACACTCATTATATGATTGTTCCCCATGTTTTCAATATGTTTTAATACTTTATAATCTATATATTATTCTATTCATATGTTACATAATAAATTAATTATAATTATAAAATTTTCTAGGCGGGGCCCGACTAGTGCCTAGCGCTTTTTGGAACCTTGCTTTTGCCTTCTAGTTTCTATGGTTTTAGCCCCCCAAGGGTTTTCTTTGGTTTCTAGAGAGAGAAATGAGATGATGATCGAGCGTTTTCTGCAACGAAATGAAAGAACCCACTGTGTGTAGAAGAGAGAGAGAAGAGAGAGAGAAGAGAGAGAGATCGGGGATTCAAGGTTCAAGGTTAGGCAGAAGAGTAGAGAGTGATCTGAGTGAGGTGAGGTTGAGAAATAGAGAGAGAGAGAGTGAGAGAGAGAGGGTTAATTTTTGAGAATAAATCTGAACCAAATCCGGAAATTTTTCGGTATTGTTCATTCGAGATTTGTTCGGTTTGGTTTCGTTACGGAATTGAATAACATTTATAATGCACAATAGTAACTATAGTAAAAGGAATTGAATAACATTACTATGAAGGAATAATTTGATGATCTTAAGAATTACATAAAATCGCAAATGACACTTTACCTCAATGGAGAAAATCAACCATGCTTATGCATCCTAGTGTGGGTTCGATCTCCACTGATTCTCATATGCCCTAACAATTAACTAATTAACCCACTAAAGCTATAGTTATTTATATTATTGCATTTATATCTAAATTCATGTCATTTCAATTTGAAATTATATTGTGTATGATTTGATGGAAATTTTTTTGAGCATATTTTATACTAATTTACACTTAAAGAGATGGAGGGTTTAAACTAAGTACGTAGTGAGTTGAAAAAGAAGACACTAACCACTAAGATCATCCACCACTTATTTTAACTTGATATCGCACGAACTACAGCGTTTGACCCACCTCACAATAGTAGTTTTTTAATGGCTATAATTAATTACATATATGAAATAGCATTCAAGTATAAATAAATTCATTTAACTATAATCAAATAAATAGGCAAACACAATAAATACAATAACATTAAAAAAATGTGATGAACTGTTGTAGGCATAATTTACTGAACAATTATGGAGGCCAGAAAGAGAGAGAGGGTGCAGCATAGAGAGAAAGAGAGATATGTATAATTGTGAGGTGTGTTATATTCCACCCCATTGTGCCTTTATTTATAGTAGTAGGGAAGGTTAATTCCTTACCCTTTTAGAATTACAACTCTTAATAGGCAATCAACTCCTAATAGGAATATAAGAGATATTCCTAGATTCACTAGGATTTACACAATCACATTCATAATCTAACAGGACTGCAACACTACCCCTTGAGTGTGTAAATACTCAAGTAAATGGCGCATCAGGTCTTCAGTGATGAAGCAAGTATAGTTGATGAAGTCATCGGCACAATGAGCAAATGCGAGTCTCAAATAAACGGAAGAATGCATAAAAAAGTAAAACTCACAAAACCTTGCTATGGTAAAACCCAAGGTAGGAGAAAATCCCATAGACTAAGGAGAAAAGTGAGAAGTTGCATTAAGTCAAAACTATACGTCTTTTGGATGCAAGTAGAAGAGCTCACAAGGGTATGATCAACCCAGGATGGGTGCCTCGTTAAAACCTAGTTAGATAGCAAAAACCTAGTGGGAAAAATGCTCCTAATCGTAGGGAAAAATAGTACATTAAGATCAAGTGAGTATACTTCTGGATACTCCCCATGAGTTTGACATAACTTCCAAATGAGAACTGCAAGCATTGCATATGAATAGTTAGGCATACCAATTCCTCGGACAAGCTTCTAGAAGGCTGACTTCGGCAGTGACGTCGCGTAGAGGTCGGCAAGGTTGTCTGGGACCGTCTTGCATGACTTCAATATCTTGATGCTTTGCTGATGTAGATGTAGACCCAATATCTCTTGGCGTTGAGTTTGTTGATGTATCATGGCTTGATCGGGTGGATACATGTGGCATAATCTTCATGGATCGTTGTTGGGACTCAACGATAGATGGAAACACAGCAAGTACTTTGAATATGCTCAACAAGAACTCCTAACCATGTCTCACTTGTGGCGTAGTGAAGTAAAGTGAATCTTGGAATGATTCGAAGATTTCAAAACTAAGGTCTCGTGGACCTCCAAGATATTGCGATATCCCTAACGGTAAAGACATAACCATTTGGGGATTTTGCCTTGTGCGGGTTTGATAAGTAACCAGCGTCATCATAACAAACAAGGCAAGCATCATTCTGAGGATCAGGGGGATTGGATCTGCTCGATGACACACCCCAACCCAGAATGTCCACTAGAACTCCGAATCGAGCTGTGCTAGCCGACACCTGGAAGCTGACGAAGCCATAAAGTATAGTGATGTGGGAAATGTGAATAAATTTAAAGGAAAACCTATGAAAAGGGCTTGAAAACTTTGAGTTTTAACTATAAGGACAAAATAAAGGGTAAAGTGAATAGTACCAGGATTGACCTTTTAGTGTAAAAATGTGGTTTTTCGTTAAAGTGAACAGTAGTGGGAGCTTTTCGTTAAAGTGAACAGTAGTGGGAATGAACCCATTTCATATGCGATGTTAGAGCATAAGCAAAGTATAGTAGTGTGGGTAAGGATCATACCCTCAAAGGTAGCCACCTATACTAAGATTCGCCAAGAATCCTCATCGATATGAACTTTCAGCATCTAAAACCTGGAGGGGCGCAAAACAGAAAACGTGAGTGGGCCAAAAACAAAGCTTTTTGAAACCATTTCTCTTTCCAAAAATAATAATAACCCACCACCGTAAAATCCATATAATTTCCCAGAATATAATAATACATACGTATATAGAAATCATACTCGAGAGTAGGGAAAACCATGTATATGCCATGTCAAGTATCTCAAAAATGAAATAAGTAAGCCAGGTGAAATAAATCAATGTAAAATGATGTGTCAGCTGGAGTCACCTAGCGTCACCTGTACGGCTGAGCCTATAGCTCATCTACCAATTCCTGCACATGAGTCAGAACTACCTAATGTGGGCTGTACGACAGGTTGGGTGTAAATAGATACGCTCAAGTGATACGATTACGTGAAGGCTATGCGAAGTATCACAAGTCACCTACGAAACCACCTATCGTGGTCTGTACGACAGGCTAGTACCTGCCTTGGATCCAAGGTGAGCATGTGGTGCGGGAGGTGAACGATCACGTGAAGGCTAGGCCCTGGCCTCGGGCGAAGCACTAACACCAGGGTGCAGGATAATGAGCACTAATACATCTAAACGTAACCATACACACTGCAATCACTATCATCAATATGTACTCACCTGAAGCTTACCTGGGTGTCCGCAGCGTCATGCAATAATATGCATATCTATACTAATGCATATACTAAAATGAGATGCAAGTCTGACATGGCACTTAAAAATATACGCATATTAAAATAGTTTCTGGGAAAATGTAAAACATATATACGTATATATAGAAAACCAAAGGCCCACTCACCTGGAGTCCGTGCTATAACTCCTTAGCACAAACATCGAGGAGTCACGAACGATCGACGCCTAGAACAATTATCAAATCATGTCTTAGAATTCTCATTAATAGAACACGTAACTCACATATCCTATTCGGGAAGATCTGTATGTCAGATTCCCGATCTGTAAGTTCCTAATATCCTCAAAAATTACGTAGTATAATGTATTAAAGTTTGGTATCGATCCAACGGTCGAATCATCACTTCAAATAATAATCAAGTGATGCGCCATAATAAAACTAGGTTCACAATAATCAAATCACATATACGGATATCAAATCTGAGATCAATATATCGATTTAGCATAAAATAGCATCGGCGGCTCACTGGCCACGCGCCGCCACCGGTGGCGGTCGGCCGCCCCGACTCGCCGGAAAATTCAACTATTTCTAAAAATTCTCAAACTTCACGGAAATGAAGATCTCAGTGAGTGGAGCAATTTTCATACCTGTGACTAAGGTCAATTTGGTAGGGAAAAGCCCCAATTTCACGAAAACCCTAGGATGGGTGAACTTCGATTCTCCTTCCTCGGTGTTCCGCTGCCCCTACAACTGATTGGGATTTGTTCCAAGGCTCAAGGGGAGTCTAATGGTGGTGAGAATCAACGGGATTTCATTCAAAAATGGCGGAACGCTGTCAATGATGTCGTCGGTATCGTGCTTCTTCTTTCACAAAATTGAAGTCAAAGACCCTCAAATTTGTAAGGGATTGCGGAATAGATTTTGGGGTGATGAAATGGGGAATTTCGACTAAAAAATGGTGGAATCGGCCAGAATCAAATTGGGTCACCGCCGGGTACACGGGTCAAGGGGAACCCGTTGGGTTCCTCTCCTTCTCCCCTTCTCTCATTTCTCTCATTTCTCTCTTCTTCCATTGGTTCTCTCCTTTTCTCCCTTTCCTAATTGGCCCGGTTCCTCCTTCATTTCTCTCATTTATACTTCATCCCCACCGCCCATCTCTTCTTTCTTTAAATTTGGGCCACACACGTGGCTTTCCAGATTAAGCTCTAAAAATCTGGAGCTTTCTTGAAATTAATTAATTTACTAAAATGCCCCTAACTTTAAACGTTAATATATCCTTCGTTATAACTCCAAATTACGTTCCGTTTACGCACACGCGTTCGTAGCAACGAGTACTACGAGCGCTAAGAAAATGAACCTTACATGACATGACAAGATGGTCCACAATAGTGAACGTCTTTGCCTCGAAGGGCCTTTCCGTAAATTCACATTTAAAAATTATAAAGATTGTAAATTTTTGGGGATGGGTTGTTACACTCGAGATGCTTTGGGATTTGATTTGCCCAAATTCGTAGTACCTTCAGGGTATGTCTTTAATACCAATTCAGTGGTTGCGTGTAGGCGCGGTGCTCCATCTTTACCAAGATCAACAGCGAATGAGATGTCATATCTAATATAATGAGCTAAGTACACCGAAGTGCAAAGTTGAACCTAGATATGGAATTTTGGATTCCATAACCTCTTCAAGGGTCTCATTTACATATAACGTATGGACAATCATAGGTATACTCAAGGGTAACACATTCGAGTGTAGTTCGACTGGTAGACCAAGGTACTGTTAGAACAACACTTGAACTTCAGCTCAAGGTAGAAACGAGTTTTCCTAAGATCCTTCATCTCAAATTCCATCTTTAGATGCGAGACAGTTTTCTCAAGCTCTTCCAGAGTCTTAGTGAGATTCGTGTTAACGACATAAACTGTAACTCTAGCAATTCGGAATAAGACTTCATAGTTTAACACGCAATGGCATAATTTATCCCTGACTAATCAAATAATCATTTAGATGGGTATACCACATCCGTCGAATTGTAAGTGAACGCCTCAAACAAGTTAAGAGGGTGTTTCGTGGTTTGGAACTATTTGAACCAGTCCATGTAATTCTTTCAGAACTTACATGTAAATCTCCCTATCTATATCCCCATGGAGAAAACACTAACCACATTTCATAATGCTGCTATCAATCACAAGACGTTTTGAGAGAAACCTTGCGCCGTAAGGCGTGCATCATATCGCACTATTTCACTCATCTCATAACGCTTCATTTCCCACTTGTAACATAACATGGTTACCTTGGGCAGTGTAGGAACGACAGGTCCAAACACACTTTGGTAAGGAATTTGACCTGGATTGTAATTTCGGTTGTCCAATCAGTTCTACATTGTCACTTAAACAACGGAACACAGTTCAATATCATCGCTTTTCATTTATGTCGGTAGCTACCATATAAGTGAAAACATCATCGATGGTAATCTCATTTCAATTCCATTTAGCTCATCCAAACTAGTATACTGGACCAAAAACTTCATGTCTCATAAGTAATCCAGATTATTCTCATGAGATATAAATGATTTGAGACAGCGATCGAGTATAGATACGTCATGCTCCAGGCCAAGACAGATTGATTGGCTATCCGTCGGTGTACCGGACCGTCCAACAGGGGCGTCCAAACCGTCCAACAAGGACAGCACACCCTCCAGGGATGTTGACTCGACGTCCGTTAAGTACGTCTATCCTTGCAGGCATGTTTACAGCTGGTATATGATCTTGTCACTTTAGCTAGATTAGAGGAATGCATCTAGAGCAACATTCTGAAAGCTATATTTCATCGCACTTGCTTATTACACTTGTACGGTATGGGGATCAAGATGAGACATAGTGGGCAACGTCCACGCAAATTCGCGCCGTTCTCCAGGAACGTTGACGTTCTTATCTCCCCCTAACAGTGGGAAGACTGTCTTATTAAAGTGACAACCTGCAAATGAGCGGTAAAGAGATCGCATGCAAGGGCTCGAAGAGAGCTAGTGTGAAGAAGAATCATGATCGACAAAAGATACACATCCTTCTTTGAGGACCCATATTGGTGCGTTGCGGCAGCGCAACTTGGCACATGGAATGCACACCCAAATGCGTAAATACGAAAATCGTCAGGTTCGTACCCAGTAACCAACTGTAACGTCAAATAGGTTGGGTGGCAATGGGCCTCAAGGCGAACCAACATAACTGCGTACAAGATTACATAGCCCTAGGCAAAAACTGAACACTTGGTACATTCACCAAAATCCGGGTAATCATTTAATTTGCGCTTTATGATCACTAGGCGAGGCTATTTGGGGTGAACATGGGAATTCGATGTTCAATTATAAACCCAAAATACATGTAATACTTTATCAAAAATCGTCGATATAAACTCTCCGGCATTATCCAATCTCCCGGACCTTAAGGGATAAGTAGGGTGGTGAGCCCTTAATCGGCCAAGAGGTTTAGCAGCAATGTGTTTGGACAAACATATGACCAGTTTGTCGATTCATCAACCAAAACCATAAGTATTTATATGGTCCGCATTTTGGTTGGATTAGTCCACATATATTCCCTTGAATCCACTTATAAAAAATGGTGATTTCGTATATTTGCAAAGGATGATTTAGAAGATCAATTTCCCTAATGAGCAGGCTTGGCAAAGTGTTTACTTCGGGTAAGTAGATGTATCGTAGCATCATTGTTCGACCTAAGTGTCCCAAAAGGTCGTGCCAAAGCAAGTAACCTGCTCAATCACCAGGCTCCAGGTCGGCCACATGTGGTGTGTTCCCAGTTGGGGGGCAACCCGTTGGCCCCAAATCAAAATTTTAGGCTCATTTTTGAAGGTGGTGCAAAGATACTTCACTCTATTTTCTTCAGTGGTTCATTTATGATCATTGTCATCTCGAATATCCTTAAAAACTCAACAACATGGAGAATTTAAGGTCCCTTAAATGGTAATTCAGTACCATTCATACAACGAGGAGTGTGCCAATGCTCTTAATCAGGTTGGATAGACCTGAAGTCGTTGTTAGAGATGTGATTTAGGTGTAAAGTTAGTATGCGTAGTACACATTCATCCAAACAACTAACTTTCTCACATTCCTACCTAATCATGTATTTAATTGAATCAGTCACATGTATTAAGAAACATGATTCAATTAACTCATATTCGAGGACAATATCAATAAGATTATCCAAAAGTAAAACATACACCAAGCTTGAATCCAAGAACATGGAAAAATGTTCACAAAGTAAATGGTTTACTAAGGGGATTTGGCCAACAAGGCTATCCATGTCAAAATTCTGCTCTTTCAACGGTGTTCAGAGGAGCAAAATTAATCTCACGTATTGACTACTAGAATGGTACTCCTCAACGACATTGGTAGGGGCACGAACAGGTGCATAACCAATGATCTATTCCATCAAGACGGAAGTAGATTCTGCATGGTTAAGGTTTGGAAATATTATCCCTTATTCTGGAAGTTTTAGGTCTTAGGTGCCAAGGATCACACTTCGGGCATGATGCCACACCTTGGCAGGCCTTGATTCTACCATATGTTTGTGGTAGTAATCTGATCCGAGAATTTCATAAACTTCCGCTTTCTACACTTGTTGCTTCAGGAGCGAGTTAGAAACATGGAAGGACGAGAACAGTATTCTCTAGTCAAAATTCAATCGGATTTATAAACTTCAGAATTATACTCATTCATGGACGTAATCATGGTGTGCTTCAGGCAATGTCTTTCATGATTAGACAGTCCGTAGGAGTGAGCCAAAGAGCCATGGAATCGTTCAGGAGGTACTTCCGTTGGTAGTGCTTCGGGCATAGGTCTTCAAATGAAGATCATGGTGGAGGCCTATTCAGCTTTTCCATGCCATTGTTGGCTACGATGGTTTCTCAGTTTCTTGGTAGTCAAGTGGAGATTCACGTCTTGTACCCACATATAAAATGGTTTCTATTAGAAACATCCAAATAAGGGAAATCGAACTTGTGATGGTTCGACAATCCATTGAATTTGGAGGGAACAAGGTTGTGATTTGTGCTATGGGAATGAATCATCCATAAGCATCAAAGTTAGAACATTCGAGTTCTAAGACATGGTTTTCATGAAAAACGTCGGGTTTTCATGGGTGTGTTGTTTTATGAAAACTTGGGGTTTCAAATGCACTAAATTTGAAACTACAGGTTCAATTTAGTTTATGAACATTTAGTTCATAAAGGAGAGGTTCCTGCAGGAACACAGAATGCAATATGCTGATTTAAGTGTAGTGGATTTGAGTTTCTTCAGGAACTCAAGTGTGAGAGCTTCGTTACTACGAAAGTATGTCAACAGTTCAAAGTATATAAAAAATTATTGAATAGTTAATGTCCAAAAGTGATCTTCAGGTCAATAATTTTGGATTCATTATCGGATTAATGGACTGCAAGTCACTTTTAATTAATTCAATAAATCGGGACCAAACGGGGTCGATTGTAGAAGTAAAATAATATTAGAATAATATTATCGGGTCAAAAATAGCATAGCCCAAAGGATAGGGTTGGGTGCCGTGAGCAAAAGAGGTGCTCAGAAATGGGCTGCAGGCCACGGGTCCAAGGGATAAGCCCAGACATGAAGGCTAGCGTGTTGGGCCAGAGGGGTTAGGCACGGGAACATGCCCAACAAAATTGATGGCCTGGTTGTGGCGCAGGGAACCCAGCCAAAGGCTGGTTATAGTATAGGGCCGAGGAAAAGAGCCCAGCCACATAGGCTGGCTGAAAAACTGCGGGTTGAGGCTAATACAAGCCCATCAAGCATGGCAGTTTGCTGGCGTGGGCCGAGACAAGGGATCAGGGCTATAGGCCCGTGCCTGGGAACAAGCCCAGCATGCTTCTGGCATGTGGGTTTGGGCTCGGGTGGACCAGGGCTTTCAGGCCCGTGTGACATGTAACCCAAGTCGAGGCTTAGTTATGTCCGATGTGGAGCAGCAGGCCCAAAAGGGCTGCGCAGGTGGTCCAGTTTGTCGACGCCATCCCATGGTGATGCCGTGGTGTTGCCACGGTGATGCCAAAGATTACCCCAAAAAAAAATTTCGAACCTAGGGTTTAGGAAACCCAAAATTTGCTTCTAATTTATTTTATATACATTGACTCACAAATTCCACATAACAAATAAAATTGCGTAATGCATGAAACAAATATATATATTGACAAATATGTAAACATATACAATATATATATATATATATATATATCGGAAGGAAAATATAAATATAGAGGATTCATGCATCATGGAGAATGTTTTCATGCTTCAAGGTTGTTTCAAATATTTTACTTTATTTTAAGCGTACATAATTTGCAGAAAACTACAAAAGCCTTTGAATTTGTGTACCAGATACAAATTTAATAGCCAATTGGTTTTCCAATTTTTATCATTTTTTTTCAGAAATAATCTTTAGTGCGTTTATTATAATTCCTCGTATTTTGATGTGAAATCTTAATTATTAATAAGGAATTAATTATAGTGAAAAGAAAAAACAGAAAGAAATTTCAGTGGACATTCCAAGAAATGTAAGTTCCGAAAACAAATGGGTGTAATAAAAGGTGCACAAAATCCGAAGCCAATATTGGACATATAGTAAATGCATTGTTACCTTGAAATCTTTAAGTGGTAAGTACACATTCTCTGAGTAAATTCCTACACTCTCGTGTGCAAGAGCCAACTATGTTCTTCAAATCAATTCCAAGTTGTCGTAATAGCGTCGGGATCGAGAGAGATAGACACAAACAGATATACATTTTTGTTGGTAATTTAGTTAAACAGGTATATATACACCCGATCCAGTTAAGTTTCAGCCGACCATTAACAAGGCTATATTATACTGACATACACGCGTGTATTTCACTCGCCTCTTCCAAATGGAAAGGTATAGAAAATTTTTATAATATCAACCTTGAAAACCTCTCACTCAAATCCTCAACCTCTTTCCCTATATATAAACACCCTCTCACCCTCTCTCTCTCTCTCCTCTCTCTCTAAAACAATGGCTTTCCAAAGTCCACTACTGTACTTTTCACTGAAACCGAAAAGAGCCAACCTTTATTACATGACGGTAGCCGCAGTCCTCTGCACGATCTGCTACCTCGTCGGAATTTGGCAGCACTCAACCAGCCGCGCCGTAATTAACACACCTGTCTCCACCGTCGCCTCATGTCCTCCAATCACCACAAACACAACAATCACTCTCGACTTCAACGCCCACCACCGCGCCGAGGACCTCCCCCTACCTCCCGTGGCTGCGCGTGTGGCTCACCTGCCGGCCTGCGATGCCAAGCACAGCGAGTACACCCCGTGCGAGGACGTCACGAGATCGCTCAAGTTCGACAGGGATAGGTTGGTGTACAGGGAGAGGCATTGCCCGGACAAGGAGGAGCTCCTGAAGTGTCGGATTCCAGCGCCTCACGGCTACAAGGTGCCGTTTCGGTGGCCGGAGAGCCGAGAATCGGTTTGGTATGCAAATGTGCCGCACAAGGAGTTGACCGTGGAGAAGAAGATGCAGAATTGGGTTCATTACGAAGGGGATCGGTTTAGATTCCCTGGTGGCGGGACCATGTTTCCTCGCGGTGCAGATGCGTATATTGATGATATCGGAAAGTTGATTAATCTCAGAGACGGGTCTATACGGACCGCCATCGATACCGGTTGCGGGGTAAGCAAGTTTTATTTACTTTTTTTTATTTATTATTTCGGTTTGAAAAGCTATCATGGTTATGGTTACGAGTTTGGTGAATGGTAGTTTGGCCATGGCCGCAATGTTCATGTGTAAATGCATATGTTTGTTAGGAGTAGGTAGGTTGGTTCTTTGTCAAAGAGTACGATATTTTTACTATGTTATGAGTGTTAGATTGAAACGATAATGAGTTGTATTTTGGGTAGAGTATTTGACATTCTTTCTTTGGATATGTGCTTTGAATAAGTCCACTGGTGCTTGAATTATGGGTGTGTTTATGCTGCATAATTTGTCTGCCAGCCGGAATGGCCGAATCGGCCAATATGTGACACTTTGGTCTGTTTTTTTTTTCTTTTTAATTGAGGATTGTTTGAGTAGAAGGTAAGCGTGTTAAAGGTGATAGGGTATGAGGGAATTTTCTTTTTATTTGTTTCCTTTTGTTTTTGAGTAACTTGAGTAATTCAAGGAAAGAGAAATCCTAAGGAAAACTACATAAATTTCCACCTTTTATGGGCAGAAACTTAATACTCAAAAAAAAAAAAAAGGGCGCTCGGAGTTTTTTTTTTTGTCAAACGATAGATTTGGTTAGAAATGTTAGATTAGTCATCAACAGAATTCGAACCCACACCGTCATTTAAAAAACAAAACAATTTTAAGAATATTTATTCTCATTGTATAAATAGAGGCATATGAGGTTGAGTTGTCTTTGTGGACCCAGCAAGGTAAGTTGTAGAAATCAAAATTAAGAATTAAACAAAAAATATGTTTCCTGTTTGGCATGATATTATGGAAAGAAATTAGCAAAAATGTGGGTTGCCAGGGTGGTGGGTAGGATTATTCTACATTATTTTGGGAAAAACCAAATTGGAAAATGGTTTTTGAAAACCATGTTGTCTTAATTAAGTTGTGAAAAGTTATACAGTTAAATATCCATTTCAGCTCATCTTTTCTCCATCAGTATAAGTAATATCGTTTATTAAAAAAAATAAAAATAAATATCCATTTCAGCCAATGCTAAAAATTTTGGAAAACAATCTTCTAGTAGAAATTAGACAATGAATGAAAATAATTTGAAAATCTTTTTTATATATGTACCCTTGGCACTGAAGCAAAGTCCATAAAAGATATCGATGAACAAGATACGTTTATTTTACTATTAATTAGCATTGACTTGTGGGAAAATCGATTCTATATATCTTGCAATGTACTTATTTATAAAGTTAGTTACTTAATCTGCTTTTAATGCTAAATTAAATGTAGAGATGTTTACATAATATTTGTTGATTGACTTTCCAACCTTCCTCAGTTATACCAACTATCTCCTTAATTTTTTTGTACAATTCACTCTCTAACAGTTCAACAGAATTCTTTGTCAATAACTTTTATTTAATTGAGAGTTTATTTACAGAGGGGAGTGATTTTGACATGCCTGATTTAGCTTTTCACACACTTCTCTTTATACTGATTCAGCTGCTATAACTAAACAAGGGTAAAAGGTGTATAAGAGATCAAAAAGATTGTGTGATAATCACTTTCCTTTATGAAAAAAATAAGTTAGACTAGTCAATATTTGTGGTGCAGTCACGTAATGAGTGACAAAAATCATGGGATATGTAACCGCTTGAAATGAAGATTTTTTCGTGTTGATATTTGTCATGTGTAATTGGAGTGACGATTATTCTTATAATTTTCCTTTTATTAGGTTGCAAGTTGGGGAGCTTATCTTTTGTCCAGGAACATTCTAACAGTGTCATTTGCACCAAGAGACACTCATGAAGCACAAGTTCAATTTGCTCTTGAAAGAGGAGTTCCTGCATTGATTGGCATTCTTGCTTCGAAAAGACTTCCTTACCCCTCAAGAGCTTTTGACATGGCTCACTGCTCTCGTTGCCTCATCCCCTGGGGCCAATATGGTAAATTCGCTGTAAAACCCTAATCAACTTTAGGTTAACACATTTTCTTTGCTCTATTATATATGATGCTTGAAGATGAAGATGTTTAACTTAGGATTTTGATCATGCAGATGGACTTTACTTGATCGAAGTTGATCGAGTTTTACGCCCAGGTGGGTACTGGATTCTTTCCGGGCCACCAATAAACTGGGAGAATCACTGGAAAGGATGGGAAAGAACAGCTGAAGATCTTAAAGCTGAGCAGACAACGATTGAGAATGTAGCAAAAAGCTTGTGTTGGAAGAAACTGAAGCAGAAGGGTGACCTTGCAATTTGGCAAAAACCCACTAACCATGTTCACTGTAAGGTCACCAGAAAGCTCTTCAAGAAACCATCCTTCTGCCAAGCTCAAGATCCTGACACTGCATGGTAATGTGCTTTTCCTTTCTTAAATTATCTAGTCTCTGCAATTTCTGAAATAATTTTTCTTTTAGATTTTCGTAGATTTTTGGTTATTGAGTGGATTAGAATTTTGTTTTATCTTTTTGTGCTCTCTAACAATAATACTAGAGACATGAACTTACTACACTAAATTTCGGTTACCAATAAATGTGACTATTTCTTATTTGCTTTGAACAAATAAGGTCAAGAATGGGCCTAGCATGAAACACTAACACTGTTAGAACCCTACTCTACATCTTCCACAATTGCACAGAGAGATCGGTAACAAAACATGAGAACAACAATACAATTTCATTAACTGCCTTTCTATCTTTACAATCTGCTATTTATCTATTAACAAGTAACTAACTACTAACAACCTTGTACAGATGTCAACATCCTAATATGCCATCTGGCAGTATCCTAACAAACACATCAGCTGATATCTTAAAATTTGGTGTCTCTAGTGCTAGAACTTACCTACACCGAACAGGTCTCTGGCGATATTCCATACCTAGAACGCAATTTAACTTTTCCACATAGCAATACGTTATTAGTTTGTAGCATTCCCGATATAGTTAAGACAAGTTTTCCAGCTGTTAAAGAATGTACACTTTGGCATTGATCCAAAACCAACCTGATAGCAAAGGCAGGTAGAGTAGTTAAACTGTCCAAGTCGAACCATCCATAGAGTCTTGTGTTTTGTTGCTGCTTTTTTGTTGTTTACTCGAATGCTTTTTCAGTCATTTTTTGTTTAAGTTTTACTCAACATCCTTGCATCTCTTTTTTTATAGGTATACGAAAATGGAGGATTGTTTGACCCCACTTCCAGGAGTGAACAACATAAAAGAAAATGCAGGAGGGCAATTGGCTAAATGGCCAGAGAGGCTAAACACAGTCCCTCCAAGAATCAGCAGTGGGAGTTTGACAGGAATCACAGCTGAGACCTTCAGAGAAAACACAGAGCTATGGAAGAAAAGAGTAGAATATTACAAGACCGTGGATTATCAGTTGGCAGAGCCCGGGAGGTACCGGAATCTGCTTGATATGAACGCTTACTTGGGCGGCTTTGCAGCTGTACTTGTTCATGACCCTGTGTGGGTTATGAACATTGTCCCTGTTGAGGCTGAGGTTAACACCCTTGGAGCCATTTATGAACGAGGATTGATTGGAACTTATCAGAATTGGTATGCTCTTTGCCCATGCAATAACGATAAAACTATTTGAACCGCATTTACGAATCATGTTATGAATCACGTCTCCAATCGAGGTGGGACCTATGCATACAAGTGGGTTCCGCGTCAATTAGAGATATGGTACAGAATACCGTCTGTCATATGCATTGCTTTGTTAGTGCTGCTAATGACTTGTTACTTGGCAGGTGTGAAGCTATGTCTACTTACCCAAGAACCTATGACTTCATTCACTCTGATTCAGTTTTTACCCTCTACAAGGACAGGTGACTTCATCGGCCTCGCACTCTTGAACACTGAGTTAGTTTACTTCAATATGAATTCAACTATTATTTCAGCATCAATCGTTCATGCGCGCAGACTCTCTTGATACGTGGAGTGATTGCGTCTCATTGATGCTTTTAATCCCACAATACGTCAAATATGCACGAACTACTGATGCTAACATTCCACTAACAATACTTGGATCAGCCGCGCGAACAAACCGTCCCTAAAATATCATCAAAAGCATTTAAAATTACTAACTTGAACATGATTCGTTGTGTTGCAGATGTGAAGCGGAAGATATTCTTTTAGAAATGGATAGGATTTTAAGGCCAGAGGGCAGTATAATCTTCCGTGATGATGTGGACGCCTTGGTGAAAGTGAAGAGCATCTTGAATGCAATGCAATACGATGCCAGAATCGTCGACCATGAAAACGGACCAAAGGTGAGAGAGAAGATTTTGTTGGCGGTCAAGCAGTACTGGACTGCCCCAGCTCCTGCCCAAGAACATCGAGAACAAAGCAAATCGAATTCATAGGCCTCTACCTTTAGGGCTTTCCCCTTTTTTATTTTACTTCAAATTATTCCAATTTTTATGTCGATAATTTTGAAATTTAATGATTTTTTTTTTCCATGCGCTCAAGATTTGTGGAGTGAAACTTGGATTGAGAATTCTATACCAATGAAAAGACGCAGTTTAAATGCAATTTTTCTACAACAAAAACATCCTTGTGCGTCGGTAATCGAAGTTCCACCAACAGAGCATGCTACAAGATCGAACATGTCGTATAAACTCAGAAGGCATGCAACAATGAGAAGGTAAATTATACACACTGGCATTATCCCGATGAATGCATGTCACTTTTCTTTGGTTTACAAGGTTTGAGGTACGGCAGGTTGTTTGAGACATTACCTCCCATGAGAAGGATTACTAACAGCATTAACGGAGCCACATCGATATTTAAAATGAAGCAATCAACCAGTTCAAACGTCCACTACCTTCCGAGGACATGATCTAGGTTCCAAACCTGGCCCAGGTCATGTCCCTTTAGCTCCCTGGTAAAATGAATCAACCGTAGACAGAGACTACACCTTTCATCTTGTGTCAAGTTGTATGATCAGAGACGAAACTTCAAAGGAAGAGCTGTACTCTAAATCAATTCCAGAAACAGAGCTTCTTGTTTATTCGTCAAGCCAAGTTCACTCAACGATAGTATGCTGTCACCAACAGTAAAAGCGCGCCGAGGATATGACCTCACCTGTTCACAGAAATCAAAAACCTCAACCAGAATGCCAACCATGTCATGTCATGTCTGCAGGAAAGTAGATGTGCAGTATTGTCCTATTTAGATAACGAAAAACAACCAAACTTTTGCTGGACAGTATGCCAACCACGTCATGTCTACTGAAATTAAACACCGCATGTGATTTAGACTCTACGGCATTGTCCCCGTCTTAAATTACCACATTCGGGGTCAAATATTCCATTTTAACAGCCATGATTCTGTTATTGAATCCTGCAACTGAATATAACAGCCCACGCCTTAACAGTTTACTAATGCCCCAATCTGAAAACCAATTAAAAGTGTTCTACTATTTTCTACTTTTTTATTTTATGAATTTCATCCAATTTGGTTTTTTTTTAAAAAGCCAAAGAAAAGAGGAGTGTTTACCACTCTGTAAGTTCCAGGCTTCACCTCTCTACCAACATCTATGAAGTCGAACAGAACCTAAAATGGAACAAGATTTTTGGTCAGCTGAGACAAAGAGACGTTCTTTTAAACTTACAAAGATTTTAAAATTGTACCTGAAGCTTGTCGGACTTGTTAAAGCGGCGACTAAGGCGAGTTCCATTTGGCATCCTTACAAGAAGAGTCACAGCATTCTGATCATCTATTGCCGGTTCACAAGGAAGCAAAGCACTTTTCGCAGCAAGCCTACTCTCGAGTTCCTGCCATCAGTGAGACAATTAGACTGTAGGGAAAAGAATTATAACATTATGCCATTGAAAGATCAAAATGGTAATCATTCCATCTTAAACCTCAACCTCATTGACTGATAAACTACCAAACAATATTGGGAAAGAGGAAAGCTGTGCCAATTGAGGGTGCAAAGACGGTCATAGAAGTCACTGGAATCTAATTCTATTTCCTTGATATGGTCCTGGAACACATTGAAAACTACCAAACAACAAAAAGGAATACACGTATTCAAGGTGACCAAAGCCTGTGCAACAAAATTTACAGCTTCGTATCTGCAGATGCAGACAGCACTACCCATTTTATTTATCATATGCAGTCGTGAAGTCAACGGCCTGCGTCTTTGACTATACATTTGTCTTTATTCGAACTGTCAGGTTCTTCAGATCAATAATTTCACCATGAGTTCTGAACTACATGAACTTAAGCACTAAAAACACATGAATGTCAAAGAACCATTTTTATAGAGTTACACTAATAAACTTCAACATGTAGGACATCAGGAACAAATTAGACAATCAAGAATTACACTTGTTTCCTAGTATCTCTTGCAACACTTAAAAGTTGAGGAAAACATCACAATATCAAGTTTTATGCAGAGAAGTGGAATCCAAAAATCAATTGTAAACAATAGCATAAAACAATTCAACAATATTGACAGATACCAATGGATCCATCATTTTGTTGTCAGAGCCGACATCCCTTATGTCACAAGTTCCAACTTCATTAACACCATTCATTTCCTTTTCTTTATCAGCCAAGAGGGATGCGAGATACTCACAATCCTGCAAGCAATATTTCTAGCAGTCAAGAGTTGGACAACTGGAATACCAACACTCACGATAGTGATTTCGAGAAGTATTTTAAAACCTGTTGTTCTCTAAGCAATTGTCTTGTTGTTAGAGCAGATGATGAAGGGCCAGGAACAGGCTGCAAATTAGGATCCAAATTTCTACTTGGACCACTTGGAAAATTAGGTGCATACAAGGATTCACCAAAAAGTGCATTCTCAAGCAGTATAGCTTCGTCAAGCTCTTTGGAAGAAATGCCGCCTAACTACAAGGATATGTAAACAATTGCATTAGTATAGCAGTCCATGTTCTTTAAATGGGCTAAATCAAAAACATTTAGAACAAGAAAATGATACCTCTTCAGAATTAATGGCAAGGTTACCCTGCTGAAGATTGTTACCAGCATCATGCTTCAACTCTTGACTCGCTTGTTTTCTTTCTACAGTTCCATCTCCATCTTGGTACATTGAGGTTCCCCGCTATAAATTAGGAACAACCATTTTAGAAGAAACAAAACCTTTTCCTTCAGAATGGGAAGAAAATGAGATTTCTATTTACGATTTAGAATGTATAATACTAAGAAGTTCGGCAAGAATACTAATCACATTTCTGGCCAGAAAAACTGCCTAAAATTTATCTGAAACAATTTCTACAAAAGGTTCTAACATGTATGGCGCAAAAGCCTAGAATTTCCATTCCCAGAGAATATAACCTGTAGTGAAATTGTCTGAATGAAAATTCCTATTACAATTCTTATTCAAAAGTCTTTTTCTTCCTTAAATTTCTCACTGTATGTGCACACTAATATATATATATATATATATATATATATCTATACCATAAGTAGAGGCCATACCTTTGATGTACTATAAGTTCCTGGTACTTGATTCTTATCTTTCATTTGTTGCTCACGCATCGCTTTCTCTCGTTCTGCTGTCTGAACTCAATTCAATTTTAAATAGATCAATATCCTCTAAGATATGGAAGCAACCCCCCAAAACAAATGGAAGCAACCCCCCAAAACAAAGCAAAGCATTCAAGATTAGGAACCTTCAGGGACAGTGAAACTGCATGATCAAAATCATTGTTATCTAGGTGAATTTTATTATCTGGAAGCCCATTAACAGGAGACACCTGCATGAAAAAAATCTGACAAGAGTCATAACTTAAGAACAACAAAACTTAAGCCTGAACAGTTAAATTGGCAAGTAGCATACATTTTGAGCCCTGCTTTGCATATTCAGAAGATAAGCCATTTGAGCATCTTGTTTTGAAGCCTCAATGGCAGCTCGAATCATTTCCTCCTCCACATCATTTCCACGTAGATTTCCTGTCATGTCCTGAATGGGAGGCCTCTGTCCTGAGAGATGAGGCTGATCATTCCCTCTGTTAAACTCCACAGGAACCCCAGGTACCACTCCTGGCTGTGAAATTAATGGTGCACGACCAGTGATTCGATTAAACAGATCTCTACTGTAATTAGGATCAAATAGTAACGAGGGCCTGAAACTCCTAGCAGCAGAGAGAAGTGGTCCAAGTCCTCGTGGTGCAACTTGATTCTGAGCACTCATATTATAGTATTGTGGGTAAGCATGTGGTGCAACTTGATTATGACCATCCATATGAGAGAAATTGTACTGGCGGTTAGCAGCCGACCCCGGATTTGTACTGCAGCAGGAAGAACAGAAGTAAAACAATTATCAAATAGTGAAGAAAAACTAGCGTAGAATGTTAAAATTTACTACTAAGTTGAGCACGAAGATAACGAGAAGTAAGAAGAACTCAAGATGCAATACAAGTCTCTATATCCTCCACCAAAATGTGCAGTCACGGCTTCACTGAGATTTCCTCCGTATTCCTGTTTACCAGCCAAGACGCACCAGACAACTCAGAAAACATAGAAGTTCAACATAAAGAAAATACAATTCACATTTCAGGGTGCAAAAAATTTAAATACCACTTTTGAGCAGGATAGCACGGTGACAATAGATAGTCCACATTCAATCAATCCTAATGAACTAATCCCACCTCGGCTCAGTTTCCAACCTCACAACCAAGGCCACCAAAGCCTTAGCGGTAGCACTTGGTGTAAAAGGCCTGAGGTATGACTAACTGATAAACTTATGGTGCTGAAGAATAGATTTTTCAAACCATATATTCAAAAATAAAACACAAAGACTCTTACACGCTCAACACACGAGTTATCCTAGAAGTCGAAGATTAGAGTAGCTCATCAAATGCTGCAATGCCAGCCAGACAGAGAGAGCAAATTCAGTTAAGAATCCAATCCACGAAGGCTCTATTCTTCATAATCGACGAATACTTGTGCATCTCCCTTAACCATTGCACACTAAACCTTTTTAATTTGCAGAAACAAGTACCAAATCTTAGACGTCTAACCGGAAATAATGTATGATCCCGAATTCAAGAACTTATGCATGATACAACATTTTACCAAGAATTCAAGGAACTGCACAAGCTTTCTACTAAGAAAAAAGGGGAAATAAATAGCATATAAACTTGGAATTCAACAACTTAAGCATGACTACCTACATTTCATCAACAAGTCAAGATATTGCACAATCTTGCACTAAAGAGAATGGATCAAGAAACCCTAGGCAGAAAAGCAGCACCGTTTTTGCTAATTTTGAAAAAATTAAAAACAAAAGCTAATAATAATCTTACAAAACAAACATTCAAAGAACGCGATGAAAGCTTGCACAGCGACTCAACCATATGCTAAGTTACTGAAAATTAAGAGAGAGAGAGAGAGAGAGAGAGACAGAGAGAGAATCGAACCTCCAGCTTTCGAAGCGCGAGTGAGTGAGACGCGCCGGTGATGCTCATGTACGTGTCGATCATGTCCTGAGTTGGACCCGCCATTGCCGCTCTATTTCAGAGAGAAGTTGCAGAGAGAGAGAGAGAGAGAGAGAGAGACTTCTGGAATCCAATGTTGGATGCTATTGGGAGTAGTGCAGAATGTGTGTGTGTGTAAAGAAATGAGGAGAAGGGGCAAAGGAACAGACCGACGGCTTTTGCGCGCCTTTTTCACCAGCGACACGCGTCTTAAAGCAAAATGCAATGATTGTCCGGTCACGTGACATGCGTCCAAATTATGCGGAACCAGAGTCGCTTGTTCTTCTTAAATAATTTAAGTTTTAGAAACCTAACGAAAATGACTTCCAAAGTTTTAGTTTTAATCAAAAATCATGTTATAAGTTTTGTTTAATGATTAATATAAGCCCATATCAAAGTAGTCTAACTAAAAATGACCCAGCTATAATAAATTATGATTTGTCGATTTTACCCCTAACTTTTTTAGGTTGAGTTCCAGATTTTCGTCGTTAATGGAGTTCATCGTTGTTTTGCAAACCTTCTTCTTTTTCTTTGAAACAAAAATATAGATCATCATGCTATTTAATTTATATTTTGTATTATTTCGTTGAAATATGATCATCGTTATTATTCATAGTGTATTCGAGGTACTGTTTTTCAATTTTTCTTCATCAGTGGAGTTCATCGTTTGTTTCTCTAGAAAATAAATTTGAGATCGGCATACTATTCAATAATAACGACTAGGGCTACTTCGGTATGGGATACCAAACCAAAATGCAAGTCCCGATTTCCAAACCGAAGTTTTCAGGAATCCCAAATTCAATACCGATCCCAAACCAAATTTTCGAGAATCCCGAAATAGTTTCAAGATTTCAGGACAATCGGGAATCCCAAAATAGTTTTGGGCTTTTGGTCTATTGGACTAAAAAATGAAGAAAGAAGTACTGCTTAAAGAAAGAAACATGTACAAATACATAAACAAAATGGAAACCTGAAATTTAGCAACAGTATCCGCAGTAAGCTCAGTAGCTTCTTTGTACTTCGTTTGGGCAAAAAGTTCTTGAAAACGATGGACAACCTGTAAAAATCATGTAGGAACATCATAAATTAAAGTAGAGAGGACCAAAGACATTCAATATCATATAACCAATAGGACCAAAGAAGTTACACTCAATTCGATTATGGCAACAAATTTAAAATGTTGATCATTCTTCATTCGAAAAGGCATGAATCATGATACAATGATCATTGATCAACATAACACTAGAGCTCCTCTGTTGCTCCAACCTATCTTGTAATTTTTATATTCTTCAACATATATTGCAGGTTATTCTAATATGTAATGTCATATTCATAATATAGTGGGATAAAATCATAAAATGGTAACCTTCATCCAGAAACATTCAACATAATAATCACTATCTCATTAATAAGTACACAGGTTGCAATAGTTTTTCGCAACTATTCTTACGGAAAAAAAAAAAGGAAACAAGCTTTTCGTAGATAATTGTTAGCATAAAAACATAACAAGGAGAGCAACCATGGCCAATGCCTAACACTAGCTACAGTCATATGCATCAGATCATATTCAAAATGAAGAGAGAGAGAGAGAGAGAGAGAGAGAGAGATAGAGCATAACAGATATAAGAAAAGGTCATCACGTTTCGTTGTCAACAATAATGCAGCTAAATGTTGAGTTCAAAAAAATGATAGCAATATTCAGATTGCACAGCAGTCAAGTCCTATTTGTCCAACTTCATTAGCACACAAATGCAAATTAACACATTGACTGCATTGCCACAATACATCTAGTTCTTGCTTGCGTGCTTCCTCCTTTTTCGCTTCTGACCAAATGCAAACTGTAAATACATTTATGGTGCTACATTACAAACATCCCAAAATCCCACGGTTAATTCTAAACTCCATTCATCAATTTACACAAACTCTCGAAATTCATTTCAGCAGCTACAATTATTGCTACAACTATGAACTATGAACTATCAACCCGTAACAAATTTATGCTTCAATTGTGAATCTGTGACACTAATCTCGAATTCCAACCACCAATTCAACACCCTAAACCTTTAGTATGTAGTATACTCTATCTTCCAAGTGCTAAATTTCACAAACCCTAATCTCAAATTCCAACCCTAAATTAAAATTCAAACCCTAAATTAGCTTGTGAACTTTACCTGATTTAAGGAAGAATTGCACAGTGCATTGGATGACTGGAATCAAGAGAGACCGAGAAGGAGAGCGGCGCCGATGGCCGTGATTCGTGAAGGAAGGCTCATCCAGTGTGATTGTGTGGGATGAGAAGTCGAGAGAGACTGAGAGAGAGATCAGAGAGATGATAGTCGAGAGAGAGATCAAAGAGGTGATAGTCGAGAGAGATGTGACTTCACTTGTGTGGCCGGATTCGAAAACGGAAAGATAAATCGGCGACGAGGGTGGTGAGGTGAGGGTTTGAGTCTGAGGTGAGCCCCGAGAAAGAGTGAACGAACTGAGTGTAGAGAGAGAAGGGAGAGACAGAGTGTAAGTGTAGGGTTTGATTTCTATTCAACGATTGAGATTAAATCTCAACCAAATCCGAAGGCTGTTACAATTTCAAATATATATTTAAAAATTAAATAATATATTTTTTTTATTTCGGTTCAGTTTGGAAATACCGAAAAAATGAAAACTTGAAACCGATTCCCATATCGAAAATTTCGGTTTGGTTCGGTATTGGGTGGTACAGAACGTTTCGGGATTTTCGGTTTGGTATTTTTTCGGTTTGGTTTGGGAAATTCAGTATTTTTTTCCAACCCTAATAACGACGATTCACTGTTTCTGGATTGTAAAAATAAATTGTTTCTGAATTTTAAGTAACACAGTTTCTGAAATCTAAGTCACTGTTTCTGGAATCTAAGTCACTGTTTCTGGAATCTGAGTTATTTTTTCTGGAATCTAAATCACTGTTTCTTGATCCAAATGAAATATACACAATGTTTCTTAATTGTAAGTTAGAAAAGAAATAGTGAAATTCATTGTATTTGGATTTAAAGCAAAATAAGCATCATGTTTCTTAAATATAATCAATTGATGCATGAAAGAAAAGAAACAGTCAAAGGTTAAAACATAGACTGTTTCTGAAATCTAAGTCAATGTTTCTGAAATTTAAGTCACTGTTTCTGGATTTTGGTTATTTTCTTTCCAAATACAATGTTTGTTTGTGCACAAACAAAACAAACACTGTATCTAATTTTTTTTTTTTTTTTCAAAAACGGTGTTATGTTTTGGGTCCTCCAGAAACAGTTTTATGTTTTGGTTCTTTTTTTTTTCCAGACACTTTTTCGCCGATTTATGCCATTAAACTTCTTTGAACTTGTTTCGGCGGCTTTGTTTCGATGAATGCTTCCTTTTTCAACTTTGATTTGGTTGTTTTTGAAATGGGGGAATTCGATTTGATAGGAAGACAGGGAGTTATTATGGCAGTTTCGTGCCGGGTTGAGGTTGGTGAAGAGTCAGGACAATATCAAATCATTTAGGGGTATTTACGGAAGCGTAGATTTGAAACGAGTTGGGCTTGTAAGTTTGACCCATGGACAATAGTTTTGGATGGTTTTTTATTAAATTTTGAGCCCTTTTGGTTAAATAACATTTTGGAATGGTTTTTAGTTAAATGTTTGTTGGCCCAAGCCCTTTTCATTAAAGGTCCCTTTAATTTTAGCAGATTTTTTTTCCTTTTTTGAACCAAACGATATTATTTACATTAAGAGTATGAGAGATTAAGTTAAGCTTTATAATAAGCTAGTAATAATGTGATTCAAATTTACCTTTTGCAAGAATCGAACCTAACACTTCTAGCTTACAAATAAAAAAGAATATCAGGCCATAAAACTAAGTGTAAAATTTTTTTTTTTTGTCAAAGTGATAGAAGGAAGCCCAAAAACGCTAAAAATATGTGGGCCTAAACCCTTACATTAAAAGGAGGGCCGTCTATGACATTACAACTGTTTGGGTTAATATTTGAACTTTAGGCCTGAAGAAAGAAATGAAGGCCCAAAAGAACTAAAGTGGGGAGACTCGCCCGAAGCCCAGCGCCAAGCCCAGATCAACCCTTTCAAGACAAAGTGGCGGATTCCCATTAATGCATAGGCTATGTGCCTATAATCCAAATATGACAAGTGATAAAACCAGCCACTTATCAGCCAAAAGTACTTTTCGGTGGCAGTACAAGTAAATAGCAAGTGAGTCACTACCCTCCAGTTGCTTTCGAGCAAGAACAAAACTACAAGCAATTGGGCTAATTTGTCTATAAAAGGAGAAAGAGGGCCCAGAGACAAGAACATTTAACAAATCAAACAAACAAACATACAACCTTGTCTCTCAGTCAAGCAAATACCCAGAAAGCTGCGATTTGTCCAGATTCTGCACCCTTTTAGCGTTAGATTTCCCCTAGAAAGACATCTTTTGTCTATGTAAAAGCTCTGCTACCTTTCTCTAAACACTGTAGTATCGATTCCCTCGTGTAAACTTGTTTGCCATCCATTCCCTTTTAGCTCATAAACCTTTGTAATCACAACGAGAAGAAGCTGCACAAGATTCAACCTTGCCCGACAAGGTTAAATCTAGCCCGACTCTCTCTGTTTGGTCTTTCAATTAATAGATTTGGTGTTGTAATGTATTCCTCTGTATATATTTAAGTCATTTCCAGTCCTTTAATGATTCAGAGTTCCATCAACACTCAAATCTGGTTCACTTAATGGTTTTTACTGTCATAAAAGGGATGATTTAATCAGATTTGGATCTCCGCCCTTTAAGCATACAAGATAATGAAAGTCCTTGATCTCAAGGCATAGAAAAGAACTTAACGTAGACTTAACCCATATACGATAATACTTTGATAACAAGAAGTCAGAATAACTTGGGGCGCAAGTAATCGGCTTAAACATACACCTAAGGCCCCACAAAGGCACATTTCAGAACTAACTTTGTCCTCCTCTTGCAACATCCTGACAAGCAGGAGCCCGACAACCAACCAAAGTGCCAACTACTCGGGGAGCTGTATGCTCGAGCCAGGAATGCCCGCCAGCCAGATTTCCTGCCCGAACAACAACTAGACTCTAAATTTGGACCAAGCTCATCTAACTTATTGGTCACAAAACTCTTCTTTTTGTTTGTTAAACAAAGAGTGTAATAGCCTTACGAAAGAGGGAATTACAAGATAATGTCACGATAGATCTCAGCATTGCGTGCAGTAAAGAGGTTGAGCGCATCTTGGTGACATGAGACGCGCTGGTGGTGACATGGGAGGTGGTCGGTGATGACATAGGAGGTGGCTGGTGGTGACAGAAGAAGCGATGACTCTGGGGTAAGTGATGGGGAAGATAGAGAAGGAGTAGGTGAGGGACACAACAAAAAATGAAAAACTGAAATAATAAAAGTTTTACTAAAAAAATTTAAAAAAAAAAATCTCTTATAAAAAACAAAAAAAAAAATGAAAGAATAAAAGTTTTATTAAAAGTAAGACGAAAAAGTTTTATGTATGAAAGTTGGAATTTCACGATACTTGAGGATTACTCTAAAATTAATGAGTAATACTACACTTACCACATTTTTCATAACACATTTGTACTACCTTTCTAATAAAAGTAGAGTACATCAACATATATGAGTTCCATCTCTATTAGAGAAGTGATACAAATGTGATAAGAATAGCATTTTCGAAAATTAAGATGCATGTATTGATTAGATTTTTAGGGCAAAAATGCTACTCTTCCACATATTTGTACCATCTCTCTAATTAAATCATTGTGGTTGTACCTAGGCAATAATTCATGTTCTATTTGATACTTTTCTTTTCTTTTTCTGTTGGGTTAAATTTAAGGAAAACTAATGAAAATGGCTTGAAAACTTTGAATTTTAACGATAAGGACAAAATAAAGGGTAAAGTAAATAATATCAGGATTGACTTTTTAGTGTAAAAATGTGGTTTTTCGTTAAAGTAAACAGTACCATGAGCTTTTCGTTAAAGTTCCCTAAGACCATCTCCAACCCTTGGCCTAAAAACTAAACTTTTTAGCCCACAAAATTTAGGTTTTAACCTAGAAACAGTTTTTCTGCTCCAACCCTTATGACCTAAATTTTTTAGTCCAAGATTATTAAAGAATAAATTTAGGCTAATTTTTTCTTTTAAGTAATTTAAAAAAAAAAATATTATGTACACTATTTGTAAGATCCCACATCGACCAACAGAGAGGGGGTGATGTGCCTTATATGTAAATGCTCCCCTTCCCATAGCACGAAGCCTTTTGGGAGCTCATTGGCTTTGGATTCCATAGGAACTCCGAAGTTAAGCGAGAGCATTCCTACGATGGGTGACCCACTGGGAAGTTCTCGTGTGAGTTCTCAGAAACAAAACCGTGAAGGAATGGTAAGCCCAGAACCGACAATATCGTGCTACGGCGAAGTCGAGACTAGGATGTGACACCAGGAACAAATTCTAGTTCTGGGCTTTTCTCTTTGCAGCCTTTTTTTTATTTTTTTTATTTACTTGCTGCTCGTCGGCTTCAAAATGCATCCTCCTGATATGTCGAAATTTATAGCAAAAACTTAACTTTTGTTAATTTGATTACTTAAATTTTAAATTTAATCATCTTGGTATTAATACTATATTAATTACGAATGTGGGTTTTGGTCAATGCAGCTAAACTAGAAGGTAGTGGTACTGGTATTAGTATTTCAGTTCACCCATAAATTTTTAGGAAAACTAATGAAAATGACTTGAAAACTTTGAGTTTTAACGATAAGGACAAAATAAAGAGTAAAGTGAATAGTACAGGATTGACTTTTTAGTGTAAAAATGTGGTTTTTCGTTAAAGTGAACAGTACCAGGAACTTTTCATTAAAGTTCCCTAAATTTTTCCGTCTGGTGCTAGAAAACCACCCAAAAGCAAGCATTGTGCCAAGTGTAAGTGTTGATATATATTTATCCCTTGAATTTTTGTTGTACTTTTTTTTAAAGGGATGAAATGGAATGACCATGTCATCGTTTCATTGTTCTGAAAGGAGATCAACAATGGAAGGGATGAAATGACCATCTTAGTCTTACCCACGAGACTCACCTGCAAGCTACTAACGGATGAATGACAGAAGTTCTAATTTCGAGCATAAATCCTAACAAACTTAGACCACGGGGGTTTAAATCCGAATTTTTTTACCACAAGGGCTATCTTCTGAATATCTTATGACCACGGGGACCATTTATCCGATTAGGCCAAATTATAATACAAATAATGGTACAAATATATGATAAGTGTAGCAGCATACACTTTTTAGGATGCATTATGATTCCCCTGCATGTATGCTTCTTAATTCAAACTGGGTTCAAAGGCTCAAAAGCCTTAAACAAAAGCCCGCCCAATCCGAAAGCCCAGGAAAAGGAACAGTCCGGTCGGCCCACGATTCGTTTCGTTCTCCTAAGAAGTTGAAAGCGAAGAGGAAGAGCGAAGAGGGAGGGAGAGAGCGGAGCAGCACTGTAGCACTACCCGTAGAACGTACCCAAAAATTCCACCCAAATTTCTGCCCTAGGGTTTCAGACTTTCCCCAAATGGAAAGCGACGACGAGACATCGGGACCAATGATCGACGACGAGATCTACGCCAACGGCGTCGACGGCGACGACGAGAAGCGCAGCCGACCGATCATCAGCAGCGAGCAACTCGATATCGAGGCCTACGCGAGCCTGTACAGCGGCCGTACCAAGATCATGCGCCTCATTTTCATCGCCGAGAGGAGCCAGAGCAACCAGGCCATGGAGTTGGAGGCTCTCCGCATGGCCTACGACGAAATCAAGAAGGGGGAGAACACCCAGTTGCACAGAGAGGTCGTGCAGAAGATCGGTGGTCGATTGGGGCCCGAGTATGGGATGGACGTGGCTTGGTGCGACGCGGTGGATAGGAGGGCCGAGCAGAAGAAGGAGAAGCTCGAGAACGAGCTCAATGCCTACAGGGTATGTAGTTTTATGATTCTGGAATTTCTAGGATTTATGTGATTAAATAGTATATGGGTTTTTGTGGTGATTTCTGCTGGGTTTCTTGTAATTCGTGTTTAATTGTTCATGTTGTTATATATTTGATATTTTTGTTTTGAGAAGAAACCGATACAATTTTATAAAAACAATAGAACGAATCACAACAAGCGGAAAAGAAATCCACCAAATAGAAAAACTAGCTAATTCCATTTGTTCATGTTGTTATAACTGATATGGTGTGCCTATAGTCTGTTTGCTGGGTTTATTGTACTGTGTTTTATTGTATGGTTTGTCATAGTATATCGTTTTCGGAGTATCATATGTATACACTGACCATGGTAAACTCCCTCTCGCTGTACCTAAATAGAGATCTGATTTAAACGATCAGGTACAGCATCACATTTGACACCTGACGGAGGAATGTGGTTATGGATGAGATGTTGTATTCAGGATACAGGGTAGTGATGGTCCTTTGGTTTGTATTTTAGGCAGTGTTGGGTAGTAAGCAAACAACTTGTTCACCCCTCAACTTTCGCTTGCTGTAAGATGCTTTGGTGGATGAGTGAAAAGATGTTAAAGGGACAGAATAGATTTCATTTTTTTAGGGTATAGGAAAGTAAAGGAGATGGTGGACTACAGTTTTGTACAAGTAAATGAATATGGGGTTTTGATGATTAGTTCATTGAAATGGACAGTGGTAATTATTCTCGTCAACCTAGTGAATCTGTCGGGTAATAATCAACTTTGGGCTCAAAATGGAGGTTTCCAAGTGCAACATTGTCATTAGTTAATGCATCACAGATTTTTTCAGACACATTTAACTTATACGTGTTGCATGTTGTTCAACTGTTTATCCTCTTAGAACTTCTTTTTTGTATACTTCTTATTGGGCTCTAATCAGTTCTCATATGCAATGATTAGGGTTCTGCTATCTCTAATGGTGGGAAAAAAACCCACATTTGGGATTTCTCTCTCTTTGTTATGCATATTTCCTTGCTCATGTTCATAAATGGTGAAATAAGTGCAATATATGTGATTGAATCTTCTTTGGCTCCCATTATCTCGTACCATGATCTCTCATTCTTCCTTCAAATGCTTTTGTGCAGACAAATCTGATCAAAGAAAGCATAAGAATGGGTTACAATGATTTTGGAGATTTTTATTATGTTCATGGTCAACTTGGGGATGCTTTTAAAAATTACGTTCGGACTCGTGATTATTGCACTACTTCAAAGCATATTGTTCACATGTGCATGAGTTCAACTTTGGTCAGCATTGAGATGGGTCAATTTACTCATGTCACAAGCTATATTACCAAAGCAGAACAAATACCAGAAGCCCTTGAGCCAGTCACTGTTGCTAAACTTCGTTGTGCTGCTGGCTTGGCTCAATTGGAATCTAAAAAGTACAAACTTGCTGCTCGTAAGGTTTGGTGGATGTTTCTGATTTTTTTTTTGTATCGTATTGTCATTTTTATATTTTTGAAATGGATATAAAATCTTGTAGCTTTGTGATTTAACATAAAGTGCTTGCGAGTTTATGTTCTCTGTGTTTTTCCTTTATTTGGTTAGGCATGTTATGCTTGGTATGTTACTATGATTTACAGATGTTCAGAAGGTCAATTAACAATTTAACAGTCAATGATTTCATGCAATAAATTTGTTTCAACTGCAAACTAAGAGGATGTGAATGAGTTAATGATGACTTGATATGTCTGTGTTTGTGTGTATCTATATAGATATAAGTGCAGACCGTGAGGGAGTGTTTGGATGCTCAGCATTTGGTGTTAACACTTCATACAAGGAACTTTTTCATGTACATGCTCAGTATATAATGACATCTTTCGTTTTTTATTTTCTGGATCATTTTTAATATGCCTTATGAGAACCTTCATAGTGTAATTATTTGTTTACAACTCGCTTTAGTTGTTCTATGTGGTCATTTTGTAATCTTATTTCAGTTGTAATCTATATGCTCTTGTTGGGCAGAATATATGACAGATACTCGGATAATATTGAACTTATGCCTTTAAAATCAAAGGAAACAATTGGTCTTTAATTATTGCTAATTTAGTTTTTCTTGGTCTCTTAAGTTTTAAGATTGTCCCTGGTTCCCTAAATTTTGTGTCTATCCAACTTGAAGAGTGTTATTACCCCCATTACTTTGTAAAATCAATCAACTGCAGTGTTTTGTCAATGTAGTAGTCTATGCTTTTTCTTTATGCTCTTGTGAGACATCTAATGTTTTTATCATTCTCATTCATTGTGACATTACAGTTCTTGGAAACCGGACCTGAATTGGGAAATCACTACAATGAAGTGATTGCTCCTCAAGATGTAGCAACATATGGTGGGCTTTGTGCACTTGCAACTTTTGACCGCATGGAACTGAAGGCATATATTCTTCCTTTCCTTTCAACTATCTCTCCCTTTGATCTTATGGGTTTTTTTTTGTTCAGAAGTACAACACTCTTTCTCATAAGTGATTTTATATGACAGAACAAAGTTATAGACAACCTGAATTTCCGGAATTTTTTAGAGTTGGTACCTGAAGTCAGGGAGCTTATCAATGATTTTTACACAAGGTAATCTATTGTAATGTGATCTTTTTAGTTGTTGACTTGCTTTATCAGTGTGTTAATTTTGTCAATGGTGCTTCGACATGCACAATGGATATGGTGGGGGAAGTTCAAGTTATACTAAGAAATAGTCTGAAAGATTTATAGGTTTCAATCATGTGAGGTTCTTAATATTAGTTGTTGTTTTTAAACAATCTTATCAAGTGACATTAAACATTACTTTGCAATAGCATTAAACATTGCTTACTCTTAGTTTCAGTTGCAATGAGTTAATGTTTTCCAATTCCTTGTTTGGATTGGATATGAAAAGTTGAAGGTGCTTGTGCAATTGCTGTTATCGGTTGGCACTTGGCAGTGTAGAATGCTTGTTATGTGATGATGTTCAGAGATTCAGTTTTAGTAACATTGATCTTCTCATCTTTTATAGCCATTATGCTTCATGCCTGGATTACCTTGGGAATCTCAAAGCAAATCTACTGCTTGACATCCATTTACATGATCACCTTGAGACACTCTATGGCCAGATCCGCCACAAGGCCCTCATCCAGTATACGCACCCCTTTGTGTCGGTAGATTTAAACATGATGGCCAATGCGTTCAAAACTGATGTTGCAGGGCTGGAGAAAGAACTTGAAGCTTTGATCACTGACAACCAAGTCCAGGTGTGCTTTTGAATGATATCTGCTGTATCTACTTATATGGGATATTTACCTAGCTTGTAACGTTACAAAATCTTGGTATCTCACTCCATACCCAATTGTCAAATGGACCTCATATATATTAATTCACTGAAGTGTGGGCCTTTACCTGACCTCTTAGGACTAATTGAGGTATTATGCACAATGAATCAGCATTTGTGGTAGGGTTTGGAGGGTGGGGTTGAAGTGAAGTGAAACTTCAGTCTGTTTTTCATGTGTAGTATTTTGGGCATGGAGTTTGGAACCCAATCGGTTAATTGTGGTATGATGCAATATGAATCAGAATCAGTTTTTGTGGTAGGGTTTGGGGTGGTGGGTTTGAAGTGAAACTTGAGGGTCTGTTGTTTTTTACGTTTAGTATTTTGTTCTTTATTGACCCAATTCATGACAACACTGCAGGCTAGAATTGACTCGCACAACAAAATCCTCTATGCACGGCATGCGGATCAAAGGAATGCAACTTTTCAACGGGTGCTACAGACAGGGAATGAGTTTGATCGGGATGTTAAGTCGATGCTGCTTAGGGTAAATCTCATAAAGCACGAGTACAATCTCAGGGCAGCGAGGAAGCACTGAATTTATTTTTGGACAATGTGTAAATCTGGCAGTCTGGTCAAGGTTTGCGTCTGTACTTTTTATTTTTGACGTTAATTAGCTTGGTCAAGTAGTATGGTGGAGGATTGGACACATGTAGAAAACCAGGATGCAAATATATGCGAAAATTACTCTATTAAATGGTTACTGTCTTGTATATCCAGAGTTTTATTTTGATTCTGATTATTGTGTCATCTGTTGCTTCTTCTATTCTTCAGTTTCTTGATTTCACTCACACAAGCAAGTGTCGTGAAATGTTTCACTCTTTTACTCGTACACATTTAAATTCGGAGGCTTTAACTTCATAAATGTTGTGAAAAAGATGACATATGTGTAGTGGTGTATAAAGTAAATAAAGCACAATATTTACGAGGTTCAGCAAGTGTCCTTACGTCCTGTGGGCAGCAGTAGTGGCTTTTTTCATTACTTGAAATAATAGGAGTACAAAGATAATTCTCATGATTTTTCTCTCTTCGCTCTAGCCTTGGCATAACTTCTGGCTTTCTCATGGAGATGATGAGAATTGGTGTGTTTACAAATGAGCTCGCCGCACTTATTTATAGTAAATGGTGTGAAGTGCAAACAAAATGACTTTACTAGTGGTTTGTGGATTATCCACCACTTTGTTAGTACTTTTACGACTCATGCTTTTATGTTTTACACTATTCATGCTTTGGTGTTTTCACATGGATGAATCAATATCATTAGAGTTGGTCATCGACGGTTACAACAATAGTCTTTGAATGGCCACAGGTCTTTGATGTACAGTCTCATTAGAACTTCTCCAATAATAACTCATGAAATGAATGGATTGTCTAAAGGAAACAACAACAAAAAAATACTTTTCTCATATGGTCAATATAGCATACTCTTAGATGCTTTCCATGATCGACGCCTCTCCATGATTACAATAAACTTGGATTAACTAGCCTGTTATCAAGCCGATGCGTGTCAATACAATTTTTGAACTTCAAAAATAAAAACTTTGAAGACATGAGTTTAGTCTTGTCCTTTTGGACAAAACATTCCCTTTTGCTTTATCAGCATGCATGATAGTTGGAATCTTTGTTTCTAAAGGTAGATCACATGCGCTCCGAATATGAATGGACCACTTGTCTTAACAAAATACATTAATGACTAGCTTCATAGAGATATGTATTTTTGAGACATGAAGATGTAGCAACAAATGTTTGCTTCGTTAAGCGTTGTAAGATCAATCTATTTTTATATGTAAATACAAATCCTTTATGTGAGTTATCTTTCGCATGCTAGAGAGATTCAGATTTTGCTTACCCAATAAGACTATGACTATTAGAGTTTGCTGGAATAAAACAAACACTTGTATTAAGAAAACTATCAAGTACTGTGTGTATTTTTATATGCACTATACTTATCCAGCGTTTTACTATCTATGACCTCAGGCAAGAGTATCTCTAAAGGAGATGTCAAAAATTTTACATGGATTGTCTTGACAAAAGAAACTGGTTTTATGGTTCCTAAGGAGACGTCAAAGTCTTACATGGATTGCATTTTCCACTTTGCTGCCAAATTTGAAGGCAAGGTCAAAAAAAAAAAAATCACAAAATCCTATCGGGTTGTGTAACGCCGCATGTATCTTCCCGACGCGTCGTCGAGAACAGATGAACCGAATTGATTCCTCGGTTTATTTGTTTCGAGTGGAGGAATACGTGATGGGTTGCCACTAAATCTGTTGATGCACAAAATCAGCGAGACTTTAGAATAACGTAAAATGTCAAGTTTGTGAGCTTCACTCAGTTGCTCCGGTCACCTAGTGAGGATAATATGTAAAGATATAGAGATAGGGAAGCAAACGCAAGTTGTACGTGGTTCACCCTAAGTTTGGCTACGTCCACGGAGTAGAGGAGTTCTTATTAATAGTAAAGGGTTTACACAAATACATAGGTTCAAGCATAATCATCATTAGTGGATTCTAATGACTAGTTTAAGTACAATAATGACATTTCCCCTAATTGTAGGAGAATTGTCTTCTTTTATAGTGGAGGAGAGTCTCCGGCTTTCATTCGCGGTCGATGTGGGACTCTAAGAGCTTTATTCTGACGTTGACATGTGCCGTATTGTGATTGACCTCCTTGGTGGAGGGAAACTCTTGTGCTTCGGCAGGGGTGCCTCAACATGAACCCTTCAGTGGGTCCTTGAAGATATGAAGTTGACCGATGCCTGGTAGGTTTGGGATTGGTCAAGTATGGTACAAACAGTGCTCCTCTAAGTTCCTGAGTGAGGAAAGCTTCTCGGTTGAGGACTTGAAAATCCAAGTCACTGAGTAATCAGGAAACTTCTGAGTGCCGAATTGTAGTAACATATAATGGGAGTCCCCTAAGTTTCCAAGCGAAGAGGATAGCCGAAGGAGGTGGCTTGATATTCGTGAGTCGTTGAAGAAAAAAGACTTCAAAATTTCTCTCCTCCTTTTCTTTTTTTTTTTTTTTTTTTTTGGATGTAGCCCAAGTATAAATATTTTTTCTTAAGCCCAATTCCTTCTTTCTTTTTGGTGAGAAAAGAAAATGTGGTTGAAGCTTTTTCCTTTGGTCACATAGCTTAAGTGGTTGAAGATTTGTAGGTGAAGCTTTTTGGTTGAAATTTTGTAGGTGAAGCTTTTTGGTTGAAGCTTTGTAGGTGAAGCTTTTTTGAACTACATAAATAGATTTAGCTTCCACACTCTTCACACTCTTGAGCAAGAGTGTGGAAGGCAATCTATATGTTGTAGTAGTTGAAAGTTTGGAGGAACTATATACATAGATTTTGCTTCCACACTCTTAAGCAAGAGTGTGGAAGGCAATCTATATGTTGTAGTTGTTGAAGGTTCGTTGAACCATATCTTCCACCACCTGGTTGGTGATACGAAGGTGAGTTCCTTCATCACCTAGTTGGTAAGAAGAGTGGCAAGTTGCTGAATCTCAACATTGTTTATTAGAGTACTGGTTGTGCTCTTCATCACCTGGTTGGTGATACGAATGTGAGTTCCTTCATAACCTGGTTGATAAGAAAAGTAGCAAGTTGCCGAAACTCAAAATTGTTTATTAGAGTATTGGTTGTGCTCTTCACCACCTGGTTGGTGATATGAAGGTGAGTTCCTTCATCACCTGGTTGGTAAAAAGAATGGCAAGTTGTCGAAACTCAAAATTGTTTCTTAGAGTACTAGTTGTACTCTTCATCAACTGGTTGGTGATACAAAGATGAGTATCTTCATCACTTGGTTGTGGAAAGAATGGCGAGTTGCTGAGGCACATTGTACCACGTGCTGAAAGGAAAAAAGGTATGTTGACACCCTTTCGTAGCTCAGCTGGCTTATGTATGAATGTTTTGAAAGGTATGAAGTTTATGTTGATTGACATGAGTGATGCTTATGACATGAGGGATGCTCATGACATACATGTTGTTTATGAATGTTTTGCTATGCATGAAGGAATTCATTGTTTGGATATATGAACCATGTTGGTTATACCACTTAGTTTCACTTACTTGGTGTTGAAGTACGTATGCTAAAGCTCTAAGTTAGAGTATAGAGGTAGGTTAGAATTAGACCAAGTGTTCCACTGTTAGGAATGCAAAAGACTTAGACGAAGTTGTCTAAATTTCCTTTTCATTAAATATTTGCCAAATGGCTTCTGTTACAAAGGATGCCAAATAGTTGAAGGTCGAAACATTTGTAATGCGTATGCCTCTCTATGATAGCCTTTTCTTCAGTACCCAATCCTTCACTTTGAAAAAGCAATGCTTGACCTCATCGTCATAACAGTTGAGGGTACGTTCACCCCTGATTGTCTTGATATGAACCTTTATTCCTCTTGCCAAAAGGCCAATAAGCTTGGTCATCTGGCAGGTTACTAAGTGGGGCAGGAGGGGATGCAACGAATGTTTGGATGGCCAAAACCTTCTCACTTAGTAGAACTTGAAATTCACTCCCTGCTTTTTGATAGGGGTTTACCATATAAGGATTTCTTTGGTATGTCATTGCATTGGCAAATGCATGATTGTAAGCTTGCGTCATCACCTCAGAGCAAGTCTTCCAAGTGTTAGCATTGATCATGTATGCCTATCGTGAAAGCCCTGAGTGCTATTTTGTCATCTGCCTCGTCGCAACGAGAGTATTCATAGTTGAATCAACCGGTATATTCACGCAATGACTCATCTAATTTCTGACAAATGGTGTATAACTCATTAGCAGAATGTAAGGGATCAGCTTGGAAGATATGTTGAGCGACAAATATTCTTATTAGCTTGGCGAAGGAATCTATTGTATCAAGTTGAAGACGATAATACCAATTAAAAGCTCGACCAGAAAGAGTGGAGGGAAAAATGAGACATCGTTCTTCATCACTATGTCTTTGGTATGCCTTGGTGGATTCAAAGAAGTGGATATGTTCAATTAGATCTTCCCTCCCAGTATACGATTGCAAGCTAAACTTCTGTTTCGTTTTTCTTTGTAGATAGGTGCAGAGGATCATCTTTGTCAAAGGGCCTGGACTTGGCTAATTCCAGTCAGGTATCCTAGCCTGACGCTCGACCTTCAGCTTGTTCACTTCCATAAGCAGCTGCAGGATAAAGGGATCCTGAGTGGAGTCAGACACCATTGAAGCTTTCTTTTGTAAGTTTCCATCATTTCTTGAAAGTATGGAAGATCGATCAAGGACATGTGGCCTTTTCTTGAACTTAACATACTGGCTGTCAATATGTGCCTGTTGAAAGTCCCCTGAGTCTTTGCCTTTTTAATCCTTTCATTTCCTAGATTGGGGGCTGGCTTGTGTTACAGTAAGGGAACAAGTCATTCGATGATCCTTGGGTCATTGATCCTTGAGCCTATATGGATAGGTTTTTGTCGACACTGCCTCAAGAAGTCTTGATAGTCACGGTAAACAGCTCTTGACCCTTCCATTCCTTTTGCAAAGAGATGTCTTCATCCGCTTCTCTTGCTTCGATTTGAAACAGCTGGGTTGAGAGAAGTCTCGTGTTGATCAATCTCTTGGTGAGAAGGTTGTTCCTCATTAAGAGCGCCCATGTTAAAGACATGTGAACCTTCGCGTTTGAGGGTAGCCATGTGGTGATCTATAGTCACGGGGGTGAAGGGCTCATGAAACTGAGTATGTCTAGCCTCATAGAGCATCTCGAAGAGCTTCTTATACTGTTCTTGAATGATCTCGTTCTGATCGTTATTTTGTTGTTTTGAGCTTCAAGCTCTTCGACCTTAGCTTGAAGAGCAAACTTCTTTCTTTCATTCCTTCGCTGCCTCACACTAGGCACGAATGGGGTGTTGTTGTGCTTGTTGTGGCTTCATTCACTCCCCATGTTGGAAAGGGATGCCTAAACAAAAGAGAGTGTACGAACAATGGAAACCAGCTTGACGAAGCTGGTGAGAGTAGGAATAAATGTCGTTCCCACATACGGCGCCAAATGTTGATGCACAAAATCAGCGAGACTTTGGAACGACATAAAGTGTCGAGTTTGCGACCTTCGCTCGGTTGCTCCGGTCACGTAGTGAGGAATCTAAAGAGATAGAGATAGGGAAGCAAACACAAGATGTACGTGGTTCACCCTATGTTTGGCTATGTCCACAGAATAGAGGAGTTCTCATTAATAGTAAAGGGTTTACACAAATACATAGGTTCAAGCATAATCATCATTAGTGGATTCTAATGACTAGTTTAAGTACGATAATGACATTCCCCTTAATTGTAGGAGAATGGTCTTCTTTTGTAGTGGATGAGAGTCTCCAGCTTTCATCCGCGGTTGATGTGGGACTCTATGAGCTTTATTCTGACATTGACATGTGTCGTATTGTGATTGATCTCTTGGGTGGAGGGAAACTCTTGTGCTTCGGCAAGGGTGGCTCAACATGAACCCTTCAGTGAGTCCTTGAAGGTATGAAGTTGACCGGTACTTGGTAGTTTCGAGATTGGTCAAGTATGGTACAAACAAAATCTAATATGAGTACTCAATACAGTAGATATGAATCTAGTTACAAGCCAACAATCTAGTAGACCGCATTGGAAACAAAATATAAATGGATCCGTACATCTAAGATTTGTGGAAGTCAGAGAGATAAGAAATCATGGGAATCAAGCAAGCAAGAATCCGTTCTTCTTTAATCAGTTCTCAGGCTATATTTTGTTTAGATATAATGGAGATATTTTAAACTCATAAATTTATTTACCCTTAGATTAATCTACAAATTTATATGAAATAAATCATTACAGGTCCTTAAAATAAGAACTTAGGTGATAAAATTTGACATTTTAATTTAAGTTGTAAGATGTAAGATGTTGGTACAATGACTTGGATTCATTACATAAATACATAATATAAGCACAAAAGTAAATCCTGCCTCAGATTAGATGCCAATAATAATCAATTATTTTCTTGTGACAAAAGATTACAATGTTCAACATAGTCCCACTACAACCAAGAGCTGGTGGTCCAATTGTAAATGGCGGATTGCTAGGCTTCCTTCAAATTAAAAACAGGAGATTTTGGGTTTGAAACCCGCTACTGGTGTGGAAGCCAAACTTGGTTCCAGGGGAAGGCTAAAATGCCTCTGTGAGTCTTCCCGACCTCCGGAATGGGTAGATAACCGTAGCTTGACACCCGACCTGTGACCAGGGAAGGCTAAAATACCTCTGTGCGTTTTCCCGGCCCTCCAAAGGGATGAATAACCGTAGCTTGAGACACCAGTTGTCCCCCTTTTTAAAAAAAAAAAAAAAAACATAGTCCCACTACCTCCATAAACGCGTGTAGGTGAAATTAGTATCCATCATTTTCTTTTCTTTTTGGGGCTTGAAAAATTTAATGCTAATCTTTTTTTCTCTTAAATTATACACACTTGTTAATTATTAAATGATTCTCTAAAAACCTCCTCTAATATTCCTTTGGAAAGTAGAAAACTCCAATATTATTATATTTTTCGGGAGTTTTTTCTTTTTTTTGAATTATATTTTTGTGAGTTCCTCGAGTTTTTTCCACTGAGAGAAGCTTGATTTCTTAAGATCAAGGAAGAGATTTTCCTCGACTTACTTTATGTTCGATTTACTAAACTTCATGTCTATTATCGAAATCATTTATATTATAATTTAATTCGTACATAATATCTCTATAAAAAATTAATTAAAATTAAAGTGGTTTAGTTAATCAATAATAGCAAAAAGATAGACAGTTCGTAATCTTTTTACCATATTTGTCCATTTGTTGTTTTTATAGTCTCATGACTAAATGATCTCATATTTTAATATTTTCTTGCAGAGATTAATCTTTATAAAACGATTTGTAATATTAACGATTTCGATCTGTTTGGACCCAAAATAACACAATCGGCCCGACCCATCAAGACCGTTGAGTGAGCATAGCTCCACACCATTGGATAGGAAAGTTAAGATAATTTTGTTGTTGTTAAGGGATAATATTATGATTTTTAATCATAATAATTATCTTTTAATAATAAATTATCTTAACATTTTTCTTATACGAGATAAATGTGACGCAAACAATATCAAAGCAAACAAAACAGTTCAATTTAATTTGGGATTCTTAGCATTCAACGCAGGGATTGAGCATCATGCATTATGAGAAGAATCCTAGCACGTGGTGGCATCAATTGGTAACCAAGGTGGAGTCCAACTTGAAAGATTAATTACGTGAAGTAAGCTAATGTGATATGCATGCATGGGATAATTATTAGCAAACTCGAGGCTACCAAACAGGTGAAGTGAATATTCTGTGGATAAAGCTTGATATGCCAAGGCTTTGGGACTAGGATTTGAACGACAATGTTTATCTTTAGCAAAGACGGAATTGGCATGCCATGATTTGTTACGTGGTTTTTGCTGAAATGTGTGGTTAGCACCAAAGACGTTGAATGCCACGACTCTCATTGGATAATCATCTCCGCATAACGATTATTATTTGTGGTGATTGATGGTCACGGCTGGATTTTACGCTCAGTTAGTTCCATAAATACAAAGGCAGTGGCAACGAAATAAGCCCATCCAATTCAACACACAAGCTGCCCTGCGTAAACTCTCGCTCTACGCGAAACCTCTCAACAACCTTGAGATTTTTATTTTCTTTTTCCGCCAACACATCTTCAGTTTGGATAAATAGCACTGTTGCCGTAGAATCAGCCTACCGCGGAACACCTTCAATTTGGATAAACAGCACTGTGTCGAGGCCGACTGGTTATCTATCCAAGTCTCGGTCGAGAAGGATTTTCGAATCCTTATTGGCAGAGGTCATCTCATCAGCCTTCTCGGCGAAGTAAGGTGTTACAGGTTACTACATTCGGCACATTGAAAGCCGAATTTGATATTGAACTTCGTAGAACTAGTAGCCTTGTCTTCAGGCTCTAGAACCCTAAGGCCGAGGTGTGTTCCTTCCTCGGCCATAATCGCAAGATCAAGAAGTCAACTCAGCAAAGTGCTCAATGCCACATCCACATGTTTTACTCACCAGCCGAGCTCGGCCGTTGAGTTGGCACGCCTCGCACATAACCGAATGACGTAGTTAGCTCATTAGTTACTCGGCATGCGCGCCACGTAGGCTTGGTAGTTTTTAGGGTCAACACGATCATAAACCCTAAATTTTATAAATTAATTAGAAGTGAATTGAGGAGGAATTCCATGAGTATTGAAAACCTAAGTTAATTCATTTTCCATCACCTCCACACCAGTTGTCCATCACATGCTCTACTTGCTTCAAGTTCAAGTTTCAAGCCTCACAGCCTTAATCATAAAATTTAGAGTGTATAGTTGTTACGAAGTTTCATGTCGTTCTCCCGAACGTCATGTGCCATATAAATCTATCAAATCATAAAAAAGAAAAAGTGTTATAAATAGGTAAAAGTTAGAGAGATAACCTTTCTAAGGATATGAACGAAGCAGGTGCAAAATATCACACTATAACTTTAGTAGATGTAACACAAAAAGATGGCAGATAAAGAGAGGGAGGGATACTCATATTATTTCTCTTGCTTTCTTTTCGTAGTGTATTTGATAACAGATGGAGTGCTCTATTTATAGAGGGACTCCCGTAACTACATCCATCCAATATACAATGATGATACTTTTAAAAGTATCAAACACTATTACTCACTATTACTAAGTTTTCGGGCATTCATTTGAGTGGGCATTCACCCACTTATTCTATAACACTCCCCCCTGGATGCCCACATATCAACATCAGTTGCCTCATTAAAACCTTGCTCGGAAAAACCCAGTGGGAAAAAAACCATAGCGAAGGAAAAAATGTACAACTTTACCTGGATTATTGATATAGTGTTAAGTATGCTTATGTTGCTTCGTTAAAACCTTGATAGGAAAAACCCAGTGGGAAAAATCCTAGTCGAAGGAAAAAGAGTACAACAAACATGTATCATGGATGCTCCCCCTGATATTTATCTCCCCTTGATTCCGCATTCTTCAAATTTAGCTGATTGGTAAGTCGACGTAATTCGATACTCTGCACTAACTTCTGAAACGTGCACTTTGGTAGAGACTTGGTGAACAGGTCTGCCAGATTTTCATTGGAACGGATTTGTCTGACTTCAATAACTTTAGCCTTCTGAAGCTTATGTGCATTGAAAAACTTTAGAGATATGTGTTTAGTCTTATCACCCTTAATGAATCCTTCCTTCATTTGGGCAACACGGGCTGCATTATCTTCATGGATGACAGTTGGATTGTCTGTCTTTGAAGGTAGACCGCATAAATTTCGGATATGATGGATCATTGATCTTAACCAAGAACATTCACGACTTGCTTCATGTAAAGCAAGTATTTCTGAGTGGTTTGAAGATGTAGCAACTAGTGGTTGCTTTGTTGAGCGCCATGAGATTCCTGTATCTCCATTAGTGAACACATATCCAATTTGTGAGTGGGCTTTATGCAGATTAGAGAGAAAACCAGCATCTGCATATCCAGCAAGGATCTGGTCATTTGTGGATTTCTCTGAGTAGAAGAGACCCATGTTTGTTGTACCACGAAGGTATTGCAAAACATCTTTGACTCATTTCCAATGACGAATTGTTGGAGCAGAGTTATACCTTGCTAACAAGTTAACTGAAAAAACTATATCTGGTCTAGTACATTGTGCTAAATACAATAAAGCACCTATTGCACTCAAATACGGTACTTCTGGACCAAGAACCATTTCATCATCTTCTTTTGGACGGAAATGATCTTTCTTAATGTCCAAAGAACGAATGACCATTGGCGGTACTGAGTGCATAAGCCTTATCCATGTCAAATCGTTTCAAGATTTTTTCAATGTAAGCTGATTGGTGGACCAAAATTCCATTATCACAATGCTCGATCTGCAAGCCGAGACAATATTTTGTTTTCCCAAGGTCTTTCATTTCAAATTTGCTTTTCAGATATTCAGCAGTTTTATTGAGCTCTTCAGGAGTTCCAACTAGGTTCATATCATCGACATAAATTGCCACTATAGCAAATCCGGAATTGGATTTCTTAATGAACACACAAGGGCAAATGACATTGTTGATATACCCTTCTTTAATCAAATATTCACTGAGACGATTATACCACATTCGTTCAGATTGTTTCAGCACATACAATGATCGCCTTAATTTGATCGAGAGCATACCTCGTGGTTTGTTAGTTGTTTCAGGCAACTTAAGTCATTCTGGGACCTTCATGTATATGTCAGTATCTAATTCTCCATATAGATACGCAATGATGACATCCATAACTCGCATGTCAAGCTTTTCTGAAACCACTAAACTTATTAAATAACGGAACGTAATTGCGTCCATTACAGGAGAGTATGTCTCATCATAATCAATTCCAGGTATTTGTGAAAAGCTTTGTGCAACGAGTCGTGCTTTGTATCTTGCAATCTCGTTTTTCTCATTGCATTTTCTTGTGAATACCCATTTGTAACCCACGAGATTTACATCAGGTGGAGTTTGGATTACTAGTCCAAAAACACTTCGCCTTTCCAAGGAATTTAATTCTGCCTGGATTGCATCTTTCCACTTAGGCCAATCTTGTCTCTGTTTGCATTCATCAACAGAGCGGGGCTCAATATCATCATTTAATATGATTTCAGTGGCTACTGCAAATGCGAACATATCATCGATGATTATTTCATTCTGATCCCACAATTCATTAGTACATGCGTAATTTATGGAGATTTCTTTGCTTTCATGTACTGCTGTCTCTTCAAGAACATGTGTCTCATCAAGGACATTTTCTTTTTTTCTGGAAGTACAGAATCATGAATTGTGGATTTGTCATTCATTTTCTCTTCATGAATGATTTCATTTGGATTCAGCTGTGCCCTTGTCTTTCTCTTTCGAGGGGCTAAATCTTTTGAACCTGGGGGTCTACCATGCTTCAGGCGTGCACTAGATGAATCATTCGCTGCCACTTTATTTTGTCCAACAGGGACATCAAGTCTTGCAGGTGCATTTGTAGCTGGTATATGTGATTTTGTCACTTTCATAGCATCATTAAATGCATATGGTATTTGATTAGCAATACTTTGAAGATGAACGATCATTTTCACTTCATTTTCACATTGAGTGCTACGTGGATCAAAATGAGACAAGGTGGGTACAACCCATGTTAGCTCTTGTCGTTCTTCTGGAACGGTCTTTTCTTCCCCTAACAATGGAAAGACTGTCTCATCAAAGTGACAATCAGCAAAATGAGCTGTAAACATATCACCTGTCAGGGGTTCTAAATATCTAATGATAGATGGTGAATCAAAACCCACATAAATTCCCAATCTACACTGAGGTCCCATTTTAGTGCGTTGCGGCGGTGCAATAGGCACATAAACAGCATAACCAAAAACTCGTAAATGTGAAATGTTTGGCTGATACCCAAACACGAGTTGTACTGAGGAGTATTGGTGGTTGGCTATGAGGAGTATTGGTGGTTGGCTATAGGTCTCAATCGAACCAATGATGCAGCTGTAAGATGGCATGTCCCCATGCAAAAATTGGCAATTTTGTTTTCATGAGCAGAGTGCGAGCTATTAACTGAAACCGCTTGATTAATGCTTATGCTAAATCATTTTAAGTATGGGCATGAGGAACATGGTGTTCAACACAAGGTTCTAAAAAACGCTAGGCGCTAGTCGGGCGGCGGGCTAGTGCCTAGCGCCTAGGTGGCCTTGGCGGATTTAGGTAAATTTCTTGTATATCTTGTAAATAAGTGCATATTGACACCTAAAAAAAACCTATACTTGTATGGATAATAAAATAATGATGAAATGCAAATTAGGTACACTATTTCCATAAGTATTGGATGAACTTGTAGTTAATCCATTATATGCAAATTAGATACACCATTTCCATTAGTATACCACCATGAAACCAAAAAAGAAAAAAGCACACAATTAATAAAAAAAATTATAAAAAAAACCTCCTAGGACTGCCTAGGGCCGCCTAGGACCGCCTAGGGCTGCCTAGCCCGCCTACCCCACCTAGGCGGCCACCTAGCCCCAACCTGATTTTTCAGTCTGATTTGCCCAAAAATGCATCGGTTGCTAGGCGCCGCCTAGGGCGTTTTTTAGAACACTGGTTCAACATCAATGCCCAATGTCATGCAGTAATCATCAAAGGTTTGAGACGTAAATTCACCAATGTTATTAAGTCAGATTGACTTAATGGGGTAATCTGGGAACTGTGCTCGCAACTTAATTATCTGAGCAAGAAGTCTCGCAAAAGCTGCATTCTGAGTAGATAAGAAACAAACATGTGACCATCTGGTAGATGCATCAACCAAAACCATAAAATATCGAAATGGTCCACAAGATGGTTGACTAGGTCCACAAATATCACCTTGAATTCTTTGCAAAAATGATGGGGATTCAGCATCAACCTTTAGTTGTGATGGTCTAATTACCAACTTCCCTTAAAAACAAGCCTTGCAAGGGTTATCATTTGAGATATCAATGTCTCTGCTCAATAATGGATGTCCATTAGAGTTGGTAATGATCCTACGCATCATGGTGGATCCTGGGTGACCCAAATGGTCATGCCAAAACATGTAAACTTTTGAATCAATGAACTTCTGGTTCATGACAGTATGTGATTCAATTGTTCTTATGTATGTATAATACAATCCACTCGACAAACCACGCAACTTTTCCAATATATGCTTCTGGGTATCGTTGGAGGTAATGCATAGATACTCCACATTTTCTGCATTTTTCGTTTCAATGTGGTATCCATTTAAACGTATGTCTTTGAAACTCAACAAATTTCGAGTAGCATACAATGCATTTTGTATGGACAATATTGTTCCATTTGGTAACATAATCTGGGCTTTCCCTAAGCCTTCAATTACATCTGATTGGCCTGATATTGTCGTTACCCTTACTCTTGTAAGCATCAAGCTTAAGAAATACTTTCGATCACAAAGTATTGTATGTGTGGTTGCGTTGTCTGCAAGACAAATATCTTCGCCATTTCTCATGTTTTGAGAATAACCATAGTTTTTATCCATGCTTTCTGAGTAAAGGGGATCACGGTTAAAAACAACTTCTAACAGGAAATTTAAATGCCACTTTTATTGAATTGAAATGCTAGTTTTAAACTACAAGTTCAGAATAATAAAAGTACATCAAACATAAATGATTCAGTAGAACCGATACACTTCATTCCCCATTTCCACAATGAAGTCCGGGATATCTAGATGGGTTGTGTTCAACTATCCTGATAAGTTGCACACTGGATCAGGTATATCCATTGATCTAGCCTGGTCAAGGAAATTAGTCTCGACACCCTTCTCCTTGAGGGAGGCTTAATATAGATCCACCAGATGTTTTGGGGTACGATAGGTACGCGCCCAGTGCCCATCGCCACCACACCTATGGTATGCTCCATTAGAGTTTCTAGGAGCATTGTTCATATGAGCTTTGCCTTTGTGGCGATTTCCATTTTTAAAGCTCGGGCCTGAATTTTGCCTTGGAACCTAGTTGTGAAATTGACCACCATGATTTTTGCCTTTCCTGTTCCACCAGCCTCGCTTGTGACCACGTCCTCTTTTATGATTATCGCCACTAGAGGATGTGGCGTTCACTTCGAGGGAAGCAGCATTCACTTCTGGGAATGGTGCAGATCGAGTAGGTCGGGATTGCTGATTTTTCATCAGGAGCTCATTATTTTGTTCAGCTACCAAGAGCATAGATATCAGCTGGTTTAGTGAAGCTTCGCTCTCTATACTGCTGCTGCATGAGCACGTTAGAGGCATGAAATGTGCTGAAAGTCTTTTCCAGCATAGTTTCCTCAGTAATGATATCCCAACAGAGCTTCATCTGAGAGGTAATTCTGAACATCGCAGAATTGTATTCAGCCACTGACTTGAAATCCTAGATCCTTAGGTGAGTCCACTCATAGCGAGCCCTTGGAAGAATCACCGTTGTCTGGTGATTGTATCTGTTTCTCAATGCCTTCCAGAGAGCTAATAGATCTTCAACCGTTAAGTACTCCCTCTTTAGTCCCTCATCAAGGTGGCGACGAATAAAGATCATGGCCTTCGCCCGATCTTGAGAGGATGAGCTGTTTTCTTCCATAATGGTATCTCCAAGATTTCTTGCTTCCAGATAGATCTTGGTATCCAGTACCCAGGTAAGGTAATTCTTCCCAGTAATGTCCAGGGCAGCAAAATCAAGTTTTCCAAGTTCGCCATTTTCTTTTCTGAAAGAAAAATAAGATGTGTAAGAACTTGCAATAATATGTATTCCTGGAGGAATATAATGTTAGAACTTCTGGTTCTTACAAATTTTTCATTTTGATCTTCAGGCCAAAAATGATAAGCACTCGAAACTTCAGGCTCGAGACTTTCATGATTAATGAGAAGGGCGATTGTACCACACCATTCTCATCGAAACAAGCATAGGATGGGCGATTATTCCACACCACTTAGGGCTGGTTTGGTATTGCTGTGCTTTGAAAAAAAGTTGCTTCTGCTGTGCTGTGAGAATAAGCAGCTATGAAATAAAGCAGCATAGTGTTTGGTAAACTTTTTTGTAAAAGTGTTTTTTTTTTTTAAAAAAAAAAAACAGTATTATAGTGTTTGGTAAACTTTTATGTAAAACAGATGTGAAAAAAAGTCGGTTTTTCAAAGCTGAGTTTTGCAGCTTCTTGTTTTTGGCTTTTTTCACCCAAAACTGTGAAAAAAAATTGAAGCTGAATGTTTACCAAACACCAAAAACTCTTCCAGTTTTTTTTCATAGCATTTTTTTTTTAAAATCACCTCAATCCCAAACTGGGGCTTAAACAGCAGGAAAATTTAAATATGCATAGCAGTTTAAATATGCAGGGCAGGGTAGGCTATTATACTGCACCACCTAAAATTGCGATAAAATTTAAATATGTAGAGCAAGGTGAACGATTATACAGCACCACCTAAAATTGCAGTAAAATTAAATATGCAGCTCAAGATGGGCGATTGTACCGCACCATCTGAAAATTAAATTTGCAGTTCAAGATGGGCGATTGTACTGCACCATCTTTGATTACAATAAAATTTACATAAATAAACACTAGGTTAGAAATCAAGAACTGCACCAAACAAGAAATCAAAGATATAAGTAACTGTTAAATTTAGAACGAGAAGCAGGCATGGTGCTAGCAGTTCATCTCGAGGGTGCATCATGCAGATGAAGCAGAGGAAGAAGAAAAACAGGAAAAACCTTAAAGGAAGCATTTTTTTTTTCTTTTGGTGAAGGGAGATGGGAACTATTTAAGGTTAGAGAGTCGTGCTGATAACGTGTTATAAATAGATAAAAGTTAGAGAGATAACCTTTCTAAGGATAGGAGCGAAGCAGGTGCAAAATATCACACTATAACTTTAGTAGATGTAACACAAAAAGATGGTAGATAAAGAGAGGGAGGGATACTGATATTATTTATTTTGCTTTCTTTTCGCAGTGTATTTGATAACAGACGGAGTGCTCTATTTATAGAGAGACTCCCGTAACTACATCCATCCAATATACAATGATGATACTTTTCAAAGTATCAAACATTTTACTCACTATTACTAAGTTTTTGGACATTCATTTGAGTAGGCATTCACCAGCTTATTCTATAACAAAAAGAAAAATCTTTCGGGGAATAATTTCCCATATTCATTAATTTATTGGTACTGCTAGATTTAATTGGTTTAATTAAATTAAAATTGAAATGGAGAGCCACCAGTAAGCAACACAGAAGAGTTGGTCACACTCCATCTTCATCATCTACAGTCCCACTGTCTTTCTCCTCCCATCGCCACTCTTTCACCACCAACACATAAACCCTAACAATCCAACGACGTAATTCTGCCCATCCCTATTCAAAATCCCTTCCTTTTCAAAACCCAGAAGCCAAATCCGTCCAACTTTCCGACCCGGATGCCAATTTGATTAGATCCGAACCCCCTTGATCCGAACCCTAATGGGTCACCTGAACCTGCCCGCATCGAAGCGGAGCCCGCGGCAGTGGCGCCTCCTGGACCTTATCTCGGCGGCCTTCTTCGGCATAGTGATTGTCTTCTTCCTCTTAGTCTTCACTCCCTTGGGCGACTCGCTGGCCGCCTCAGGTCGCCAGGCTCTTCTCTTATCGACCAACGCCGATCCGAAGCAACGGCACCGTCTAGTGGCGTTGGTGGAGCTCGGACAGCACCACCAGCCCATTGAAGCCTGCCCGGCCAATGCCGTGGACCACATGCCCTGTGAGGACCCCCGGCACAACAGCCAGTTGAGTCGGGAAATGAACTTTTACAGAGAGAGGCATTGCCCTCTGCCTGAGGAGACCCCGCTCTGCTTGATCCCACCTCCCAATGGCTACAAGATTCCGGTCCGGTGGCCCGACAGCTTGACCAAGGTTCGTGTGATTTTGGGTTCGTTCAATTCATCAATTTAGTTCTTGGGTTAATCCATGATTTAGTATTCGAAAGATTGAAACTTGTGTCTTGAGTGATGGAAAGTTTGGAACTTTGGATTGGGATTTGCAGCTGTTATATGATTTGAATATTTCAATGGATGGTTGGTTTGAGGATCTGTTGATGAGAGGTGGTGCAGCAAGTTTGATCTGTTGAGTCTGCAACCGAGCTTGTCGATAAGCGTGGTCTGAGAGATTTGTTAATTGTTTCAATGCATGCTCTTGAACTGAGAATAGCAATGCAAACAACTTGAGTTAAAAGTTGTGTTACTTGTGTAATACGTAGATTCGTAACTAGGATATGTGCATTGTAGTTAAAGAAAATTTTATATGCTAAAAGAATTCAAATATCACTTGCTCATTGTTGATGAGATTTAGCACTGCACTTAACTACACACTCTTCATTCTCTTCCTGGTTACTACAGCTGCTTAAAAACCCCGTGACTTTTGCAGTTAAGCCTTGTATTATTCATTCTTGGTTTTATGTTCCTGAATTTTGATTTTAAGATCTATCTAGCTCAGAAATAACTGGTAATAGCTAACCAAATAAGTGAGACTTGGACTGCTTACGTGAGGCTTTTCTTTTCTTTTGCCCAATGTAATTGCCGATTACTTTCAAATGTGATTGTCTTTTTAGTCCTTCTTCATGAAAAATTTAGAATGAAGAGATAACTCCCTTTGTGATGTTGAGTAATCTTCTTGTGGAATATATGTCCAGTGTCGTCTTAAGGAGATACAATGACTTTCATTTTATGATATATCAAAGCATCACCATTAGTTCTGTATCAACATATCTTAAAATACTGTAACTGTGTACAGATATGGCACGACAACATGCCACACAACAAAATAGCAGACAGGAAAGGTCATCAGGGATGGATGAAACTGGAAGGCCCACACTTCATTTTCCCTGGTGGTGGCACTATGTTTCCCGATGGAGCTATACAATATATCGATAAACTTGGACAGTACATCCCTATAAGTGATGGTGTTCTGAGAACTGCTCTCGATATGGGTTGTGGGGTAAGAGCAATGTTCCTCTTTTCATTGAGACAACATTAATTTTTTCTTTCAAATCTCACAAATTTTAATTCTTACAGGTTGCCAGTTTTGGGGGTTATCTTCTATCCAAAGACATTTTGGCAATGTCTTTTGCCCCAAGAGATTCACACAAGTCACAGATACAATTTGCACTTGAAAGAGGAATTCCAGCATTTGTTGCCATGCTTGGCACTCGCAGACTTCCATTTCCTGCATTCTCATTTGATTTGATGCATTGCTCTCGATGCTTGATCCCTTTTACTGCCTATAGTGAGTTCTTGTCACTGTAGCCTCTGATACTGCTATAATTTTTCCACCCCTGAAACTTGCTCTAATCATAAAGGAATCTGAACTTTGCAGATGCCACATATTTCCTTGAAGTGGATCGGTTACTCCGCCCAGGAGGATACCTAGTAATCTCTGGCCCTCCCGTGCAATGGGCTAATCAAGACAAGGAATGGGCAGATCTCCAAGCTGTCGCAAGAGCATTGTGTTATGAGCTGATTGCTGTGGATGGAAACACAGCTGTCTGGAAAAAGCCTGCTGGTGATTCATGCCTTCCTAACCAAAATGAATTTGGTCTTGAATTGTGTGATGAATCAGATGACGCAAGTGATGCATGGTAATTGTTAATCTGTTCTTGGTTTCTTACCCCTTCCCCAAAATGGAACCTTTATGTTGGTATGAAGTGATTGTTTTCCAAATTTTTTATAAATCTTATTGTGTCATCGTATTTCAAACTCTTGTATGTATCAGGCCAAAAATTAGCTCTTGTAGTGTAACCATTATAGCACCTTGGATAAACAACCTTAGTATCAACAAACCTCGTATTCAAAGAAGTTCTGAGATCAGTACCAATAAACTCCATCATTATGCAGGTACTACACGTTAAAGAAATGTGTGAGTAGGATGTCTTCTGTCAAGGGAGAATTTGCTGTTGGGATGATTCCAAAGTGGTCAGAGAGGCTGACAAAAGCTCCTGCAAGAGCCACACTCATGAGAAATGGCATCGACGTGTTTGAGGCTGACACACGACGATGGGCAAGAAGAGTTGCTTACTATAAGAACACCCTAAACCTGAAGCTTGGAACTCCAGCTGTACGCAATGTCATGGACATGAATGCATTTTTTGGAGGCTTTGCTGCCGCACTGAAATCTGACGCTGTGTGGGTGATGAATGTTGTTCCAGCCCGCAAGTCCTCAACGCTTTCTGTAATCTTTGACAGAGGTCTTATTGGAGTCTACCATGACTGGTGAGTGTTGTATTTTCACCCCAAGTTCTCCAAACACAAGTCCTGTGATGGAACCGACCAATGCATTGTTCCACTTCAAGTTGGTCCTTTGAAGAGTGCACCTTTGATGTCATCCTGTTTTTATGCCTGATTTAGTATCATACTATCGCATCAACAAGTCTTTCTTGTATGTGTTCTTTCAGTTGCTTTATATGCTAGAAAACATTAAACCTGCTACATCACACCATATCTATTCTGTGTCCTAATTTGTAAATTGTTGATCAAGCAGTGATAATTTTGAGCACAAAAGATAGCCAAAACTTTTACTCGGTTTGCTGTTATTATAATTGATGTTAGTCCCGGTCTCCTATCTATGCATGGTTTTTTCTGATTAGTCCTCTTTGGCTCATGATATGCTTTGCTAAATTTTATGGAATTATTATACTTTTGAGGGAACTTCTACTGGTGTCCTGATGTTTTTGCTTGATTGCCCTAGGTGTGAGCCTTTCTCAACGTACCCTCGTTCTTATGATTTCATCCATGTAACGGGCATCGAATCACTCATAAAACATCCAGGTTCAACCAAGAACAGGTACTACCTAAAAAGGCAACCCTGAGTTCTAGTTTCTCAGACTTTTTTTTTTTTTTTTGAACCTACAGATTCCTACATTCTTATAGAAGTATTAAAACTGTTGCACGTGTTTCATTGTAACCTTATACTCATGACTTGATTTTTCTGCAGATGTAACATAGTTGATTTGATGGTGGAGATGGATCGAATGTTGCGGCCCGAAGGAACTGTTGTGGTCAGAGACTCCCCTGAAGTTATTGAAAAAATAGCTCGGATAGCTCATGCCGTAAGGTGGACTGCTACCATACATGAAAAAGAAGCAGAATCGCATGGGAGAGAAAAAGTTCTCGTTGCAACGAAAATCTTTTGGCAGTTGCCTTCGGCTTCCAACTGACATCCGTTTTCCATTAAAATGTTGGTATAAATCCCTATTCTCCATTTAATCTTTTATCCGATGTGAAAATTCATCTCCATGCATCAAAGTTGCAGTTTCTTTCTTATCATCCACCATTTCCTATTGTGTAAGGAGTTAATAGGTTGAGAATAGGGAGTGCTTGAAAGATGGGAAGACATGCACTTCTTTTTTGTTAGATTACACAGGGAAAAAAATGAAAGAAAAAAAAAGGCAACCTATATGTTTAGTTTCCAAGGATAATGTAATTTTATTTTATTTCTTCAGTAAATTTGATTTAAAAAAAAAAAAATGTTTTATTGCATTTGTCTTCAGAATAATTTTTTTTCTTAACAAACTTATTATCTATAATAAGGGAGTGTGGGGTGGCCGAAGCCTCACAATGAGTTAGCAATAATGTAGTCCAAATTTGCCTCCGGCGAGAATCGAAGTTAAGGTTTATCACTTACAAAGTGAAGAAGAATACCACTAGGCTGTAGTATTATGTGGCGTCTTCAAAATATTTTAGTCCTCCCACATATGCTCCTCCTATCAACCGTTTCAGGCTACTAAATGCAATGCTATCATTACAAAATTTGAGTTGTCTATTCACAAGAAAAACAACAATGGTAGGTTAGGTTGGCAAATTTCAAAATGTAGAACCATTCTATTTGAATAATTCAATTTTCGTCATCGCATTCGCAAACCTTCCCTAAAATAAAGAATCTTAGGTGAAATTGGTCGTATACGCTAGTTCAACAGATGGATTGATGGAAGGTAAATACAAACGTATTTTTTAATTAAGGAGAAGGCAAGAGCCGAACTCTAACCTATGAGATACCCCTTCATTTTTTGTGATTTTTCTTGCCGTCCAAGCAACGTAAACTCATCTTCAATCCCATTTACATGATGCCGTAAATAGTCGGGAAGTGATTTCTGCATACTTTTTTACTTTCTACTAACCCTTGTCTTTAGTCATTAGATTGAACAAATCAACGAACAATCAAGGACTAAAAAGGAATGTGTAAAATATAAAAAATGAAGTGTAGAAATTAGTTCGTTGTAGACAGTCTAGTATTCAAGGATATTTGAAACTCAAAAGTGAGATGATGAGTCATGTGGGAAAGAGACTCATGCAAGTAGGAAGTATGAATCAAGTGGGTGTTGGTCGAGGTGGCAAACTGACAACCGGCGTCTAACGAGCCCATTGTCATTGGATTGGGAGGGAACATTTCATTTCATTGATGAGAAAGTTGGAGAAAAGAAACAAACAGATGATAGCAACAGCAACAGCAGCAGCAGCAGCAGCAGAAACCTACCTCTGTCTCTCTCTCTCTCTCTCTCTCTCTCTCATCTGAGTCTGACAACACCCATGAAGTTTATAATTCCGCTTTCACTTGGGTCATCTGCCCCCACACCACGCCTGGACCCCCTGCTACCGCTAAACATTTCATTAATATGGTGATGCAACTAAAGTCAATAACATAGCAAGAACTTCATCTTCAAACTATCATCCAATCAGAGCTTCAACTGCTCCAATTGGGGTTTTCCCAAAGGCCTTGTGTGAAAAGGGGAGTAATTAGAATGGATGCTTGTGGAACAAGTAACGAAGGGACCAGTATTTGGGGCAAAAGAAAACTTATGGATTGTTAATTGGGCACGTATCTGATTTCTAACCGTTGATTTATGCGAATTCTATTGCGAGAGCCATTGTTTGTGTTAAAAGTTTTCCACATTTATTAATAGTTTAAAACAAATGGCGATTGCGAAACTCACATGCACCTATAGCCAGAAATATCTCATTCACCGCAATTCAAGTTAAACTCACAATGAATAAAACGTTTTGACGACATTTACATGAATTTTTTCCAAACATCATTTGTCTAATTCCGGTGAGAAAAGGAAAGAAATATTTCAAGGGGTGCATGAAATTTTGTATAGGATTTTTGAAGATTGTCAAATGTCAATCGTGATGTTAAATTGATAATGATTGAAGACTAAGGCAATACCTCTTCAATTTATGCAAATTAATTGTCTGCATTGCAGTTGGCAGCATCAACCTTGCGGTCAGTCCTTGTTGCTTTCCTTTCACACTTTGATCAAGGAATTAGGGTTTTGGGAGGTCAAAGCTTTATCACACTGCAATTAAAGCTTACTTGAGAAAATTAACAATGGAGGAGAGAATATATGACTTTGTAGGATTATAGCTAGAGGTTGACATCACAGTAATTAATTAGTTAACTAATTTATTATAAAAAGTCACCCTTTTGGAATGTTGAAAGGGAATACACAAATAAAAGTGAAATGATTGTTCCTGTGTTGGGCATGCATAGATAGATATAAATGGGATATGTACGTATAGGTTTTGTCTGTCACCAAACAATAGCATGTGCATACCCATTGTTAAACAAAAGCTAAATCCATAGTAAGTTTTTAGAAATAATATTGAATGTCCGAGATTGAAAATAAAAAATTTAAACGGTTGTCGGAATCAAATTTAACGATTGAAATATCTATAATATTAAATGATACATAACATTGGATTCACTCTCCAAGTTCTTGTACGACAAGTCTAGATGAGCAAATTAGCGCCGCTCAACATGACATGTCAATGCCCAAGCGATGATTTAGATGGATATATAGTTTAGCTTTGGGGCAAATAGATGTTAAACCCAATTCATTAACCACAATTTGCTTTAAATCTAGATAAAGCAAATGATTGATGGATATGAAGAAACAAGCATACAATATTATTCAAAGTTCAAGTTAAAATTGAAGTTACATTGTGATTGTTGATACGTAAAATTAGGAGTGCGATTTTAATGCTATGTAACACTCAGTGTTACGAAGAACTTCAAATAAGTCTCCTCAAGTCAAATAAGTCTTCTCAAGTCAAATAACCTCAAATAATATACAAAAAGGTTTTCTGTTGTAACTATATGATTGGCAAAATTATTGTTGTTCAATTCCAAAAGCTAGTACCATTTTGAGTTTTATTTACACATTTCTTGGTAGATTCATAAATACTTGTTCGTTTTCTAAAGAAAGTGGTGTGTCATACTCCATTACTTATTAATTTCTTTTATCATTTATTGTAATCAAGAGAATTTTGAACTTGATAGCTTTTTTGAGCGTGACAATGTAAATCCCAATTATAAAAATTTGGAAGATGTTGTCACTTAGTATTACAGTCTAGTGATATTCCTTTTCATTTGTAAGTGAAATTTCTTAGATTTAATTCTTGCCAAAAACGAATTTGAATCACATTATTACTAGCTCATTGTGAGGCTAAGCTCATTCCCCTCCCCCTTAGTGTGAATAATATCATGAGTCAAAAAACAATAATTGAGAGATGTTTTATAGAGGGTGATATGACTAGTCTTTTGGAGATGCTCTACGAAACCATGGACCAAAATATCGATATTATCGGCGATATTTCGCCGATAATATCGTTTTTGTGAGAGAAAGATATTTTCACGAGTATCCACTTAATTATCGTCAATAGATCGCGATATTATCGATATTATCGGAGGAATTCGTCGTTGTCGTCTGGAACCCTACTCCCCCATTAACGACGACCTCTTCGATCGCCTCCTGGACTCCCTCCTCCTCCTCGTCTTCAACAAGATCGGTGACTTGAAGACCCTCGGCCGCCGCTGCATGGTTCTCTGTGGCGGTGAACGACTCCCGACGATGTAGCAGTCATCGGATCCCATTCGTTCGACAGCGGGACCCACTCGAACCCCTTGTCGCCTCTGTCCATGAGGTCCTCGTATGTGCACAGAAAGTAATCGAGTGGTGCTGCGCGTGACGGCGCGTTCGAATCGTCGACGATGAGGACGAGTCGAGGGGAGGGGGTGTTCGGCGGGAAGAGAGAAATGGCTTCGCTGTGGCGCAGGAGTACGAAGACGGTGTGGGTGTCCAGGCGGGTGTTGATGTTGTTGAGGATAGTGTCGGACATGGGCACGGCGAAGTGGAGCTCATACATGGCTGGGATGTTTGGGGAAAGGGTGTGCAGATGAGAAGGGATGTTTGGGGAGAGGGAGCCCAGAAACGGGTTTTTTTTCCTGTTTTTTAATTTTTTTTTAAATGTGGACCCATATTGACACGTGGCGCTTATTTATTGTCCACGTGGGCGCCATGTCATCAGTTAACAAAAGTTCTAACGGAAAACTTAACGGATGTATGAAACTGTCCCAAAATTAAGACTTGAGGTATGACTCTGGAATGAAAAAAACTTCAGTACCAAATGTTGAAAACCACGAAACTTAGGGTAGTAAACAAAGATTAACCCTTTAAAAAAACACCGAGGGGATTCGAACCCCTCGCATTTTACTCCTTCAACACCTTGACCACCATATCACTTATGTTTTTGTGAAAATATGCTAAAATACACTTACTCTACCTACACATAGAGATGATGAAGATAGTGAAAATTTTGAACCTCATAGGAACTCTATGTGGTACTAAGTCACTCATGTATCTTACCATGCAATGTATAAAGTGTAAAATATTGTACTAATTCATTATATATAAATGATTATGGTGTGTTTAAACTTCTTTCATTAATTACTACATATTTTCTACACTCACAATGTTTGTCAGCTCGCTATACAATCAACTTAAATTAGTTAAATCCATCATGCAATGCATTTCCTTCCAATTTTTTGTGATAAACTAATAGATAATTGACTAAATAAACATCCTGCAAAGTTTCAATAAAAATTTCCAAGTTTTTCTTACAATTTCCGTGGTTTTTATTCAATTTTTATCGATATCGATAATATCCCAATATTTCCATCGAAATTTCCGTATTTTTGGACTACCGATATTTCCAATATCATCTATATTTTAGACCTTGTACGAAACTACTGCAAGAAACGATTGAGCTAAATGATGTGACTCATGTCTAGCTTGAATCTTTTTACCTATTGGTGTTGAGTGTTCTAAGCGTAAATTGAGAGTTTTATAAATTTATACATAAACTAGATTAAACAACTAGTTAATAATATTTCTTTGCCAAAACTAGAGGCTTCGAGACCTCCTTCCTACTCGTAGTACACCCCCATATGAGCTTGGACAAACTCAAGCCCATCAACTTATTGATACAACTTGCTACTTTGTACTACGATCTAGTTATATTCTTCCTCATTTGTAAGTAAGAGGTTTTAGGTTCGATTCTCGCCAAAGACGAATTTGAAGCACATTATTGCTAACTCATTGTGAGGCTAAGCCCACCCCCTCCCCTTAGTGTAGATAATGTCGTTTGTTCGAAAAGAAAAGAAAAAACACTTATTGTTCCAACTTATGTATCAACATAGGTGATTTTCACACACTTGTTTATCTCCTCCTTACACAACCCTAATTAAGTCAAAGTTGGATAGAATAAATTATAAGGGTAATGTTAGAGATACTAACTTTTTAAATTAAATTTTGTAAACTATATGACGTGGTTGTTGATGATTAGATTATTGCTTAAGTGTTGATTGACGTGTTTATTTTTTACTAGTTACAGATCATATAATTTGCAAATTTGGTCTAAAAAGTTTATTTTTCTAGCATTACTCATAAATTTAAGTAGAACCAAAGACGAAAAAATGAACAGTGTATGCATAAAAAGAAAAATAATGTGAAAAAAATCATATCTCGTAACTAAATTGCGCTCTATACTATTTTGTATATATACAGCACCACAATTACCTGGTTTAGTGATTTGTTTACAATTAAACCACGTAGACGTTATGTTTAAGTGGATAGCCATAAAATATGAATATTTAGTGCTTGAGATTGATGTATAAAATTTGCCTTCCTAACAATGATAAGTGTGTCACTTAGTACTACGGTTTAGTGGTATTCATTTTCACTTGTAAGTGACAAGTCTTAGGTTCGATTTTCGCCAAAGGCTAATTTGAACCACTGAATCACATTATTGTTAGCTCATTATGGGGTTAAGCCCACCTCTTTCCTCTTTAGTACAAATAATATCGTTTGTTGAAAAGAAAAAAAAACAATAATAAGTAGTGGATAGCCATAATCTCCAAAAGGTTGTGACTATATATAAATTTGTAAAAAATTATGAGGCTTAAACATTAAATAATTAAAACTATTATTTCACTGCATAAACATCTTAATCTGATGCAGTGCCAGTGTCTATAATGTTCATACTAATGAGTTATCACATCACTAAATGTAATGCAATCGGATGTCCTCGAAAAGATTACAAAGTTTCTTGTTTTTGATTTGAGACATTGATGTATACATGGATATTAATCCCCTAATTAGTGTTTTTGCTTACATAGATAGGAATACACAATTAAATTTGGTGTACTACTACTAGGATTCTCCCGTTCTCTCACTAGTATTGTTTTTTTTTTTTTTATAAGCCATAATCTGCACTACTAAGGATAAGAAGTGGATTTGAATTTAGGATGCAGTAAATTGAAAAGTTAGAGCATCTCTAAAGACTATGTCAAAATGTCCACATAAACTATAACAATAAAAAAAAAAAAAAAAGACCACACTAATGTTCTTCAACCGAAATGTCAATTCTTATGTGGCAATAACATAGATTGGCAAGAAGAGAGTTGCCGTAAGTTTGACAGCAGCTTTAAAATTAATTATTAATTTTTGTTATTTGTTTAATCATTATTATAATTAATGTTGTTGTTGACCAATGCGTTTGCCTCTTGGGTGTTTTCAAACAAGCTAAGTGAACGGTCCCCTTTTGTTCAAAAAAAGTGAACGGCCCTGATTTAATAGTTATTAAATGTCTTTTATTAAATTTTGGGAGATGCATCATGAAATGTGATATGGCTAGTTTTTGGAGATGCTCTACGGAACTATTGCAAGAAATAGTTAAGCTAATGATGTGACTCATGTCTAGCTTGAATCTTTTTACTTATTGATCTTGAGTGTTCTAAACGTAAATTGAGAGTTTTATAAATTTAGGCTTAAATGTCAAAATGGTTCTTGAATTATAGTCATTTAAATAATTTAGTCTCTGTGTTTTTAATTTGGTTAATTTATTCTTCGTGTTTGTCTTTGTTAGCTAATTAAGGACATTCATTCAATCTCTTTTAAAAATTTCATAAGGAAAATCATACGAGAAATAATTACCTTTTCTCTTTATAGAAAAATGCAAATTAATGAGAAATAACACATATAAGAAATAAAACTTTCAATCTGAAAAATGATTAAAGTTGTGACATAGAAAAGAGAGAGTAATGTTAAGGAGGAGGTTGGAGAGTTGGGAGGAGAATAATATTTCTTTTCATTTTTAATTTTATTTCATTTTAAATATTTTAAATCAAATAAATTATAATATTATAAATAAGTTTATAATAATTTATAAATTTTTTTTTACAAAAATTAGATGGAAATGTTTTTAATTAGCTAACGGGGATAAAAACACAAGGCTCAAATTGGCTAAGTTGAAAACACGAGGACTAAATTGACTTAATGACAAAAACACATAGACCATTTTAACATTTAAGCCATAAATTTATACATAAACTAGATCAACCAACTAGTTAATAATATTTCTTTGCCAAAACTAGAGGCTTCGAGACCTCATTCCTACTCCTAGTACACCGCCCTTTGTGATTGGACAAACTTAACTACTTATACACATTAACTTATTGATCCAACTTATGTATCATCATTGGTGATTTTCACACACTCGTTTATCTTCTTCTTACACAGCTCTAATTATTTCAAAGTTGGATACAATAAATTAATGGTAATGTCAGGGAGACCAACTTTTTTGTCACATCTCGGCCTTGGCCCCCACCATATCACGGGCACGACTCCGTCGTAGCACGATATTGTCCATTTTGGGCTCCAACCACGCCCTCACGGTTTTGTTTCTAGGAACTCACACGAGAACTTCCCAGTGGGTCACCCGTCATGGGAGTGCTGTCGCGCGCTACTCGCTTAACTTCGGAGTTCCAATGGAACCCGAAGCCAGTGAGCTCCCAAAAGGCCTCGCGTTAATTGGAGATGGGCATATACATGTAAGGCTCACAGGATCCACTCCTCTGGACGATGTGGGATCTAACATTTTAAAACTAAATTTTATAAACTATATGACTTGGTTGTTGATGATTGAATTATTTCTTAAGTGTTAATTAATATGTTTATTTTTTATTAGTAATACATCATATGGTTTACAAATTTGATTCAAAACGTTGATCTTTCTAGAATTACTCATAAATTAAAGTAGAACCGAAGACAAAAACTGAACAATGTATGCATAAAAAGAAGAATGATGTGAGAAAATCATATCTCGTAACTAAATTACGCTCTATACTATTTTGTATATATACAGCACCATAATTACCTGATTTATTGATTTGTTAACTACAATTAAACCAAATAGACGTTACCTTTAAGTGGATATCCACAAAATATGAATATTGAGTGCTTTAGATTGATGTGTAGAATTTGCCTTCATAACAATGATAAGTAGTGGATAGCCATAACCTCCAAAGGTTGTGACTATATACAAATTTTTATAAATTATGAGGCTTAAACATTAAATAATTAAAACTATTATTTTACTGTATAAACAATCTTAATCTGATGGTGGATATTAATTATGCTCCTAGTTATCACATTACTAAATGTAATGCAATCGGATGCTTATAGGATTCCCTCACTATAATTGTTTTTTTTTTTTTACAAGTGATAATTTGCACTGCTAAGAAGACGAAGAGAATTTTAATTTAGAACATAGTAAATTGAAGAGTTATACCTTAATCATCAGGATAATTTACCACTGCAAATTTATGGACATTGGCACAATCTTAGCATAATCGGAGAGAACAAGAACGAAGCCAGGTATACTTAAAAGGCGAAATCTGAAAAGAGCTAATGAAACTCTGCATAGGATCATTGTTAAAGCCTAAGCTTTAGAAAATAAACTTTGCATAGGTTACAAGTTTTTATTTATAATTCAAAATTTGTAACATATGACACGCTTATATTTGATACCTACCATATGAATATATTAAAGTACATTATCAAGTGTACACAATTAATATTGTTTGATTAGTATTGTATAAATATATTAGACCATCTCTAAAGGGGATGTCAAATTTTGAACATAAAATTTAAATTTTAACAGCTTATGTGGCACTTTGACATCTTTTAAAATTTTGTTCTTCAACCTATATGTCAAATTAAATTATTATTTTATTATTTTATAAAATAAATTATTAAACTAATTAAAATTTAATAAATGACATGTCAAGTTCAATCAGTAATTTGTTCACCTTCCTTGATTGAAAAGAAGAAAAAAGTAAAATAATTGTATCGGTCAACTCAACATTAATTATAATATATGATTAAACTAATTAAAATTTAATAAAATACATTTAATAATTAATAAAAAAAACATTTGAAGATGCTGTCAAATTTGACATCAACATCTTTTGATGCCAATCCATGTCATCGCCACATAGGATTTGGTACTTCGGTTGGAGAATATTAGTGTGGTTTTTTTTTTTTCAGTTATAGCCAAGGTCTCAAATATCAATATTATCGGCGAAATATCGCCGATAATATCGTTTTTTTTAGAGGACGATATTTTCACACTTATCCACTTAATTATCGTCAATATATCGCGATATTATCGATAATATCGCCAAGGCTCCGTCATCGCAACTGCCGAGGCTCCGTTGTCGTAGCTACCAAGATCTGCGCATCTCTCTGCAATCCACACTCAGACCCATCAAAATGAGCAATCCCTTTTCTCCGGATCCCAAAACATTCTCGGGTTTGATGGATCCTCCGCCTCGTACGGCCTAAACAAGGCATCCTCTTGCCTGATGGTGCTCGCCGGAGTGTGCGTCATTGTGGTGGAGGTCACGGTGGGGTGTGGGTGTGGTGTGTCTGTGCTCCGGGAAGGAGAGTTGCAAAGATGGGGGGAGAAGAAACAAGGAGAGGAATGAGGGAAAAGGTTCGAGGGATTGGGGAAGGGGGAAACACCGGGAAGTGGGGTGTGTGTGTGTCTGTCTGCTCTAGGAAGGAGAGTTGCATAGAAGAGATGGGGGGAGAACCGGAGAAGAAACAAGGAGATGAATAAGGGAGAAGGATCGAGAGATTGAGGGTCTGTGTGTGTGTGTGTGTGTTATCCGAGAGAAAAAAAAACATCCAAATAATTCATATAACATTTATATATATATATATAAATCCCCTAAACCCTATATATAAATGTAAACGCTATATATATATATATATATATCTATATATATATATATCTATATATATATATATATCTATATATATATATGTATGTATGTATGTAACAGCCCGTCCCGGAATGATTTTACCACTGGTGTGAAAAGATGATATTGCCCTCGAACGTTTCAAGGATTATGAATACTAGGGCTTTGGTTAGTAACCCTAGTTAAATTTGATTATGTTGGGACTTAAACAATTTTTGTATGGTTGTGGTTGGTATTTGGTGATGTGTTAGTGTGAGGACCACACACACACACCCAAAACCTTTTCTCTCTCACTCTCTCCGTCTGTACTCTTTCCTCCCTCCCGATCTCTCCCATTTTTCCGTACAACCGTACGGACAACACCTAAACTAAGCCAAATCTTCACAAATCGAAGGATTAAAGGTCACCATCTTGTTCCTTGTGACCTCACGAGTCGATTGGCACCATTTTCAGAACCTGAGACCTTCGAAAACCCGAGAACCCGTAACCCTAGATTTTAGCAATGTTCATGCACTCGTGATTTAGAAGGTTTCAAAGCATTTCAAGCTTATAAGGAGCTTTAGATCATCCTCACGAAGCTCGGAGAAGGAAAATGAGGCAATTTGGACGTCGGGAAGTGGAGATCGACGAGTTTTAAGTTTGGCCGGATTATCGAGGTTTCTCCGGCGAGTTTCCGTGGATTTTGGGACTTCAAAATGGTAAGGTTTTGTTCTACTCTTCAAGAGCTTTCATTTGGTTCAAGTTTCATGAAAAATGGTTGTAAAATGAGTGAGATATCAAGATTTGAAAATTTTCCAGTTTTCGGCGAGTTGCAGACGGCGGCGACTGTCGTGGTCCATCGGAGAAGGAAGTAGAATATTCTGTCAGAATTGACCGAATATTCCTAATAGCGTCAGGTAACGCCGTTAACTTCTGTTAGTATATAACGGAATATTCCGTGGAATATTCCTAACGGCGGTTAGGGTTTCCTTCAGGGTCCCCTGCGCGTGGCCGCGCGTGTGGCCGTGCACTTGCCGGCGCGTGGCGGCGATTGGGTGGCTGAAAAATTATTTTAAAAGTATGGGGATGATTATGAGATTGTGTAGTTCACTGTGGTATATTTATATACCCAAATTGAGCAAAGTATGAGAAGTTATTAGCTATAATTGTGTATGTGCTTAAAGTAACGTTGTTATAGTTATTTCTCATATAAGCGAGACCTATCCGGAGGACGAGCGTAGCCAGGCTAGACATGGGGGTTATGACCCGACTACATACCAGTGAGTGGGCAGTTATCTTCAGTATATATATATATATACACACACTTGACGTTTTTCCCAGAAAACGTATTTAATGGAATGTGATTTAAATGCCATGTTATGCCTGCATTTTTAGCATATACATTATCATAATTATGCATATTGTTGCATGGTGCTGCGGAGGCCCAGGTAAGCCCCAGGTGAGTATATTATGCTGGTAATGAGTATGAAATAGTTGGTGATATTGTGATGCATATTGAGCTCATTAATCTGCACCCCGGTGTTAGTGCTCCTGCCTAGAGTTAGGGGCATAGCTTCACATGATCGTTCACCTCCCGCACCACACGCTCACCTTGGATCTAAGATAGGTGCATGGCCTGTCGTATATACCACTTTTAGTGGGTTCGACTTGTAGGTGACCCACGATTAGCGCATAGCCTTCATGTGATTGTAACACTTGAGCGTATTCATTATACACCTAGCCTGTCGGTCAGACCACGTGAGGTGGTATCGACTTGTGTGCAGATATGTATAAATATGTTGAGATATGAGATTGAGATATGATTGGAATGAGCTCTGGTTTTTGCCGTATAGATCACGTCAGGTGACTTCGGCTAGCAGATGATTTATATTGAATTGCATCACCTGGCTTATTATTTATTATATTGTGATATTGGGCATAGCATATACATGGCATACATTCAAATGAATCTTGAGATACTGAGCATGATTTGACTTGTATGTACGTATTCTATTTTCTGGGAAAGTTATACTTGTTTTACGGCGAGGGGTTAGTATATTCAAAGGAAAATAAAGTTTTATGTAAGTGTTATTTTACTGACCAACTCAGCTTTGTTTTGCGCCCCTCCAGGTATTAGGTAGCTTTTGTTGGTGGCTCACGAGGATTCTGGTGGAAGTTCTGACAGTACATCATCCATGTAGGAATATTGGTTACTATTTAATTTAGTAATTTCTATGCTTGACTGCACTTAGACTTAATTATGCTCTGAAGGTGTATTAACACTTATTTCCTTTCTAGCCATTATGGATGTTTGGTTTTATTCATTTGAAATTTCCATATCTTAACGCTTTCGCTTCGTGGATATGGCTTGCGTCATGCTCACTTGACGGCCAGCATGCCTCGATCTAGGTCGGGGTGTGTCAATATATATATATATATATATATATATATATATATATATATATTATATGTATAAATCTCAAACTTTTGACAACTTTTGAAAAGACAAAAAGTAGTGGTGGTTTCATACTCAAAACCGTGTGCCACTTCCAACTCTTTCACATTCCCAGAGGTGTAGTATCAGATCATCACACCTTTTTTGACCCTTCGAAAATTGAAAAACCTCTATTACACCTTTTTGTTTCTTCTTCTTCCCTTGGCCCTTTCAAAGCCTTTCCAGAGCCCTTTCAGAGCTTCAAACTGAATAAATGGATCTGCAGCTCGCACCACTTCAAATTAAATGTTAAATACCTTATTTCTCTCTCATTTATTCACAGACGGCAAGCTGCAGAGGATCGTCGAGGTTTTGCTGCTACATATGACATCGAAAGTTCCAGATTTGTTACATTTGTGTAATTATTATTTTATTGTTGGTCCACGCAGATTTTATTTGGCCTTTACACAAAGGGTTTCATATTTAAGGTAAGTTTACAAACTTATATTTATATTATTGTAATTTATACAACAACAACAAAATTTGTGTGGACCCGTGCATGTGATCTAAGAACCAAATAATACTTGCAAGTTAATTTTTTGAAGTAATTAAGTAATGTTGTATAATTATTCCCTATGATAATTTTAATATATTTAATGTTATTTATTATTTTATTATCAAATTGGATTATTATTCATTAATATTAGGTTTTATTATTCCATATTATTTTTATAATTACTTAAATTCTTACAATCATTTTCTTTACTTCCTATTTAATTCTTCTGTAGAATAACTTTATTATTTAGGTTCTCTTATATAACCGTCACTACTATATTTTTTGGCCAAAAAATAATTGCCTAATTTCCATGAAAAATAAATATAGGTACGTTTAAGATGTCTAGTGGAGTTACTAAACGTGAACCAGCTTGGGAACATGGAGACCCATTAGACGGAAACAAACATGGCACAATTTGTAAATATTGTTGTCGAGTAATGAAGAGTGGCGGAGTGACACGACTTAAGTACCATCTTAGTGGATTAGATCCAGGAAATAATGTCTAACGATGCGATAATGTCCCACCAGAAGTGAAGGCATTCATCACCACATTATTAAAAAATAAAAAACACCAGAAGGAAAAGAAAACACATGGAATGGAAAATATTCGAGCTGGGCTACGAGGAGAAGTCATTGGCCTAGCGGTTAACAGTGATGATGATGACGATAAGGACAAATGTGATGATGACATGGGACCTGAAGAACGACGCAATTTCAAACAAGCATTACGTGCCTCCAAACAGTCAGCATGGGAAAGAGAACACCTTCATAAAATTCCTAATAGAGCACAAGGTTCCGGGACAAGTGGTGGTGCACAAATGAGATGGGGAGCAAGTGTTAGAGAATCACAACCAACACCACCAATAGTCCCAAGTTTATATAAGTCATCCAAAGCATGTCAAAAGAGTGTTTGGAGTTATTTCACTGGAGGTAATGTGAAGGAGGGAATGGGGCGTCTAATTAGCAAGTTCTTTATCTATGAAAATGTCCCTGCTGAGAAGGCATCATCACATCATTTCAAAAATATGGTATTGGGATGTCAACAGGCCGGTGTTGGAGTACAACCTCTCACTCCCTATAAGGTGAGAAACAAATATTTGGAAATGGAGTATAAAGACATTGGCGAGTATGTTAACAAGTTGAGGTCAAAGTGGGAAACTAATGGTTGCACGATCATGTGTGACGGATGGACTGGCTCGACCAGATTGTCTATCATAAACTTCATGGTATACTCCAAGGGAAAGAATTTTTTTTTGAAGTCCGTTGATGCTTCAGACCATATAAAGAACTACAAGTATATTTACAAATTATTGAGGGATGTAATCATGGAGGTGGGAGAGCATAATGTTGTCCAAGTCGTGATCGACAACGGTTCTGCACTTGTCAAAGCTAGAAAAAAGTTAATAAAGCATCATAATGTGTTTTGGACATCATGTGCAGCACATTGTATTGATCTCATGTTTGAGGCAATGGGGAAGAGAGAGAATATTGCTAATGTCGTAAAAAGAGCTAGAATGATCACAAATTATATTTACAATCACGGTTGGTTGTTGGCAAAGATGCGTGAATTTTGCAAACGAGAAATTATTCGTCCAGCTACAACTCAATTTGCCACCAACTATGTTGCATTAGACAGCCTACTTAAGAAGAAAGCAGGGTTGAAGCAACTATTCACTAGTGACGATTAGGCCAACCACAATTTCAACCGCTCAAATGCAGGTCGTATGGTGGAAAGTATAGTGCTTGATCATGCTTTTTGGACTCAATCAGAACATGTGTGCCAAGTGTTTGAACCTCTTTTCAGAGTTTTAAGGATCGTTGACATAGAAGTGTATCCTACTATGGGGGCAATATATGAGTTGATGTGTGTAGTGAATGAGGACTTGGAAAGAAAACATGGTGCAAGGTGGGTCATAAAGATAATTAATGACCGATGGTATAAAACATTATACCACGATTTGCATGCAGCATGTATAAATTATGTCATAATTTGCAATTCATTTCTTTAGTTGCATAAGTATTATTTCTCTTATTAGAGTATGTGTTTCTTTGAATAGCATATTATTTGAGTCATCGATACCAATATAGACCCGGTGTTGGAGATGATGGTACCCTTATACGTGTTGTACATAATGTATACTCTAAATTAGACCATGCATCACCAGCAGTTGGCCAATTTGGAAATGAGGTACACAATTACTTAAATTATAATAATTACATTGTTGAATTAAACTAACATGATTTATTGAATTCGGCTAACATGGTTTAAAGATGCAAGAAGAACTTTTGAAGAACCAACATCAGTTGCTGCTCAAACAAAAATGTCTCCTAGTGAGTGTAAACATATTTCACTATTAGTTTATAATAGAATTTGTTGGAGTTATTAGGCTTATCAACATTGTTTTTCATTATAGCTGAATGGTGGATCATGTACGGGACTGATGCACTAAATGTGAGAAAGTTAGCAATCAAAGTATTATCACAAACAGCTTCCTCATCTGCTTGTGAAAGAAATTGGAGTACATTTGCACTCATACACACAAAGCAAAGAAATAGGTTAGCTCATAGTAGGTTGGAAAAATTAGTTTATTGCTACTACAACGTGAAGCTTCGAATTCGAGATAAGGAAGCAGAAATAGATCATGTCAACCGTGGTGACCCACTAGATGTGTTTGATATTGTTGCTGAAGATGATGATACAGAGGGTAACCAACTTTATCAATGAATTAGACCTCTTCATTTAGATGATGATGAAGGCAACCCAGCTCTAAGAGTTGCTAAAAAAGCACGTAATGAAGGGATAAATGTAGAAAGAGTATTAGAGGAAGATGTGGGATCTAGCAGCCCTGACTCTTTGGAAGAACTTTTGCGCCCAAGACCAAGAAACACTGGAATTCCACCTTCTTCCAATCCTACACAACCACAAGATCATGCTGATACTAATGATAGCTCTAGTACAAGATCAGGAGACTTACCTATCATCGGAGGTGGGAATGATGAAGGATATAGTGGAGCTGGAGGTAGTGGTGGATATGGAAACTATGTTGGACCACCTCCCGGATTTATGAGCCCTTTCACTGGTAAGGCAAACTTCATGCATGCAACACAGGATGAGGACCATGGCAGTAGGCGGGTAGGACCAAGAATTGGTGCCATAGGGAAAGACTATACTCGTAGAGAAAGAGGCAAAGGGACTTTGTCAAGTCAAGAAGATGACTCGTTATCTATAACTTCAGACTCTGTTGGAGTGAGAAGTAGTAACTATTGTTATACTCATAACCAACCATTTCTCTACCCTTCATATCCCATTCCTGTTGGGATGGAATTAAGCGACACATGGAAAGAATCCGAGACTCAATCTTCAAATGATTTTGCTTATGGACAACGTCAACCAATCTCGGATCCATATGGGTGACATGTTAAAAATTACATGCAAAACTATTTTGGGGATTTATCATTTGATGACTACTCTTCAAAATACACTTACTCTACATATAGAGATGATGAAGATAATGAAAATTTTGAACCTCATAGGAACTCTATGTGGTACTAAGTCACTCATGTATCTTACCATGCAGTGTATAAAGTGTAAAATATTGTACTAATTCATTATATATAACTGATTATGGTGTGTTTAAACTTCTTTCATTAATTACGACATATTTTCTACACTCACAATGTTTGCCAGCTCGCTATATAATCAACTTAAATCAGTTAAATCCATCATGCAATGCATTTCCTTCCAATTTTTTGTGATAAACTAATAGATAATTGACTAGATAAACATCCTGCAAAGTTTCAATAAAAATTTCCAAGTTTTTCTTACAATTTCTGTGGTTTTTATTCAATTTTTATCGATATCGATAATATCCCGATATTTCCATCGAAAATTTCGTGTTTTTGGACTACCGATATTTCCGATATCATCGATATTTTAGACCTTGGTTATAGCTGATGTGTACATTTTCGCATCTCCTTTGGAGATGCTCTTAGATGTCGCTTTATCGCAGTGACAGAAAATAATTATGCATATGTATTTTGGTGTGGGTTCACTTTTCACTGATTTTTTATTTCTCCTAACAACTAACTATCTAATTCACTAACTTTATCGTTCTACTAAAAATATATATTTCATTAATAGATGGTAACCTTTCTCAAATTTTTAGATGAATAGTATGAGTTTGGCATTTTTTATGTGTTGATCAACCCGTGAGATAACACAAATATAAATGAATAAAACTAAACAAGACTCATTGCCCACTCTCTAATTGTGACCAAAGTTCATCATAATAAGACTTATTTTTAGCTACGCTTTTAAGAACTCCAATTTGATCTTACTTTGTCTTCTATAGCCCAAAAGTTACCAGTTTACTCCCTGAAACTTAAAATTCATTCCACTTTGACTTGTAAACTCTCTCTTATCTCTGAAACTTATAAGTCGCCTCCTAAAATATATTTGGGACCTAACACCCAATAAGACTATGCCACATGTGCAATAAATTTGATTATAAATCTCCATTATGCGTTAAGATTTAACAATAAAAGAATATTAAGTTTAATAGTAATTGAAATGATGAAAAAGTAAAAAAGAAATTAATTAACTTGGCGCACCCGAATCAAGTCCATATAAGAAATTAACAGATCTAAGGCAATGTGGAGCGAATTTTGAGTTTTATAGAGACGATTCTCAAGTTTTAGGGCACAAAATGGGATCAAAATCGAGTTTCAAGGGGCAAAATGAAGCCAACTTTGAGTTTCAGGGAGATTTTTAAGTTACAGAGAGGAAAATAAGATTAAAATCAAGTTATAGGGGCCGTAGCTAAAAATAAGCCTTATAATAAAAGAGATGTTACTACAATGGTAAAACTCTAGTTAAAAAAGTGGTAGAATTTTTTATTTATGAATTTTCCTTTTCTCTTTTTTTTCTGATGAAGAAATTGTAGCAATGATCCCTCAACTTCAACTCAATTGGAACAATGGTCCCTCAACTAAAAATTCATGAACAATGGTCCCTTAACTCCTTAAAACATGCATCTTGGTCCTTTTCGTCAACTATGTCAGAACTTCCGTCAAAACGAGTCGTGTTAGAAGAAGCATTGCTACAATTGTATTAAAGTTAAGAGACCATTACTCCAATTGGGCTAAAGTTGATGGACTATTTCTCTAATTGGGTTAAAATTGAGGGACCATTTCTACAATTTTTTTCATTTAGTTTCCCATATTTACCCCTCGATACTGACCTCACGTGCGTGGCACGTGACTCATTTTGATGAAAATTTTAACGGAGTTGACAAAAAAGACCATAGCTAATCGTTTTGATGAGTTAAGGGACCAATGGTCATAGATTTTTAGTTGAGTGACCATTGCTTCAATTGGATTAAAGTTAAGAGATCACTGCTATAATTTTCTCTTTGCCTATTGAGTAGGGGTGGGCGACCGAAACTTTTTACGGTGTGGTTCGGTGCGGTTTTGAAACCAAAACTGAAATGAAATCAAACCGTTTGATTCGGTTTGGTGAGGTTTCAAATGGTTTCGGTTCGATTTTTTGAGAAAAAAATTACAATTTTAAATTTACACCTATTTACGCATAAGACATTCTGATTTTCCTCGTAAATTAATCAATGAACTTGCAGCAAAACTGCAACGAAAGACAGCAGCAAAAGCAAAACTGCAGCAAAAAAAGCAGCAAACCTGCAACAAAAGAATTCACCAAAAAAAAAAAAACTGCAGCAATGGAAGTCAGAGATAGAGAGATTTGTTTGACCATATGCAACATTAGCACCAATCTACAACACACAAGCATTAAAGAAAGTATATATATATACATCTTTCATACTGCACAATTTGTTTAAGTTATATATCAAGATAAGAATTGTTATGAAGCACATTTCTCAAGCGAAATAATGTTGCTAATTACAGGTGTGCTGCATTAATCAGGTTCAAGCTTCTAGCACATCTATGAACTTTGTGCCTTATTTAGATTGACTGAAGTGTTGTGATCAAGGGTTGGAATTAGTAATTCTACTGCAATATGAGTACTATTGACTGCACAGCTTCTTGTGTGTGGCTAGATAGATGAACATGAGTTTTGAGAGAGAGAGATGTATGGACTCGAATAGAGGTGCAAAATTGGATGACATTGATGTATGGACTCGAATAGAGGTGCAAAATTGGATGACATTCTATTCTAGTGTAGTTGAGTCCATACTATAAATGTATGGACTTTAATAAAGAACCAATTAGAACATAACATTCAATATATGGTGTGGTTTCGGTTTCGATGTGGTTTTGAAAACCCAAAATCGAAACCAAACTGTTTTCTTAGCCGTGGTTCGGTTTTGAAACCGCAACCGTTTCAAAACAGCAAACCAAACCATTCGCTGAGGTCCGATTCGATTCGTATTTTGGTTCGATTTTCGATTTCAAATGCCCACCCCTACGATTGAGTATTTGTACGAATTATTTATATCATTTGAAGGACAAGTAAATGAATGTTTGACAAGTTATACTAAATTGGAGTTTCAACTGGTCATGTAAACATGCATGGTTTACAACTGCATCCTTGACATGTCATGGTACATAGTGATTTTTTTTTTTAATGTAAAACGACACAGTTCTATGTGGATATTTATTATTAAGGTAGTGTTATCCACATACATATTTTTACCTCTTACACACTTATTTCAAATTTTAACTATCTAATTGAAATAATTAAAAAAGATGAATGGAAAAAACAAATAACGATGCGTAAAAGGTAAAAAAGATGTGCGAACAGTACCATCCAATTATAAACATCTTTTGCCGGCAGTGACATTTTTGTGAGGTAAAACTTTAGGAGGAATACCAACGTAGTGAATTTTACTGGTGTGACGAGGAAAATTAAAATTGGTTGTGGGTAATGAAGGGATTCAAATAAAAATGGAAAATCATAAGGAGATTATATTTTTAAATCATATTTTGGAGACCACATGATGTGACGGTTAATGAGTGAATTATCTTGTTAATGATTTAAAGAATGAGTCCAACCATCAACTGACATATCATGTAGTTTACAAAATATTATACAAATACATAATCTCTCTAGCATCACCAATATAAATACGACTTTGATTGAGAAATGAATAGTGGATACAATTGTACATTGACCAAACCCCAGGAGAAAGAGACGCACATATCAAACAAGTAGAATTTGCATTTTGGAGATAAAAGAGCTAATGGTTACTCTAAATCAATATACACACACACACATATAAGAAACCTTTAAGGGATTCCTATTTTTTTTATTTATGAAAATGAGGATTAGTTAGTTGTAGGGTTCACACCACATTGAACTTTAACGATCTAAACCGTCTATTTTTCAAGTTGCACCTCATAGATCATCCTTACAAAATATTAGCCAAATCAAAAATGTTTAAGACATCTAATTGAGTTCAAAGAAATTAACAAATACTTTGTTATATAAGAAACAATGAAATTTTGTCATGATAATTAAATAGGCAAATGGTTTCGGATTGAATTGAATTTTTGTAAGGATTATCTATGAATTGAACTTACAACATAAACGGTTCGGATCGTTAAAGTTCGGTGTGGAGTGGGCCCACACCTAATTCCCATTTTTGAAAAAAAATGAAGATCCCTTTGCATAAAGGGCCTATATATATATATATATATATATATATATATATATATATATATATATATTTTTTTTTTATCAACACTACGAGAATTCGAATTTGGGACATCTTTTAATACAATAGATTTTTAGGCGTGAATATTAAGACAATCTATTATCTAAGTGAGTCATTAAGGGCCAGTTTGGGATTGTTGCATTTTTTAAAAAACTACTTATGTTGTGCTTTAAGAATAATCAACTGTAAAGTAAAGCGGCTGAGCGTTTGGTAAACCTTTAAAATTGTTGTAAGTAGCGTTTGGTAAATATTAATATAAAAGAGTTGTATCTTTGTATAATGACACAAATGAGCATTATACAAATTGTTGCTCTGTTTTTATTAAACAAAAACTATTTTTTAAGCTTACCATCAACGACGACAAGAAATAACATGATTGTTGCCATATTATGTTTTTACTGAACTACTATGTTACGGATTGCTAGAGTGCTCAAAAATACAAGCAAAGATATGGCAAAAGATTCCTGCAAAATCAAAGGAAAAAAAAAACTTATGCTGCCGGAACTTTCCTCCCAACTTCAAACTAATAAATTAAATGATTAGCTTCATTAGGATTAATAGATCAATATTTATCAAACCCATGAGTTATTTTGTACCTTCAAAGAGGTCAAAGAGATATGGATTTGAGGCTGTGCAAAAGTTCACATATTAGTATAGGATTTTTTGTAAAAAAAGTGGGGTAGATGAAGTCGTTTAGAAAAATAAAAGGAGCATTGTAGTAGGTATAGAGAAACTTTTTTAATCCTTCAGTGTTCTATTTTTTTTAAAGTGACTATGAAAAGCAATCTAATGATAACTTTTAAAAGCTGTTGTGAAAAGGTTCAAACTTTAAAAATAAGCAGGTCTATAAATATTTACCAAATAGATTTTATGTCCTTCACTTTAAAACGAAGGGGTTTTTAGGGGGAAAAAAGCAATTTTAAACGAAGCCTAAGAATATTTAATAATTTGTTTAGACACATCAAAGTGATACAATTGCTGACACACTCAACACATATTTGAATTTTTTTTTTGTGTGAATTTAAGTGTAAAATATGACATGTTATATAAAAAATGTACAATATGGAAATGGGTAAAGAATTCGAAATTTTTTTCATCACGTAGCACTACGGTTAGTGATTTCTTATCCACTTGTAAGCGAGAAACTTTAGGTTCAACTTTCGTGAATGACGAGTTTGATATAAAATTATTCTGATTGACCTATTTTGTGAGTTAACCAAAATCTCTCACCCCTTTAATATAAATATATCGTTGTATTAAAAATTATCTAGCACTTTCACACTTTTTTTTTTTAGAAAATAATGAATCTAAATGGAAAGGAGTTCATTATTTGAATTTGTGTTCACAATGTTGCGAGTTATATATTAGTTAAAGTGTAAATAGTAGCTTGTTGTCCCACATTGACGAAGTACATATATAATACCAATTGTAACTCCTATATATACTCCACTTTGGAGATTAATGAATATATAAGAAATTCTCAAATATTGTCATATATATTTTTTGTACTTACCTTATTTAGTTTAATATGACATCAGAGCAGTTCACTCTTGGTGACATGTGTACTTTAATTTTGTGCCCACCTTTGTCGTGATTTCCTTCATTGAAAAAAAAAAAAAAAAGTGAATAGTGAATAGTGTTGCGCTACAGTACAGCGCATTGCTACAGTGCGTTTCGTGAACAGTGATCTACTACAGTACCGTAAACAATGATATGCTACAATGCAGTGAACAATGATCTGCTACAGTGTTCTGGTAAATTGTTTTCATTCCGTTGCGTATCTTTTGTGCCTTTATTGTTCGTGATTTAGTTCAATGGTTCAATATAATCATAGTGTTGTTATGCATCTTGGTGGAACAAATAAATGGATAATTGATACTGGGGCTACTGATCATGTGACTAGTGACCCTAGAGTGTTTGATGAGTTAAGTGACTATGTTTGTGATTTGTATATTACTAGTGCAAATGGAGCACCTTCCCCTGTGAAGGGTGAAGGCACTATCTCTCTTACTCCGACCTTATCACTGGTCCGTGCTTTACTTGTTCCTGATGTTAAGTGCAATCTTTTGTTAGTAGGAAAACTTCTTGATACCTTATATTGTTCTGCTCACTTCTACCCTACGTATTGTTATTTTCAAGACATTCAACTCAGAAGATAATTGGTCGTGGTAAAAGAATAGAGGGTTTGTACATCTTGACTATGGAGGATACTGTTGTTTCCGGTTCAAATAATCATCAAGCTTTAAGTGCTAAAGTGGATGACAGTCATCAAATTTGGTTGTGGCATTGACGATTGAGGCATCTATCATTCAGTTAAATAAAGCATCTATTTCCTTCTTTGGTTCACACTTGTAGTGATTCAGAGTTCAAGTGTGAAACATGTGTCATGGCTAAGAGTCATCGTGCTTCCTTTCCCATAAGTGATTCTAAAGCTACTTTGCCATTTGATTTAGGGTAAATGACAAAAAACTACCTCAACTATTGGTGTCACGACACTTTCACACCTCATTCTTTTAAAATTGACAATGTCATACCTCATCTTACGAATTTGTGCCAATGTCATACCTCGGTCAGTTTTTCTGTTAATTTTTCTGTTAAGTGCTGATGTGGCTACATGCGGGGTCCACTCACTAATCCAACTGGATTAAAAAATTATTAAATATATTTTTAATAATTAAAATTTTAAAATTTTAAAAAAATTACTTTTATATTAAATCTCTCTCTCTCTTCTCTCTCTCTCTTCTCTCTCTCTCCCCCTCTTTCTCGCCTCTCTCTTCTCTACATCCCAGAACCCATTCCCATCTCCCCCCCCACCCTTACCCCTTCCCGTTCCCCTTCCGTGCAACCCTCCACCCTTCCCCACCCATGCCAACATGTCTCTCTCTTTCAGCTCACTCACTCTTTCTCCTCCTCTCTCTCGCACAGACTATACATCTCTCCCAGATCTACACTCACACACCCATTTACACACCCACACCCACCGACGACGGTACCAAAACCATCATTGGCGTCAACCCTATGTCCTTTTGTCTCCGTGAAGCTCCGGGGCACCCAGAGGACACCCAACCCAGGTCCGGCGAGCCATGGGTGTGCGAGCCTAAGTCTCGGGTGGGGACGAACTGGGTTTTGATTTTTAGTTTTTTTTTTCTTTTTTCGTTTCTTTTCTGGGTAGCAGGGGAAGAAGATGGGGGATGAAAGAGAGGGGGTGAGGTGGGGACGAATTGGGTATTGAATTTTTTTTTTTTTTCCGTTTCGTTTTTGGGCTGCAGGGGAAGAAGATGGGGGAGAAGGGGAGAAGATGAACTGGGTTTATTATTATTATTATTTTTGGGTTGCAGGAAGGGGTTTCCGGGGAAGAAGATGAACATGGGGGAAGGAGAAGGGGGGAGGGAAGGTGGGTGCGGGTGCGGGGGGAAGACGAACTGGATTTTTTTTTTTTTCGGGTTGCAGGAATGAGGATATGGGGAAGAACATGAACATGGGGGAATGAGAAGGAGGGGAGGGGGGTGGGGGTGGGGAGGGTAATCGAATCTGATGGTTTTTCTTCTTCCTCATCCTCCTCCTTCTTTCTGGGTTGCAGGGATGAACAGAGTTTTTTTTTTTTTTCTTCTTATTCATCCTCCTTCTTCTTTCTGGGTTGCAGGAAGATAAGGAGGAGAGGGACAAACAAAAGGTTTTTTTTTTTTTTTTTTTTTTCTTCTTCTTCTTCTTTCTAGGTTGAGGTGTAAACATAGGTTTTTTTTTAAAATATTAAATAAATTTTTTTAGTTTTTTAATGATTTTTTTTAATAGAAAGTGGGCCCCGAATCAAGCCACGTCAGCATTTAACTGACAAATTAACGGTCAAGCTAACGGAAGGTATAAAATTGACCAAATTCTAAAGATAATGTATGACATTGTCAATTTTAAAAGATGAGGTATGAAAGTGTCATGAGACCAATAGTTGAGGTAGTTTTGTGTAATATACCCTTTGATTTAATACATTCTGATGTGTGGGGTTCTGCGAAAGTTACTTCTAATGGATTCCGTTGGTTTGTTACTTTTATTGATGATTGTACTTGATTAACTTGGGTGTTCTTGATGAAGAATAAGAGTGATTTTCCTTTGCTTCTTCAAGAATTGTGTGCTATGGTGTCTACTTAGTTTCAGACCAAAGTTAAGGTCTTCAGGTCTGACAACGGATGAGAATATGTGAATCACACTTTGGCATGTTTTTTTCGTGATCAAGGTATTATTCATCAGACGACTACTCCGTTTACACCTCAACAAAATGGTGTGTCTGAACGGAAGAATCGTCAAATAATGGAGGTTGCTCGCTCTTTGATGTTGGATAAATGTGTTCCTAATCATTTGTGGGGTCATTCTATTTTGGCTGCTGTGTATTTGATAAATCGTGTTCCAAGTAGGGTTCTTGATTTTCAGACACCGCTTGATGTGCTACAAAAACATGTTTCTCTTGTTTCTGTATCAAAACTTCCTCCGAAGGTGTTTGGGTGTATTGCGTATGTGCATGTCTACTCTCATCAGCAGAGTAAACTTGATGCATGTGCTCTCCGATGTGTATTTATTGGGTATGCTAACAATCAGAAATGCTATAACTGTTATCATCATCCGACTCAGAAAACTTATATTACCATGGATATCACTTTCCATGAGAAAGTTGCGTATTTTGTGAAGCCATCTTCCGACTCTCCACTTCAGGGGGAGAGGGGGAGTGAAGTGCAGATTCGAAGAGATGATATAGATGATGTGTTACATGGAGAGTTGGTGACAGAACCTATTATGTTGCGTGATACTGATCAGTTGGCTATAGATAGTGACCGGTCACATGTCATTCCCGAAACTATTTCTACTGACGACAGATCAGATGTGCCCAATGAGCTGCCTGTTAGTATGTCTGATGAATTACCTTCTGATGACCGGTCGCCTGCTGCTGGTATGTCTAACGAGTTGCCTGATGATGGTTCGTCCAGTGATGATTCTTCTAACAGTTTGGTACAAGATGGTGACATACATGAGGTAAATTCTGACGATTCTTCTACTTATCAGTTGCCTCCACGAGCTAATCGTGGAAAACCTAAAGTATAATATGAGCCTGATATGCATGCCAAAGCCAAATATCCTATCAACAATTATATGTCTACTCATCGTTTGTCCAAACCATATGCATCTTACATATGTCAGCTATCTAGTGTATCAATTCCAACAAAATTGCACGATGCTTTGTCTGACCCTAAGTGGGTTAATGCCATGAGAGTTGAGATGGAAGCTTTGGAAAATAATTCTACTTGGGATTTGGTTCCTTTACCAAACGGGAAGAAAGCTGTTGGATGTAGATGGGTGTTCACTATTAAGCACAAAGCAGATGGTTCTATTGATCGGTATAAAGCCAGATTAGTTGCTAAGGGTTATACTCAAACCTATGAGGTGGACTATCAGGAGACTTTTGCTCCTGTTGCTAAACTTAATACTATATATGTTCTTTTGTCCTTAGCAGCAAACCAGGATTGGTCTTTGTTGCAGTTTGATGTTAAGAATGCTTTCCTTCATGGTGATCTCAAGGAAGAAGTTTATATGGATCTTCCACCTGGTATGAGAACATCTCCTGGAAAAAGTGTTGTATGCAGATTGCGAAAAGCTTTGTATGGTTTAAAACAATCTCCTAGAGCGTGGTTTGGGAGGTTTACAAGTTCAATGAAGAAGTTTGGGTATGTCCAGAGTCATTCAGATCATACATTGTTTCTAAAGCGACAAAATGGTAAGCTAACTGCATTGATTATTTATGTTGATGACATGATAGTGACTGGTGATGATCAGAATGCGATACAACGCCTTTAAAAGTACCTAGCTACTAAATTTGAGATGAAAGAATTGGGTGAATTGAAGTATTTTCTTGGAATCGAGGTTGCACGATCCAAGCATGGTATTTTTCTGTCTCAACGGAAGTATGTTCTTGATTTGTTAGCTGAAACAGGTATGTTAGATTGCAAACCCGTTGATACTCCGATTGAGCAGAATCATCATCTGGGCTTATTTCCAGATCAAGTTCCTACTCATAAAGAACGGTATCAGAGGCTTGTGGGGAGATTAATTTATTTGTCTCACACTCGCCCTGACATTGCTTATGCAGTTAGTGTGGTAAGTCAGTTTATGCACTCACCTAGTGAAGCTCATATGGATGAAGTAATCCGTATTTTGAGGTACTTGAAGATGGCTCCTGGCAGAGGCTTGGTTTTCTCCAAGAATGGTCATTTGAATGTCGAAGGGTATACAGATGCAGATTGGGTAGGTTCTATCACTGATCGGCGATCTAGATCTGGATACTTTACGTTTGTGGGTGGTAATTTAGTTACTTGGAGAAGCAAGAAATAAAAAGTGGTGGCTAGGTCAAGTGCTGAAGTTGAGTTTCGTGGTATGTCTCATGGTGTATGTGAGTTGTTGTGGTTGAAAAAATTGTTGAGAGATCTTGGATTTAAACCCAAGGGTGCTATGAAACTCCATTGTGACAACAAGGCTGCTATTGAGATTGCTCATAATCCAGTGCAACATGATCGAACAAAACATGTGGAGATTGATCGACATTTCATCAAGGAAAAATTGGATGCTGGAATTATTATGTTTCCGTTTGTGGGATCTGAAGATCAACTCGCTGATGTACTTACTCAGGCTGTGTCTAATAGTGTGTTTTCCAACTCGCTTAACAAGTTGGGCATGCGTGACATCTTTGCACCAACTTGAGGAGGAGTTTTGCGAGTTATATATTAGTTAAAGTGTAAATATAATACCAATTGTAACTCCTATATATACTCCACTTTGAAGATTAATGAATATATAAGAAATTCTCAAATATTATCATATATATTTTTTGTACTTACCCTGTTTAGTTTAATACACAATTCTTCCCTTTCAAACAATTAAAACATTATAAAGGTATTTTCTTCATTTTCTTTTGGAAAAAGTTCATTAAAATCTTTTTACAACATTAAAGAAGATCAATGACCCAAAATTAACAAGAATGTGTGAAAGGTAAAAATAGATGTGTGAATAACACTATTCTAACTTAAAAGGCAAAATTAAAACATACGAAATCTGAAGAAAAAAAAACAACTAAAGAGCATGTTTTGTATATTTTTATTGGATCTAACTTTTTGTTTTTGTAACCAATAAGTAATACGTAGTTTATTTACAATCATCACTTTCGAAATTATTCACATCACTTTAGAAACTATTTGCTTCATTTGTCACTCCTCACTTGTATTCCTTGGTTGAGCGCGTTTATCTATTTATTCTTTATGGGAAGTTGCACGCCAAATTTAAAAAACGAGCAACCGCGCTTTGGTAGTCAAATTATCTTCAACGCCTCAAACTGATTCTGGATGAGATATATAAGGTTTCCCGAGAGGGATCCTCATTTAAAAAAAAATAGGGACACTCTCTTGATCGTTGGATTGGTTTTAATGAAATTGTGTGATTGAGATTAAGTCATAGACCACATAATCTTAACCACATAATTTCATTAAGGGGAACTTTAACTAAAAGCTCCCGGTACTGTTCACTCTAACAAAAAAACCATATTTTTACATTAAAAAGTCAATTCTGGTACTATTTACTTTACCTTTTATTTTGTCATTATCGTTAAAAATCAAATCCAACGGTCAAGAAGATGTCCCTATTTTTTTAGAAAAATGGAGATCGTTCTTGTTAAAGGATTCCTATAAGGTTTAGATTTGATCGAATTACCTAACTAACACGGATATTCAAGCGCTCATTCCTACAAAGTTTATGTGATAATCAACTGTCGCAAATATATTATCTCTTAGCATGAAATATTTATTTCTTTTTAAAGAAAATTTCTTAGCATGAAAGTTAATTAGGCCTTCTTTGTAGAAACTAAATACCATATTTTCTATATTTATTTTATTTCTATATTTTCTGCATACCATATTTTCTTTTACAAAAACTAAATAGCATATCAAATGAACTATTCTTGATTTATTTAAGGAACTATCTATCATCTTTGTATTGTCTGAACAAAGGAAAAAGGTCAAATCTCCAGCACATATCTAGATTTTAGCTGGAAAATCCAGACGTCCCGTAAAGAAACAAACTTTAGTACAAAATCCCATTACCAGTACCAAGTTGAGAGAAAGATGAGAGAGGAGAGAGCAGAGAGGAGAGAGTCATAGATATGATAATTCAGAAGAAAAAGTTCGAAAAGGTTAGAAGTTTTTTACTGTTTTTTCACAGACTTCCAGAGAGTGGAGAGTCAACCGGTCCTTTTTGGAGCTTTGTATTTGTAAGGCTTCGAAGAGTCCACATAGTGCGTTTTATCTTCAGCTTTGCTCTCTCTCTCTCTCTCTCTCTTCTTCCTCCTTCTCTCTCTTGCTTTTTCTTTTCCTTTCTTTCTCTGCAACAAATCTTGGAAAAAAAAAAAAACTTTTTCCTTTACTTTCTCTCATTTTTTAAATTTTCTCAGGCCTTTTTAGCCAGTCAAGCATGCAGCGGAACCAGAGATAAACACACTCACCTAAAAACTAGGGTTCCCCATTTAGATTTCCTCCAAACGAAACAGCAGTCATTTAAGCCCCCTTCTGGTGCTTAGCTGTTTTGGTGAGTTTTTAGAGAGAGAAAGCTAGAGAGAGAGGGATAGAGAACGAAGAGCTAAGCAGCTGGAGTGTACCAAAAAGGGGTTTGCTTGCCTTCTTTCTCTTTCTCTCTCCAAAACCAAACTTTTCTCTTTCGCAAGAGAGGGATTTGGAGACATTTGGGTTATCTCTGAACCGTTTGTCTTCTTTGCCTCTCTTAAATTTTTTTTTCTGTCCAAATATTTTTAAGGGAGAGAGAGGAATTTAAGCTGTAAATTTGTAAAGAAATAGGAGGAAAATCTGGAAAGGAGTTTGCTTTGACAGGGTTGAAGAACCAAAGAAAAAAAGAGTCTTGGGGTTATTTTTGATGAGTTTTGGGGGTTTTCTTGACAACAGTACCGGCAGTTGTGGCGGTACGAGAATCGTGGCTGATATTCCTTACACCAATAGCAACAACAACATGCCATCGAGTGCAATCGCTCAGCCACACCTTGTCACTCAGTCTCTCACTAAATCCATGTTCAACTCTCCGGGACTCTCACTTGCCCTAGTAAAAATCTCTTATTTTTTTCATTTTTCCTATCGATTATTTTTTTGTTTCTGATGAAGTGATCTGAAATCTGATCTGGGTGTTTTTGTTATTTTTTGGTTCTGATTTGTGTTTTGTTTTTATTTTTTTATTATTTATTATCAGCAGACAAATGTGGATGGGCAAGGAGATGTGACGAGAGTGGCCGAGAGTTATGAGGCAAACAACGGCGGGAGAAGGAGCAGAGAGGAAGAACACGAGAGCAGATCTGGGAGTGATAACATGGATGGTGCTTCTGGGGACGATCAAGATGCCGCTGACAACAACCCTCGTAAGAAGAAGCGTTACCACCGACACACCCCTCAGCAAATCCAAGAACTTGAAGCGTATTTTAATAAAAAAAAACCCCATTTTCTTGTTTATTCATTTATATTGTTGTGGTATAAAATGATTAACTTTTTGAGTTCTTTTATTTGTTTGGTTTTTTTGTGGTTTTTAGGCTGTTCAAAGAGTGCCCTCATCCTGATGAGAAGCAAAGATTGGAGCTCAGCAGAAGGCTAAACTTGGAGACCAGACAAGTCAAATTCTGGTTCCAAAATCGCCGAACCCAGATGAAGGTAAATATGCTCACATCTCGTGTTTTTTTTTTTTTGGTTTCGCTTTCAGTCTTATTTTATTTTTTGCTTTGATTTGGATGGAGTTTTGGTTGTTGGATTTTTAGACGCAACTGGAACGCCATGAGAACTCGTTGCTGAGGCAAGAGAACGATAAGCTCCGAGCGGAGAACATGTCGATTCGTGACGCTATGAGGAACCCAATTTGCTCAAACTGTGGTGGTCCGGCAATTATTGGAGATATATCACTAGAAGAGCAGCATCTCAGGATCGAAAATGCTCGATTGAAGGACGAGTTGGACCGAGTTTGTGCACTGGCTGGAAAGTTTCTAGGCCGACCCATTTCATCCCTGGCTACATCCATGGGGCCTCCGCTCCCGAGCTCCACTTTGGAGCTCGGAGTTGGGAGCAATGGGTTTGGTGGGATGAGCAATGTGGCTACATCAATATCCATGGGACCTGATTTTGGAGGTGGGATTGGGAGTGCTATGTCAATTGTGTCTCATGGTAGGCCGAGTGTGACGGGGCTAGATCGGTCAATGGAGAGATCGATGTTTCTAGAGCTTGCTTTGGCTGCCATGGATGAATTGGTTAAGATGGCTCAGACAGATGAGCCCCTTTGGCTGAGGAGTTTGGAGGGTGGAAGGGAGGTTTTGAACCATGAGGAATACATGAGAAGTTTCACTCCTTGCATCGGATTGAAACCGAATGGTTTTGTCTCCGAGGCTTCTAGGGAGTCTGGAATGGTCATCATCAACAGCTTAACTCTTGTTGAAACTTTGATGGATTCGGTAATAATCCAAACACTTATTTGTTTGAGATTTGAGTCAATTAATTGTTATAGCAATTGATGGTGATGTTTTGCTTTTTTGGTATTTGTTGGTGCTTCCGATGCTTGTTATTTTTTGGCTTATTTTATGTTCAAATTTTCAAATTTTGTTCTCATCTTGTTTGAATTTGTTTTTCCACAGAATCGATGGTTGGAGATGTTTCCTGGTGTGATTGCAAGAACATCAACCACAGATGTGATTTCCGGTGGCATGGGAGGAACTAGAAATGGTGCACTTCAACTGGTAATTACGATCGTCAGTCCTAAAGAAAAAAATTAAATTAAAACATCTTCTTTGTTTTTCCGCATTTGATCTGAATTAATCACATTTCAGATGCATGCTGAGTTGCAAGTCCTATCACCTTTGGTTCCGGTTCGTGAGGTCAATTTCCTCCGTTTCTGCAAGCAGCACGCAGAGGGCGTGTGGGCTGTGGTTGACGTGTCGGTTGACGTCATTCGCGACACCTCCGGTGCACCGACATTTATGAACTGCCGGAGGCTCCCATCTGGCTGTGTTGTGCAAGACATGCCCAATGGGTACTCTAGGGTAAATCTAGTACTAATATCCTTGCCAGCTTCTTTGGTACTTTACATATATTTATGCCTTGGAAATTAATTTACCCTACTGGTAAAATAGAAAACCAATTTACTAGCCTCGGCTTCGCATGCATCAACGGTTGGAAATCATCACATAAAAGTCATCCATGCTCTCGTGATGCGGGCATGGATGATTAACCGTGGCACAACTCAAGTGCACACTTTCAGTTAGATTACATGGTTCACATTTGTTTGCTTCACATTTATTGTGCTTTTCCCAAGTGGGGGTGCTCTTCCCCCTTTGCTCTTTAACGAGTCTGTTGAAGTAACTGCAACATTGGAGCTTTGTTGAAATTAATTAGAGTGACATTAAAGAGATTTTCTCATAAGTGACAGTCTAACATCATTTCTTGTGTTAATATTATAAAATATTATATAAAAAACATTAGATGATAAAGAGTTTTTGCAGAAACCCACTTTTTAAGAGAGTCCCGGCATTTCTCAATTATTGAAGTCCAAATATCATGCATTTTTTTCATTCCCAAAGCCACCACTTAATCAATTCTTAATTAAGTGATTAATTTAATGAATTAAGAAAAAGCTCTTGCATCAAAGAACATTGTTTGTCTAGTGATTACTCACTACATCACCACACTGTCTCAGTTTCTTTGATGGTTTTCACCAACCCAATATTTTATGCTCTCCAAGAATCGGAACCTTCTTCAAAATCTTATCATCCGCCCTCAAATCTTATTCTAAAATATTAAACAATTCCAATCCTATTTTTTAATCACACTAAATTATTATTATTTTTAATTTATTACACTCCCAAGGATTTGAGCCCTCAATTTTTTATTCATCAGAACCCTCCATTACCCAAATTTCTGTACCTTGAACACATTAATTGTCATATAAATATAATCCTCAATAACCCCAACTGCCTAGCAAATCTTCAAATTAGGTCAAATTAATTATTTATCCATTTGATGTTTCTATTCCAATCTTTGATGCTTGTCATTTGGCCCTATATTCCAGCCCTTTCTTAATCCAAGACCTCCTACTCAAACTCCCAAGACTGCCTTTTTTAGTTTCCATATGGCTCCCCTTCTCCCCTCTCTAGGGTTCTGTATCTATATATAAATATATATACAATATATATATATATATATATATGTGTGTGTGTGTATAATTATATTGTATTATATACACCAACATCATTTACAAATCTCGATGTCACCTTCCCCTTCAAATGTTGCGCAACTTTAAGTACACCCAAATATTTTAAGCTCTTTTTTTTGCTCGATGGCTGTGTGATTGATTCCATGTCTATTATTATTATTATTACTGTTATTATTATTATTTGCTCGACTTGCTGTATCTGCATTTTCACATTCCGCAACTATCCTGCAATAAAATTTTCGTATCGAAGAAAACCGCTATGTATGTATCATGTGTCATTGACCCCAAAATGCTGCAACCACTAAGGATGCACCAATAACTACCTTTTGGAACAACTTCAATTTTGTTAGCTGGCTTCTGCCTACCTTGGTTGTAAACTGTTCTTGCTTTGTAATTAAATTTCCCACATTTTTGGTTTTTGTTAGGTGGGTTCAAGTTTTCCTAGTGTGCAAATCTGTAGCACATTGTGTGTTATTATGTTAAGCTTATTAACCTAATTACTAATGATATACTAATGTGATCAGTAACAAAACGTTGCAGGTTACATGGGTTGAGCATGCGGAGTATGATGAAAGCCAAGTCCACCAGCTATACCGACCCTTGTTAAGTTCCGGCATGGGCTTCGGCGCTCAACGGTGGGTCGCCACCCTTCAACGCCAATCCGAGTGCCAGGCCATTCTCATGTCCTCCTCCGTCCCATCCCGCGACCACACTGGTAATTTATCAATAAGTCGATCTACATTATTTAGTGGATTGATTAATATGGATAATGTTTCTTAATTGAGTATTTTTTGTAATAGCTATCACTGCCAGCGGAAGGAGGAGCATGCTGAAGCTGGCGCAGCGGATGACAGACAACTTCTGTGCCGGAGTATGTGCATCGACTGTGCATAAATGGACCAAGCTTAACGCCGGGAACGTCGACGAGGACGTCCGGGTCATGACGCGGGAGAGCATCGACGACCCCGGCGAGCCACCGGGTGTCGTGCTCAGCGCTGCCACTTCGGTCTGGCTGCCGGTCTCTCCGCAGAGGCTATTTGATTTCTTGCGTGATGAGCGACTGAGGAGCGAGTGGGACATACTCTCCAACGGCGGGCCGATGCAGGAGATGGCCCACATCGCCAAGGGCCAGGACCCCGGCAACTGCGTTTCCCTCCTCCGCGCCAGAGTACCTTTTTTTCCGCCCTCTGCAATTGTCGATTATTTATTTTATTTTTGGATAATTGGTGGGGAGGGTGGGGAGGGTGGGGAGGCGTGACGTCAATTTACTTAAAAATCAGAAATGTGTCTTTTTGGGGGGGTGAAAAGGGTAAATGTGGAAAGGACAAGTCTGGAATTTGGAAGTATGTGTAGGGACGTTTTGGGGTGACAGTGTTTGTTTCGTTAGTCTCTAAAAAAGTCAAAGTTCAAGGACGATTGTCAACTTCTTGTGCAGTTACTTTCTAACCTCACATTTTCTATTTATTTATTGTATTTTATTCAATCAGAAAAAAAGTACGGGGTTTGACTCTTAAATTATGTGGTGGCATGGGTGTAAATTAATTGGAAACTGAGGGTCTTGTTTTTGTGATGGTACAGGCAAACGCAAACCAAGGCAGCATGCTGATCCTACAAGAGACACGCATAGACGCTGCCGGGTCGCTAGTGGTGTACGCGCCAGTTGACATTCCGGCCATGCACGTGGTCATGAACGGCGGGGACTCCGCCTACGTTGCTCTCCTGCCATCCGGGTTCGCAATCGTCCCCGATGGCCCAGGCTCGCGCGGGCCCATGTCCGGCAAAGGCGCCAGTCATGGCAGCAGCAATGGCGGCGGGCGCGGTGACGACGGTGGCAATAGAGTGAGCGGGTCCCTCCTGACAATGACGTTTCAAATCCTTGTGAACAGCCTGCCGGCGGGCAAGCTGACCGTGGAGTCGGTGGAGACGGTGAACCACCTCATATCCTGCACGGTCCAGAAGATAAAGGCGTCCCTCCATTGTGAGAGCTGATGACCCATGTATCCGATCGTACTGGCATCACGTGATCCAACCTCACCTTGTAGCTTTTGTGTTTTTTTTGTCTAGCTCTCGTGTTTTTGTTAGGAGACTTTTATTGACGGTTGTTGTGCATGTGCATGGCGGTGGCGGAGGGCGGTGGCGTAAGTTATTTAGGTGGTGATAGTTTTGTTTTGTTGGGTGGGAGAGCGGTGGGAGGAACGATGAGTAAATGTGGTGGGGGTATTGAGTCAAGAACGAACCGCACGTGGAGAGTCCTTGCATGGTGACAAGGATACACATACATGGAACTTTGCACGTGCGTGTGAAGTTGCGCACGTGTGTGTTCTTAGCACAAGGCAAGGGTGGTGGTTCGGGTATTGACTCAGGTCTACCCCTGTTTAATTCCAGAAAATGAGTCTGGCTCAACATAGATTGTTAAAAGGAAAAAAGTGTTGGAGAAATTGACCCTTTTTCGGAGTTACCGATTTTATTTCAAGTTTTTTGAATTTAATATCTGTGTTAATGTGATGTCGATGACATGATTTCAATATTCATGTTCGGTTTTACAATTCTTGTACATTAGAGTAATTTAGAATAATGTAATCTTATAAAAAATTTGAATTGTTATTAAAATATCAAAAAATGAAATTCGCTTACTTTGTTTTTGTTTTTGTTTTTTTTTTTAAACAAATGATAGTATCTAAATGTGTGAATTAAGTTTCATAATGAACTAGTAATAATATGATTCAAATTCGTCTTTGATGAGAATCAAACATAAGATTGTTCACTTAAAAATGAAGAAGAATATTACTATATCGTAAGATTAAATAGCACTTATATTTTTTATTTTGAACAAAAGAATTGATAGAAAAATAATGAACATAATCTATATGCATAAAAAGAAAGGAGATGTGTATATTATTAACTACTATGAAAAACTATCAAAGATTGATCAAGAAAGCAGAAAATGAAGCAAGAAAGAAGAACAGAGAGAGAAATGAGCTCGAAGGATGAATATTCATTCAATACAATGATGTAATCCAAAGAGTTTTTTCAGAAGGGTTGCATATATAGGCACCCTCTAACCGACTATAAAATGGCTAAACATGACTAACTAAATCTTATCTAAAAAACCATTCTTTAACAAACCCCAACTGCCTTTGCTAACATAGCAGATACACCTTCAAAACTTGCCATGTGTCCTCTCTTATCATCCCCCCTCAATCTCAGCAGGTAGGGTGACCAATCCTGAGATTGCAGCAATGCTTGTAAAATGCAAGTCCATGAAGGCCTTTAGTGAAGACATTAGCTATTTGATCATCAGTGGGAACATATTGAACCATTAAGTCTTTCTTTTGAACCTTCTCTCAAACAAAGTGGAAGTCAGTATCAAGGTGCTTAATCCTGGTATGGAACGCTGGATTAGCACACAAAGCAAGAGCTGAGAGATTATCACAATGCAGAAGAGGTGGAAATAACAAAGGCTGCAAATCTTTCAACAAAAGACGTATCCATGCTATATCAGCAGCACAATGAGCCAATGCTTTTATATTCTGCCTCGGTGGAACTGCGAGAAACTGAAGATTGTTTCTTAGACTACCAGGAAATAGGATTGTTCCCCATATACACTATAAAGCTAGTTATAGATCTTCTAGTATTAGGATTAGCTGCCCAGTCCGAATCTGAAAATGCAGTGATAGAGTAATCTAAAGATGCAGAGTATGTAAGACCACAATTGATAGTGCCTTGAATATGTCTGAGAATGCGTTTGACAAGGGCATAATGAACCTCAGTGGGACTGTTCATATACTGACAAGCAACATTTATAGAATATGAAAGGTCTGGTCTTGTAAAAGTCAGATATTGGAGTGCACCTACCAGACTCTTATATGTAGTTGGATCAGCCAAATAAGTACCCTTAGATGCTAACAATTGAGTGTTTGGCTTACATGGTGTTGGGGCATGTTTGCAAGTGTCCATTCCAGCCTTGTGAATCAAGTCTCGAGTATACTTGGATTGATTGATAAAGATATCCCCATTATCTTTATATGTAAGTTGCAGTCCTAAAAAATATGAAAGCTTTCCCATATCTTTTAATTCAAACACATCACCTAATTCCTGAATTACTGTCTGAACTTTGCTTGCATTTAAGCCTGTCAAGATTATATCTTCAACATATAGTAAGAGGACTACCGCATCATTGCCATCATATTTGAAAAAGAGACTGGTATCTGACTGAGACATCTGAAATCCCATAGCTGGTAAATAGCCTGTGAATTTGGCATTCCAAGCACGAGGTGCTAGCTTTAGATCGTAGAGGGACTTAACCAATTTACAGACATACTCAGGATGATTAGAATCCACAAAACCTTGTGGCTGCTTCATGTACACCTCTTCCTCCAAATCACTGTGCAAAAAGGCATTATTAATATCAAGCTGTCTTAACTCCCATTTGTATTGAGCAGCAAGAGAAATAATCAATCGCACAGTAGTATGACGTACAACCACTAAAAGTCTCAAAGTGATCTAAACCGAGTTCTTGATTATAACCTTGTGCTACTAATATGGCCTTATAACGGGAAATGGGTCCATCAGGATTCTTTTTCAGTTTAAAAACCCACGTACTACCAATGATAGACCGATGTGTTGGTGGAGGAACAAGAATCCAAGTGCCTTGGCTTTGTAAAGCATTGAACTCCTCTTGCATCACAGTTTGCCAATGAATATTAGTTGCAGCAGTTCGAAATGAAGTAGGTTCTGAAATATCATTTATTGCAGCAACAAATGAGAAGCCACTATGACAATGATCAGATGGATCTAACTGCAGAGTGTGTAACTCAGGGAGTGTTGCAAGAAAACTAGTATAATTCTTCTTAGAAATAGCACCAGTTTATAGTCTGGTTTGTATTCTTGAAATTGAAGAAGAATGAGAAGAATCATTAGGTAACGAGGAAGAAGAATCAAAAGGGAGAATTACCTCTAATTGTGCAGGATCAAGGACAGGTAACACCAAAGCTGTTGAAGAAGATGAGAGAGTTGTTTTAGACACTGATGAAGACCTAGTATGATTAGCATTCCCTGAAGAAGTGACAGATGTATCAGTAGCACTTGAAGTAGATAAATCAATATTGTGATGACCTTCAATACCCTGTGAATTAGTAAAGATAGTGGAATCTGATCTTGACTACAGTGGAACAAGAATTAACACTGGAGATTGTGAAGACTGAGAAGTACATACTTGATCAGAAGAACATTTCTGTGCAGAAGAGACTTTTATATGGAAACAGACTTTCATCATTAAGAACATGCCTGGAAATAATGAATTTTCTAGTTTGAGTATGGAAGCAAACAACTCCTTTATATCCTGGAGCATATCCCACAAAAACACACAATAAAGCCCTTGGTTGTAACTTGTTAGCAGTGTAAGGTCTAATGTATGTATATACTACAGTACCAAAAACTTTGAGACCTTGTAACTGAGGATTAGTATTATACAACTTCTGATATGAAGATTGCATTGCTAACACTGGACAGGGCATTCTATTTATCAAAAAGACAAAATGTGCACATGCATGATACCACAGTTCTTAAGGTAATTTTGCAACAGTCATAAAGATAATGGCTGTTTCCATAATATGTCGATGTTTCCTCTTAGCAATTCCATTTTGCTGAGGGGTATATGGACAAGAGAGCATGAATGATGTCTCTGCATTTTAAGAAGTTCTCAAATTTGGTACTAACATATTCAGCACCACCATTTGTCTGTAAACACTTAATGCCAACATTAAATTGAGCCAAGACATAACTATAAAACTGTTGAAAGACATCAAAAACCTCTGATTTATTGATTAAGGGAAATATCCATACAAATCTGGTGAACTCGTCTACAAAACTAACATAATACTTTTATCCTTCTATGGATTTAGTAGGTGATGGTCCCCAAAGATCAGTATGAACCTTTTGAAATGGAAAAGTACAAGTTTCTGTTTTATCAGAGAAAGGTAACCTAGACATCTTTCCAGAAATACAATGAGTACATAAGTGTTGTTGATCATCAGGAATACAAACTATAACTGACTGTTTCAACATTGTAGACATGATTGCATTGTTGGGATGTCCAAGTCTTTGATGCCAGATTGCTGTTTTTACTTTCTGTCTAAGTAAAGCTACTGATTTATTGGATGACTGAGTGGAAGAACCTGATAGCAATTGAACTGGTATCCGAAACAACTCTCCCCCACTACTCATTCCGTGGTAAAGAACAACTTTGGTTACCTTTTCCTGCACAAAGAATTCATGATCATCATAAATGAACCAACAAAAATCATCTTTGTAAAGTTGTTGCACTGACATTAAACTCACAGTAATAGTTGGTACATGTAAAACAGTTCTTAGAATTAAATAAGTAAGGAGAGTATTTAATTTGGCAGAACCAATATGCTGAATTGGCAAACCTTTACCATTGCCAATAGTAATTGTATCATTGCCTTGATATGGTGTGACTTGTTGAAGTGAGTTAACATCAGCGGTCATATGATGGGAGGCACTAGTGTCAACTATCTAGGAATCTTGAGGCAAAAATGTAGACGGGCCTTGTGCTTGCATAGCTGTTAAAGAAGGTGCAGGTGTTGTACCTTGATATGCAAAGTTATTACGATGATGACAATCCAAGGCACTATGACCTCGTTTCCCACTGATTTGGCACTCAACAACCTGACCTACTTGACTAGGATTAGTAGATTTTTTCCAGCAATTAGGGGTTGTATGTCCTCTCTTGGAACAGATTTGGCATTCAAGCACAATGTGGCTTCTATTATCTGTGTTACCAGACCAAGGTTGCCAATTACTTGTATTGGACTTAGTACCAGATGACTGTCCTCTGCTATTTCCAGAATTAGAGCCTCGATACCCTCTATTAGATTTCTGTCCAAAAAGTGGTCTGGAACTAGTATTAGAATTATTGAATGGCCTCGGATCATTACCATTACCAACAAAACCACATGAGTTAGAAAAATCTGGGTACATAGATGAAGGCTGTGGCATGACAAACAAACTCGAAGGATATTGAGCAGGAGAATACATGAGGCTATTAGATGGAAATGATGTTGCTGGGAAAGAAGGCCCTTGAGAGGTAAAGGGCAAAGCAACAGAACCTTGAAGCTGATATGGTAAACTCAGATTGGAACTCCCATTAGGTACTCTAGTAATTGTCCCACCAGTAGTAAATGGAATATTATCGGAATTACTAGATGAGCCTTGAGACTGCATAGATTGAGAATATGATCCTTGCATAAACAATCCAGAAAAAGTATTAGGCAGAGTATTAACCATAGAGTCAATTTCCCTTTCAGCACACAACAATTGCTCCCTAAACTCTCTGAGAGTAATATGATTATCTCTAGTAAGAATCACAGTTCTTATAGTAAAGTATTCTCTAGGTAATCCATGTTTAATTGCATGGTGACAAGGATATACATACATGGAACTTGCACGTGCGTGTGAGGTGAGGTTGCACACGTGTGTGTTCTTAGCACAAGGCAAGGGTGGTGGTTTGGGTATTGACTCAGGTCCACCCTTGTTTAATTTCAGAAAATGAGTTTGGCTCAACATAGATTGTGAAAAGGAAAAAAGTATTGGAGAAATTCACCCTTTTTCTGAGTTACCGATTTTATTTCAAGTTTTCTGAATTTAATATATGTGTTAATGTGATGTCGATGACATGGTTTCAGTATTCTTGTTCGGTTTTACAATTCCCGTACATTAGAGTAATTTAGAATAATGTAATCTTAAAAAAAAATTTGAATTGTTATTAAAATATCAACAATTGAAATTCGCTTACTTTGTTGTTTTTTCTTTTTAACAAATGATAGTATCTAAGAGAGTGGGTTAAGTTTCATAATAAACTAGTAATAATATGGTTCAAATTTGTCTTTGGCGAGAATCAAACTTAAGACCGCTCACTTAAAAATGAAGAGGAATATGGGAAGAGATCTTCTCCGGATCTCTCCCACCAAATCCTAGGGATCCAGAGATCCGGACCCTTGAAATTTGATTCAATGGTTACAAACAGGGGGGCCCCTCTAAATGTTATAATAATTGTAACTGTTAGATCAAATTTCAAGGGTCCGAATCTCCGGATCCCTAGGATTTGGTGGGAGAGATTCGAAGGAGATCTCTTCCCGAGGAATATTACTAGATCGTAAGACTAAATAGCACTTATATTTTTTATTTTGAACAAAAGAATTGATAGAAAAATAATGAACATAATCTATATGCATAAAAAGAAAGGAGATGTGTATATATGTGTTTGTGGTAGCCGTAGAGATTTATTCTAGTTGTTTGTTTGTCAAAATCATATTTATTTGTTATCCTTTGTTTTTAAATCTTGTTGGGCAAACAGTGAAATATTGCGGTGAAAATGTTTGTGGTGGCGGTGGTGGTGATGGGTGAATGAATGTGGTGGAGGCAATAAATGAGGGGGCAGAAGAAGGTGATTGTTTATCGTACATCGTGTGATCAATTTTTGTTAGGTACGGTTTATTTTTAATTTTAAATAAATATTTCAAAATGATTTCTAACCGTACGATGTACGATGAACAAACACAATTGATTGATTCTTTAGATCCCCACAAATAGGATCCGGATGAGATCCTATTCCGACGGGGAGAATTGGTTGCTGTCAATTAATGCTCAATTTTTGTGTTGTCGCTGGTTAAATGCTGACGTGTGTACGTACGTTTGTAAAGCGTTATCTGATCATCTCATAACTACTCACAAGTCACGGATAACAGTTGACTGAAAGTGTAACGCCGTTTTGGCATCAGAGAGAGAGAATAATAAGCATGAATGGATCGGATCTGGTTGGGTTTGGTTAGCTGGAACCATTGAACGATGGGATTTTGAGATTGAGAGTTAACGATGTTTTTTTGGTGTGCCAATGTATTCATACCAAAGTTTTGGAGGCCGTCGGATTTCATCCTGCAGCTAAGATTGAATACCTGGTGACCTCTTATAAGTTATTATATGTCGAAAATAGTGGAAATCGCAAAGTTTGGTAGACAAGAACAAAAGCAAATTGGACGGCTTGTTGGAAATACGAAATGCCCGGATTGATGGTATCCGTCAGCTTCTTGAGCTTGTCGTTGAAAACCTCCGTCATTATAGTCAAGGCGGATGGAAATAAGGACTAAGACAGTTTCAGGACCATTCGAATTCGAAAAATATACATGTGAAGGTCTTTCTCGTACCCTTCAGATGTTTGGTACGGGTTCCTTTTGTGCTTACTAAATATTTGATATAAAGCATTCTAGGCATATTTGACATGTTGCATCAACAACACTCGACAAATTCTCTTTATATAATTAATCAGATTGCTTCAAAATATGCCGATATCTGTTGATGTATGGACAACAAGCCAACCAAGTAAATAAACTGATTTTTTTTGCACGCTTCACGCTTTGTTCCTATCTTAAAAACTTGTATTTAATACTGGGACCCCAAGGTTCAAATCAGGCATGGATCCACCATCGTTATAGTGTTCTTTGTTGGCATATTTTGTGCAATTTGATCTGTTCGATTTAAATTAGGAAATCTCTACCTATCTTGCTTTTGGAATGAGTTATATTCATTTTTGCAAATTATCGTTTGACGAAAGTGTAAAAGTAGATCAGGGCCGGCCCTAAGAATTTGGGGGCCCTTGGCGAGTCTTCAAAGTGGGGCCCTAGAATTTTCTGACTCTCGACCCTTTGTACATTGACATGTGTAAATTTTTTTTACTAAATACATAAAAAGTCTATTTCTACATCAAATATCTTTAAAAATTAGTATTGAAAAAAGAAAGATATACAAACATTACTCAAATATTACTCGTCTTCCGTTTTTTAGATGCAAATGCACTTACTAGGTTTACATAATCTAATTTTTCAACCAATTCAAACCGAAAGAGAAGTCCCTACCCAGTACACCAAATTTCAATCATTTTTGTATTGTTACAATGTTACTTATTACATTCAACAAATGAATGAATGGTTGAATTACAGAGACAACATCTTACAGCTAGGGAAAATACTAGAATGAAGATGATAGTAATTTTCGTATACGCGCCTAGACGGACGAGGCGGATTTGAATAATTTATTATATATTATATAAACTAATTAATTTGAACATTAAATAATGTCATTTTTCAAAAAGGTGAGTTTTAGCCTTTTTGGTACATAATAAAGATATATGTGGTGCGATCTTAAAATAGGGTAATAAAACCCTATAAAAATAAACATAAAGGTGATATTTAAGAGAAGCAAAAAAGTAAAAATAAGATCGTGGAGACTATTTAAAATGGAGAAGACGTGCAGCTATAGAAAAAGATAGCGGAATCATCTTAAGTAAAATCGTGCAATTAAAATGATGTTGGGAATAGGGTTGTCTTCTTCTTCGCGCGAGGTCGACCCTACAACAAAAGATTTCCAAATTTCGGCGTTTACATATAAGCATGCATAGCTCCCGCCCATCCCCATCTAGACCTGCCTAGCTCCGCCTAAAAATTGGGGGCCCTTCTGAAGTGGGGGCCCTAGGCGGGTGCCTACTCCGACTACCCTCATGGCCGGCTCTGAAGTAGATCATTAAAAATATAATTTATAGTTACGTAAAAGTAAAATGCAAAGGTTAGTTACATGGTGGGTAAGTGTGTTTTTCTTTCTAATATTTGATTCTTGAAAAGTTTTAGTAGTATTCATCTTCACTTATAAGTGAGATGTCTTAAATTTGAATATCGTAGATGACAAGTTCGAATCAATTTTAAAATATAATATTGTGTAAAAACAATTATATATATTTAACTCTTGAAGTGCATTTCTCTAACATTATGTGTTCTTAGGATGACTTTATTCCTACATGCACGACCAAATACTTGAAACTAGAGCATGTAGGTTGGCATTTTAAAGTTGTAAAACAAGCACATTTTTCAAAATTACTTCAGAAACTCTTATCATCGGACTCCATATTATCACTGCTCAATTTGAAAAAGAAAAAAGAAAAGAGTGCTAGATCTACAATTTGATCGTGAAATGTGCATATAAACTAGTGTTACACGAAGGAACTTAGGATATACATTCACAACAAAACCGTAGGTGTGACGGACGAAGGCAACAAAGTCAAGAAAATGAAAGTCTTCTGATATGGGTTTTACCACCTGCAAAGTTATCGTAGTATAGCAGCTCTAGCAAGATTGTTCTTCACAGGGACTGAATGAATAATTTGTATCAAACCAAATCTTAATTAATTACTTAAAACAAAGTTTTAGAAAAAGTTGATTTTTGATTTCAAATAATAAAAACGAATTTAATAAAAAATAATTAAATAAAGTGCTAAAATAAAATAAACTAAAAGAAAACAATTTTTGAAAATTAAATTGTAAAAGCCTAGAGTTCCGCCGTTACTTTAACAATCATATGTAGCTCTTTCAATTACTTATGAATTACACATGCATATTTTGAAGGTTAGGTTTTCCTAATATATGCCTACTTGGACCCCCAACATAGAGCGTATATCAAACATGCAGCCCGTCTGTGATATTCAGATCAAATCTAAACATGCATGACTCATTAAGTTTTGTGAAACCTTTTGAAAAACCATACAACCCTTAAGACGTGGTATTCATCCTAAGTAAACTTGCACATATTAATCACAAGAAGCCTTCGTCAATTTCAAGGACCGACTTCCAACCAAAATTGCATCAAATTACTTTTCTAAAGATCCTAATGGTAGCTAAGCATTAAGACAATTAGATAATTTAAATCAGCGATTAATTCAAACCTTGCATGCATAATATCATAAGCAAATTGAAAAGAAACTACATATTCTTTCTAAGGCTCGTTGCCTCGCCCTAGCAAACGGAATTTAGTTACTAGCAATCATACAACGAAATATTATTAAAAACAAGAATAGAAAACACCTTGAAAATAAACTTGAATCCAAAGGCTCTCAAAAGTGTGCGTGCGTTTTCTCCCTCTGTCTTCTCTTCTCTCTCTAATGGCTAAATATCTTATTTATACTAATACAAAATAAAACCCTAAAAAGTCTTAGAATAAAACTGGGAAACATAATTAAATAATAAAACAGAAAATAAAAGGTTCCCTATTCGAACTAAAATTCGGACTTCTCAGAAAATTATACTTTTGACTAGCCAAATCAACTCTGATTTGGTCCCAAAAGGTCTCTTTGGAAAGCTGAAGACGTCCTCTACAAATCCTCAGAAGGAATATTCCTCAAAATATGCCATCTTGACCTCCAAAATTTCCAAAATGTCCCAAAACGTCAATCTGGGAAAGCTGCGCGCTGGGCCTTAATTTCATCGCCACGGTCAAACGGCTTGGTAGAAAAATCTGGAATTTTGACACCATCATCTTGAGAGGCACACGAACATCCTCCAATTGGAATCACTCCAAAATTCATCCGTTTGGTCACTTTTTGCTTCAGAGGAAGCCGAATGTCCTACATTGAAAATATACAACAAAGTATCAAATTTCTACCAAAATAACCAATAAACTATAACTAAGATTAGGGTAAAATATATAGTATAATATCGACTCATCATCTAGAGAAGAAATTTTTATGTGTAATAGAACACAATCTGATACGTCATGTATTATATTTTAAGAGAACAACACATCTATTTATATTATGACACATGGTATACCACCTTTTGTTTCGGATATACAGATAAGTCTCCCGAAAGAGGGAAGTACATTACATTAGGCCGTGATAGTCAAATGGTCATGGAGGACGTTGCCTTTTGGATCTTCATTTGTACCGAGTACTTCTATTCGACCATCTCAAATCTATCCATCCTCCAAAGTCCTCCTTTACGCTTTACAAACACGATCTCCTCGTCCTTCTGCTGCAGCTGTTGAGTCCATCGGTTACTTACATATACTGTTAATGTGGGCTCCAGCATACCAAATCACATGCAAGAGTGGGCTCCAACGCAGTCGGATCTTGAAGCCGTGATGGGTACGTCAATCTTCCACAGTAGTCCGGATGTATTATTTCTAGCCGTGGGCCATAACATGCTGCTGTGGTTCACAGTGAGGAGGAGGAGGAGGAGGAGGAGGAGGAGGCGGGACCATTGCCGTGTAGTAACCCTCTCACAGGCGAGGCGACGTTCCTCCTGAAGTCATTGGAAAACGACTTTTACTTTGTCTCAACAGAAAGCTTGTTTGTCCTACTACTCCTATACTCAGCCATTTCAATTAACAAATTTATGCCAGAAAAATTCAAGAGTTCAACATAATTCTGAAAGAAGATGGACAAAATTGTGTTAAAATCCCCACGTGAGAGATATAGGGGCTCACTCTGTAAGATATAAACGGTTCGAATCGTTAAAATATATTACGAAATAAATCTTACAAAATAGATGTAAACAACATGTGTTTGTGAATTCTAACCCTATATATAGTATGTATATATAGCTATACGCTTAATGTTTACATTTCCAAAAGAGAGACTTTCGTGGCTTCCCCGGTTCACAACATTCCTCATTTTCGTAAGTTCTACAAGTCTCGATCCATATCTCATTCTGTGAAACAAACTACATGATCCAATGTGATGGCACCTAATTCAATACCCTAGGTTATACATGTATAAGTTAATCATAAATTCCTAATATTAATTCCCAAACTCTTGAAAAATGTTTGGGTCAGCTGGCTTTTTCTAATCATGGAAAAAACATTGTGTTTTTAGATATACGCAACTTTTTTTGGCTGCTCATTTGCCCTAATTGGAGTCCGCAGGCCAACTCACTTTCATGATATCGATTGCCTATTTATACAGATATGAACTCCATCTCCATCATTGGCGCCGCATCAGATGGGGCTGGCTGCATGCTGCCAATATTCAATCAATCATATTTGTTCGCTTTGTCGATAATGTTCTAAGTTCAAATCTCATGCCCGTTGTTGGAAAATGATTGATGAATAGAATCACTATGTAGACGTAATAACATGTACTAGAGCAAAGTAAGTTCGGATCATATGTTTACATTCAAAACTACGTGGTTTCAACTGTACATTTTAGTTTTATTCCCATAAATCTCAAATTTTAGACTTAAACTATAACACTGATATACTTCATAGAAAGTGTAAAAGTTACTGAGAGCAATGTGAGGATTTGTGAACTCTTCATTCATCATTGTTTAAAATTAAACCCTAAACCCAAAATTCCTAATAATAAACCAAAATCCCCAATACGATTAGTTACAAACGCTTTTTGACGAGCATTCGCAGCACTGGATCATGTGAACCAAAAACCTATTAGCGATTAGGTTACATACACCTAGTTCGACCCCCCCTCTTTCTTCCTTTTTTTTTTTTCTCCGCTAAACTTTAACCGGACCCCAATACGATTAGTTACAAACGCTTTTTGACGAGCATTCGCAGCACTGGATCATGTGAACCAAAAACCTATTAGCGATTAGGTTACATACACCTAGTTCGACCCCCCCTCTTTCTTCCTTTTTTTTTTTCTCCGCTAAACTTTAACCGGACAAATGTTTATATTGTCAAACTTTTGACGGCATAAAATCATGATTTATATTCTGTTTTCAGGCCATGTACATAGTCAATGTGTGTTGAATTGCATTTAAACATTGAATGCAGTGTTGGGTACATGGATGATAATACAAGGAAACCTTTTTTTTTCTTTGGTCCTCCTAAGCTTTGAATGAGAACGTGAGAGGTGGGTGTGGGAGACATGAACATGATGAGAGCTTAGACGATGGAGATTTGCAATTCAAGCACACAGAAGTTTGGTGCATTTAAATTAGTAGGACCAATGCCAGGAGAGCAAGGCCCCTGAGTTTTTGTTGGAAATAAATAAATAAATGCCACTTAATACTACATTATAGTCGAATTATTTTTCACTTGTAAGTGAGAAGAATGTTCGATTCTCACCAAAGGTGAATTTGAACCACATTATTACTAGCCAATTGTGAGGTTTAGCCACTCCCTCACCCCCTTAGTGTAGAAAATATCGGTTGTTCAAAAAAAAAATATATACATATATATAAATAAATAAAATCCCCTTTTTTTTTTTCTTATAATATATATATATATATATATATATATATATATATATATGCCAATTGTGCATGCAATCCAAGTGTAGATTGCAGCAGACATTAATTTAGTGAGTAGGAGTGGGAGGAATATGTTTTCAAGTTTTGAAGCTCTCCTCCAAATTCCATTAATCACATTATCAATATGGAAACTTTATAGATTGAATTAAATTGCTTGGAAACAAAAGGAGCTCAAAGGTGACGTTTTCATGTTACTTTTGAGTTTATGTGCCAAAAATTTGATTTAATTTCTGAATATTCACAGAAACTTTGTACAAAAGGACTTCTTATGTTGACTTGCTTTCAGAGCTCGGATTTCCCACTCACCTGAGTTAACGTATCAACGAGTGCTGGTGAATTTTTCTGTTTGACAATTTCATCATCACATGATGTTAAAAATTTCACGCTTATACTATAACATGTATACCAATTTTTTGATCGTACAGTTTGAGTCCATAAGAAATAAATCATGTATACTATTAATATAATAGTATATTAGTCTGTAAGTTAGTAATACCAGTAAGTAGCACACCCAAAAATATCGTGGCAAACATTGCTTAGAGCAACTCCAGCGTTGCTGGTTGCTCGGGGGACAGTGGAGAGGAAAGGGCCCGAGGCCCTGTGAAGTCGGTCCAGCGTTGGAGGAGCCCGAGCAACGGGCCTGTGAACTGCTGCCAGCCCGAGAGCCCGATGGGTGTGACGCCAGCGCTGGCGTCAGCCCCTTTTTTTATTTTTTTTCTGTCAGGCGCGTGCACCCCACTCGCGCGTGGGGGCGCGTCGCCCGACCAAAAATCAGAAAAGTCAACCCACTTTTCAAATTCAAATGTTACCGTTGGGAAGCCACGTGGCTTCCCACGGTCCGTTCGATCCCAACGGCTCTTTAATACGAACCGTCCGATTTCCAACGGTAATAAAAAAAAAAAAGCTGATTTAATATCAACCATTCAATCTGAGATCAACGGTTGATGTTAATCTGCTTTATAAATTTTAAAAAAAAAATAGTTTTAAAATTAAGAAAAGTTACCGTTGTGACACGTAGCACAATCTGGAGTGTTGGAATTCAATTTTTTTTAAATCCAACGGCAGAGATTAATTATTTGAATAAAAAAATTTTAAAAATTGTAAAAAATCCGAAAAAAATATCTGAAAATTTAAAAAAAAATTTGTTTCTACTTTTCTATAAATACCTTCTCATTATCATCTACCTTACACCACAATTTCATATTTTCTCAATTACTTTCAACCACATTCCTATATTTCTCTCAAAGTTTCAATCCAAAATTTTTCAACAAAATGACTACTGCTGCAGGTACGAATTGGACGCTTCTTGAAGATGTTGCGTTGTGTAGTTGTTGGGTTGAAGTTACTCATAGTTCGCTTACGGGTAATGAGATGCAGTTGCGAGAAATGTGGAGTCTTATTCATACCAAGTATCTTGAGAAAATGGGTGGGGAAAGAACCAAAGAATCGATGTCCAGCCGTTGGAAATTACTTAGCCAATCGTTTGGTTTGTGGAGCGACGCCTTGGCACAAGCTAGTAATAATCTTCGAAGTGGGGAAAATTACACGGATCAGGTAACAATATATTATTTATTTATTTGTTTGTACTGTACCCAAATTTACATTGTAATTATTTGTTTGTATTATTTATTTGTTACCTACTTTAATTATAATTATTTGTTTGTATTATTTATTTGTTACCTACTTTAATTATAATTATTTGTTTGTATTATTTATTTGTTACCTACTTTGATTAATTATTTCTTCTGCCCCATTGTGTAGCTAATTCAAGCACAAGCTTGGTATGGTGCCAAAACCAAAAGCAAAAATAAATCATTCAACCGGTGGGAATGTTGGAATATTGTCAAAGATTGTCCTAAATTCAAAGTTGTGCCTGTCAGTCCAGAAGTTGTCATGAACAGCACCCATCTACACTCGACACCTGATATTGGCTCGCATGATGATGATACAGAAGAAGTGCCCGAAACGCCTATCCCTGAACAAGCGTCGGGTTCGACCCGTTATCCAATTAGGCCTCAAGGTAAGAAGGCTTCAAAGAGAAAAGGAAGTGCTTCCAAGCATGATTATGCAAAGTACATGGAAGAACTTACTCGCCATAGTGAATTGACTTTGGCGCAGGAAATGGCGAAATTTGAGGCTGATAAGGCTAGAGAAGAGGCAAAAGCTGCAGCTATTGAGAGAGAATTTCAAGCAAATGAGAGAGAAAGAGAGCTACTTAGGCAAGAAAGGGAACTGGTTAGAGAAGAAAGAATGGCTCAACGAGATCGTGAGATTATGAAGGAGCCTTTAGAAGGGAAGTCTCCAAACTCTAAATTTGTTTGGAAGTCGGAGAAAGCGGAAGTGGTGCGAAGGAGGCTTGCAAGAGAAGCGAGAGCAAGAGGAGATGGTCCTAGCATGAGAAGAGAAGATCTTCCTACCACCACAGATTTTATAAGTGATAGTGAATAGAGTATTTATTTGTAATCGGAGCCCATAGTTTTCCAATCACCTTGGGTTGTAATTTATTATTTATTGAATAGAGTATTTTATGTTGTTTCCAATTTTTTGAATTTAGTACTTTATTTAAAGTAAGAGTAAATTTATTTAATATGGTAATATATTTATACTATAAGAGAATCTTTATTCAAACTTCCATAAACACACCAAATAAAAAACTCACGAAATGAACTAAAATAAAACTCACCAAATAAAATTACATAAATATACCAAATAATAAAAAAACACACTAAATGAACTAAAATAAAACACACTAAATGAACTAAAATAAAACACACCAAATAAAATTACATAAACATACCAAATAATAAAAAACACACTAAATGAACTAAAATAAAACACACCAAATTAAATTACATAAACATACCAAATAATAAAAAACACACTAAATGAACTTAATTATCTTTAGCTTGTTTCAATGCCCACTGGTGCTTTATCAAGTCTTTTTGCCGGGTATTGTGCATTTCTGGCCTTTGAAATGCAGTATATCGTTGAATGACCCTTTCATTGTAACGTCCATCCCTTTCTAATGGCTCATGTTGCACGGGCTCATCGGTGGCGTCATGAGCACAATATATACGTGTTCTTGAATTGTTCATTGTGTCTGGCTCATATTCATCAACGGCTTCATAATCGTACTCATCTTCCACAATCATGTTGTGAAGAATGATGCACGTCATCATGATGGAGCGAAGCGACTCTACATCAAACAATCTGGCAGCACCCCTAACGATCGCCCAACAAGCTTGGAGGATACTGAAACAACGCTCCACATCCTTCCTGCACCCCTCTTGACAACTTGCAAAATGTTTTTCCTTTGCACTTCGCGGACGTGGCACTGTTTTGACAAATGTTGACGACCTTGGGTAAATGCCGTCAGCTAGGTAGTATGACCCGTCGTACATACGTCCATTCACCTCATACGTGACTTTTGGTGCCTTTCCTTGCAGGACATCGTTGAACACTGGGGATTGGGCAAGGACGTTGAGGTCATTTTGAGCTCCCGGAACCCCGAAAAAGGCGTGCCAAATCCATGTATCAAAAGATGCCACCGCCTCCAAAATAATACTTTTTGCTCCTTTTCTGTCTCCATAAGCGCCTTGCCATGCACTTGGACAATTTTTCCACGTCCAATGCATACAATCAATGCTCCCAATCATCCCAGGAAAACCTCGCATCTCGGCCTTCTTCAGAAGCTTTTCCAAGTCCATGTGAGTAGGTTGCCGGAGGTACTCTGCGGTGTAGATAGATTCAATTGCTCCGCAAAACCTCATCAAGGACTCAATAATGGTTGATTTCCCCATCCTCGCTATCTCATCCACTTGGTCTGCAGATGCTCCATACGCAAGCATCCGCAGCGCAGCAGTAAGTTTTTGCTGGGGAAGAAGACCCATAGCACCACAAACATCCTTCTTTTGCACAAAGTAAGAATCATGGTTGCAAACATCAGTCATGATTCTGTTAAACAAATGTCGTTCCATTCTAAAACGACGTCTGAAGTACGTATCAGGAAATGCACTGTTATGGACAAAGTAATCGTCCAACAGCTCTTCACCCCGTCGTTGCCTGCTTCTATCAAGGTTTCTGGAACGGCTGGGCATGCAGATCTGACCCACAGCTTGGATGACTCGACGGGAATGTGAGGTTCTGGCCATTCTTGCTTCGTCATCTCTCCTTCTACGCTCTTCATCCTCTTCCCTCTTATTTCGGGCCACTTGGGGATTGAACATTCTTTCAGATTGGTTAAACAATTCTTCCTCTTGCTGATCGATTTCCCACATCATCCTTGATGAAGAAGAAGACATTGTAAAAAGGAAGCAGAAACTATGAATAATTATACAGATTTTGGTGATGAAGGAAGCAGAAACTATGAATAATGATAGAGATCTTGAGAAAATTGGTGTGAGATTTGTGAGGCTGGATGGTGGATTATATGGACGATTTAGAAATGATTGGCTTGTAGATAGGGCCACGTGGCATGCCGTCATTCGTTAAAAATCTGATCGAAATCTATCCTCAAAGATTATGAAAAGATAACGACATGTGGCACGATGACATTGGATAAAAATCTTATCGAAATCGATCTCCAATAATTATCTTTTCGGATAATGACACGTGGCGCAACGAGAACGATTTAAAATCTGATTGAAATCTATCGTCAAAGATTCTGAAAAGATAACGACACGTGGCACGATGACATTGGATAAAAATCTTATCGAAATCCATCGCTAAATTTTTTTTTTTTATAAAATGACACGTGGCGCAACGAGAACGATTTAAAAAATCTTATCCGAAATTACAAATAATTTTATTTTGTATTATTTAAACAAACAAAAAAAAGTAATATTTTATTGCCTATTGCCAGGGGGGAGGGCTCCAAGGGTGGAGATGCAAATAGCAATTACTGTTCATTAATGGTAGTTACTATTCATTAAAGGCAGTTACTGTTCAATAGGGTGGATTGAATAGTGGATTGCCAGGGGGAGGGCTCCAAGGGTGGAGTTGCTCTTATAGAGTAATTTCAAATTACTTGTTGCTGTTTGGGAATGCGTTGTTGAATATTGTGTTAATACGAATTATGAAATTCTATGACATGATATTTCAATCACCCATATTTTGGGAAGAAATGCAATGCAACCTTCCTCTTGGGACCTGGCACAACATGTACCCATGGGCTCTGATCTTTCCGATGGCCCAAGAGTATGCCGACCCATTTTTCTTGTGCCCGTTAACTAGGTAGAACCCAAAACTGCAACAGCACCTAAAAGAAGGCCATAACGGCAAAAATGTAGAGCCCAATGGTGTGAACGATGGCAACTAAACCCAGGAGCATGAGCCCAACAACGGGCATGGCTGGACTGGATATAGCACATAGGGCCGTTTGGTGCGGGATTGAATTGGGTAGTATATATAAGGAATGAAATTGTAAATAATGTGTATCATTTCCATTTCTTATATTATGATATGTTTACAATAAGGGGTGAAAGTAAATTCACGAGATTCATGCCTAAGACGTTTTACTTACAAGTGAAGATGACTATCAGTGGACTGTAAACTAAATGGGCATGCTTGTGTTTACTAATAATAAAAAATTTGAAAGGAATGAGTATCATTCTCATTCTTGTATATACAAACAACCAATTAATGTTACTCAGTACTACGGTATGATGAAATTCCTTTTCATTTGTAAGCGAGAAATCTTAAGTTCGAATCTCGTAAATGGTGAATTCAATACCAAATTAGGTTGTCCATAGTGTGGCTTAGCCGAACTCCTCATTTCTCTTAGTGTAAAATATATTTTTGTACTTAAAAAAAAACACAACCAATTAATGAAGAAAAATAAATGCATATGAGTATCTCATACCTGAAAAGTCAAGGTATGAGATTACCATAGGTTTTTAATTTTTTAATCTCATACTCAATTCTTTCATATTCTCATTCATTCTTTCCCATTACAAGTAAAAATGCCCTAGATTTCTCAATCAGAAATTTACTATTTCTCGTCTTAAAAACCAAACCAGCTCATAGTTGAAGAAAAATACATTTCCCTATCATAGTTGGACAATTTTTTTTATTAAATTCGAAAACCAGAGTGTGAATGGTGAGTTAGAAATACTTCAACTACAAGTTGAATTTAAGTTTAGAAGTTAGCAATCAGATCACATTGGGTTGAAAGTTGAAGGTTGAGGATTGGCTCACCTTAGTTCACACAAGATTTTCGTATCTTAATCCGCCTTTATAACTCAAACTTGTAATATCTAGTATATTAATCTGGATAATCGACAAAAATTATGTTCAATAAAACTTATTGCGATTAAAAATATGCAGTTAGTACACCCACTTGGAAACTTGTGAGATCCAAGGGGTTAGGTTGGTTGGCAAGTGGCAACTTGGAAATGATTTAACCGCTAGTGAAGTTTGGTTTGTAGAATGATCATAGAAATTATAGACTCATACATTTCTTTAAAATTATTTTGTTCTCTATCACTGTTGAACGAGTTATGCGGCTAATTTATGCGATTGTGATTTGTCTTATTTCCTTCAAAGTGTACATCAACTTTAGATAGCCGGTTATTTAATCCTTAAAGATAACACACTGTGTTTTTTTTATCACTGTTGCACGAGTTACGCGGCTAATACGTGAACTTTTCTAAATATGATTCGATTTTAAATACTAAACTAGTAGTAGAGCCCGCACGTTGTTGCGGGTTTTAAAAGTTTATAAAACATGTATAAAGTTCTCTTACAATAGTAGAAAATGATAGTAGGCGACAGAAGCAAAGAGCTAGGTGGATAACAAAGCTTCAGTAATGCATATTTGAATGAGAAAAAAAGATAGAGATGTTAAAAGAAATGAGATAAAAATTGGTAGAATGATAAATTAAAAGAGACCAATGCTTTGAACTTGAAGGATCTAAATTAAAAAAATAATAACTATAAATGGACATTCATCACTAAAAATGAAAATCATAGACCCTAAAACTTCCAACATGGTGAAAAACATAAACATTGCGAAATTGGAATAGAAATCAATTCTAAAAAGAAACTGAGAAGAGGGATTACATTGAATGGAAACTGTAAACACAAACTGAAACAATTCTTATAAAATGAGTCAGTTGAACTTACAACGTAGTGAGGAGTGCAATCTCGCTGCCAATTTGCTAAACCAAGACTATCTACACCAAATCAGAACATTTTAATCGTTGAATCAGTTATATTGGATGACGCTAAACATGCATGTTTAAATTAGACAATGACTTGGAACATCTGCTTAAAGCTCAAAAGTACATCACTTCAATTAGAAATATCTCGAGACTATCTTTAATCTTTGATTAAACCATGACTTGGAACATCTCCAAAAAGCCCTGAATTTTAATTGGTAAAACAGGACAAAGAACTTATAGCTCTAACCAGTAATCAAACTCTACTGAAATCAGCTAGGATAATAACTGAAATAAAAAAGAAACAAAAATATAGGAATACGTATTAATTTTCAAATCTTACAACCAGTTTGCAGGGTGTGGCAAGAGCTTGTGTCTCACCATGGTTCAGTCTTTGCTTTGTCAGTAACTTAGCCGTTAAATCTTTCAACTACAATGATTAGTTGAACACAATCAGAGAAAAACCACATATGGAAAAGCACACAACTTTCAAAATGCTCATGGAATCCACAGTCGAAACTTTTCACTTTGCTTCTATGTGCAAGATACCAAAAGGATATTAACGATGAAGGGATGATAACAAATCTCATTAAAGAACGCACTGCATTCATTACCAAAGTGTTAACCTGGAGAAAGTATAAAATATTGCGGACTTACACAGTCAAATTCTACACTTGTTAATTATAATTAGTGAAATAAACAATAATCTACAGAACAATAAATATAAAAATAGTTATTCAAGTTGATTTCGCAATTTCTGAAGGTTTAAAGACTGGAGCATCAGATATTTGTTGAATTTAAAACTTTGTGTGATCTTAATCCACTTATTAAATACAAAATAGAGCAATGTAATCACTTTGTTATCACATTATGAAGTACAGTTAAACGCATTGGCAATATATTAATGGTAGAGGAAACAAAATAAAAAACAGATTATGGAACAAATTGGTAACTAAAATCAGTTGGCATCTGAATTAACATATGAATTATCAAACAATTCCTAAGAATCAATTCCAATGCAAAAAACAATGATTCGGATAAAGAAGAAATCCCAGAATAGGCTGCAATTAAATTAACTTTTATGATGAGGAGAAGACAAACTAAAAAGCAACTTTTTGGTTACATTCAAAGGAAAAAAACAATTAAAGCAGCACAAAATTAGTTTGACAACAATAATAAATTACCCAATATCATAACATTATGCAATTGCAAACCCATCAACGTAATTGGCGTATCGAAACAGAACTAAAAGGCGTGATCTAATCAATTTGAAAAATCTCTAGAATTTACATATCATTACAAAACCAAATTCATTGTCAAGATTAAGAGCAACCAAATAACACAATAACAAAATGGAAAATAAAAAAATTATAAATACCTTCGTCAAACCTCTTGGGATTCAAGTCCACTGACTCCACCCCCATACTAACTAGTGCCCCAGAAATTTTTGCAACTTTAGTAGCCTTGATTATGCATGTATCAGTATAAATACAGAAAAGAAGATAAATGCAATTTATTAGACTAAAGAATTTGGGATCAATTACAGCGAGGCTAATAAACTGCAACTGAAGATAATTTTTCGTGTTGGTAGATTGAGAAGGGCACCCAAACCTGATATTAAAAAATAAAATATTCAGTATAATGTAAACGATTCAATATGTAGTATCAGTTTAGGATGCATAATTCAAGGCTCTAAAACCCCCAAAATCACAGAAAAAAATTCAAATACAAAATCTACCTGCAAATTGAAAACCACAAAAAAGAAAGTAAATCAGGCACACTGGAAAAGACCTAAAACTTACCAGAAAACGTTAGATCACGCAAGGAAAAACATGAATTTCAATGAAATTGAAAACAGCAAAAACTTGTAGCCTACTAAGGGTTTCGAACCAAAGAAGTTTGCAGGTATGAAATTTTATGCACCATTTGACAAACCAAATCAAGCAGTGTCCATATATTAGAAAAATATGTTAAAAAGTAGAAATTGTATTTGATATGGATTAAAACGATTGAGCAATTGTGAGGGACTTACGACAAAATGAGGATGATTGAGGGAGGAGACTAATCAAATTCGATGACTTCAATTGTAACAAATGGAAGGCCACCATTGAAAAGGTGTTAAAAACTGAGAATATATGTCAAAATGATATTTGAACCAACATTTTTTTGGAGTGTGATGTTCTATAATTAGAAATTATGTAAATAGTTATGTATAACTGATTTATTGTGAAAGAGTGTGATTGAGAAAACATATTGGATATATTGACCTATGGCTAATTGGTGATGCAATGAAAAGTATTGGAGGATTCTACAAAAGTGGAATATGTTGAAATAAAAGTAATTGCAAAAGAAGTTAATAGATTGCATGATTGAATCAAATTGGAAGCATAGTAATGTCATTATTTGGTTTCAAAATTTGAGATCATTGTTTACATATTTTGGTGTAAAGGATAGAATTTAATTAAACAGGTTGATTGAAATGGTGTAAGAAGATGGATCAGATATAGTTAGTTTGGTGTCTCTGTGTAATACAGAGATTTAGTTTGCTGAGTTATTTCAGCCTCCATTATTTGGAGAAATAATCATCATTTCCATCTTTTTTCTTCAGAGGAATCGGTTGCTATCAATTTATATACAGATGCTTTCTTATTTTGACCTGTTGAAAACACATGGCTAATTTTATGGCTGTTCAATGATGGGTTTGAGTTGGACATGCAAAAGTATAAATGTAGATGTTCCCATCGAAGATAGTCTTACACATGTCCAATTTAACTCATCAGTGGACAAATAAGGAATTAGACATGTATTCAGAGCAGGTAAAAAGAAGATAGTTTGTATATATATTGGTAGCAGTCACTTCCCCTGAAGAGAAGGGTTAGTAAACATTGAATTTAAATGCAAGACAACCAAGAAAAGAGAGTTAAGAAAACATACCAATAAATTGTTCCATTGTGGTTGAGGATTTAGATATCGTTACGGTAGGATGTTAATATCTCACTGCATATCTAAAAAACAATTATAAAAACTTTGTTTATTAGAACATCTTTAATCTCTTTGAAAATGCTTAAATTTTAATTTTTTGCCAGAAATTTGAAACGGATAAATGTCTTTTTTTTTTGTAAAATATTAAAAAAGATGATAGGTAGAGAGAAGAAGATATTGTTCAGTGCGTATAGAGCAGAAAGAATGTAGTGCAAATTGTAATCCATAGTAGAAAGAGTATATATAAAACGCATTGTATAAGTATTTATTAAGCTGTAAGTTAAAGGTGTTAAATTTATGTAAACATCTAAAGCATGCGTGTAACATGCTATAAACTAAATGTAGACAAAACATGCAAAAGAAAAAAACAGAAGGAAAGAATAGGTAAATATGGTTTGAGATTGGTTTAAAAAAAAAAAAGAAAGCAACATTGCAACATAACTTTTTAAACCAATATTTCACCTGTTTAATCTCAACCTCAATTGTTTTGGAGAGTGTGAAGGTGATATGTCTTCTTAAGTGTTCATACGGCATCTGCAAAAGAAAGAAAGCAATGGAAGAAGGTCAATGATAAGTGAAAAAAATTGTAAAATGTGAATTGACAAAAGTGGGAAAATAAGGTAGAATTTAGTAAAAAATACACAATTTTTTTGTCAAAGCATTTTATCCTAATCAAAATCGCAAACTGAAACAACATTGGTAATTAGATGTAAGAAAAATTTGGCCAAAGCAGTTAAGTATGGTACCAACATTATTATACTACTATTTTAATCACATTGAATAAAAAATGTAAATGTTTAGACATAGGTTAGTAAAATAAACAGTTTGCTTATAAATTTTGTAATACATCTTTAAACACTATATTTGCAGTACAGTTGTTTAAATTATTGTCTCCATTTGGAATCAAAATCTTCAAACCTTCTTTTGATGTAACTCTAGATAATGCTACATATAATTGACCGTGGGTAAAAACAGGTTCAGGAAGATATAAACCAACTTGTTTCAAAGATTGCCCTTGACTTTTGTTAATGGTCATTGCATAACATGGTCTAACAGGGAATTGACGTCTTTTAAAAATAAAAGGCCACTTATTTTCTGTTGCTGTCAAAGTGATTCTCGGAATGAATACTTTGTGACCAATATTGTTTCCAACAAGTATTTTAGCTTCAATAATTTGGTTGAATAATTGAGTAACTACTAATCTAGTTCCATTACACAAACCCAAAGATTGATTTAAATTTTGTAGTAGCATAATTGGCATTCCTATTTTCAAAATTAGGTTATGTGTAGGTAAACCATTGAAGTCGAGCGTATTCAAAAATTCAACAGGATACAATATTTCTAAATTTTCATTATTTCCATTTGAAGAACACAAAGAATCATAGCTTAGAAACACATGTTCATCTCCAGGTAACAAATGGGTTATATAATTGTTTATATCTGTAACAGTTGCGTTTCGAGGTGTTATAATAGCACGTTCTCTCAAGTAGCCAAAATCTTGATAAGAATGTTCAAAATTGGGATAAGTTGCAAGAAAAATTGATAAAATTGGATTGTCAGAACAATCAACTATTAAATCTTTAGGTATTTCAATCAGAGATGTATCTTTATCATTTGAATTGTTTTCACCGATTTTTCCATCACCTATTTGTAAAATACAATTTGCAAAATCAGCGATTCTTCTTTTTTCATCAATGTCTAACCCATTTTTTGATAATCTCATGTTTTCCTTTAAATAAAATATTTTAAAATATGACCACAAATAAAAACTATTTAAAGAAGCATTTATTATGTCCTCTTTGGTTCCTTCAGGTATAACAGGTAATATTTGTCGAAAATCACCACCTAATAAAAGAGTTTTACCACCAAATGGAATATTGCCTTGTGAATCATTTAAATGGGACATAATATCAGAAAGTGATTTATCTAATGCTTCAAAACAATGTTTGTGATTCATCGGTGCTTCATCCCATATAATCAAATCTGTTTTTTCAATTAATGTTGCAAGATGAGTTTTCTTTTTTATTGCACAAATTGAAGAATCAGTAACAACCAAGGGAATTTTAAATCTGGAATGTGCTGTTCTACCACCTGGTAATAACAACGAAGCTATTCCTAATGATGCTACAACTAAAACAATTTTTTTCTCAGATCTAAGCTTACTTATGATAACATCCCATAAGAAAGTTTTTCCAGTGCCTCCATGACCATAAACAAAAAACAAACCACCTTTTTTTCTTTCCACAGCATCTATGACACAATCGTAGATAAGTTTTTGACCTTGATTAAGTTGCAATTTTAAATTTGCGTGTTTTTTTTGACAATTCTTCGAAATCATAGTTTAATTCTTCTCTTAGAAGCTTATTTTTTATTTCTAACATTTTTCTTGTATCAGGCATTGGTAAATGATACTTGGCTAAAGAACTTGATGCATTGTTAAAAAGCAATTCTAATTCAAACAGCACATAATTTTTTAATTCATCTTGTGGTATGATCATATCAGGAATTGCAAAAGTTTTGCGCAAACTGTACAAAATGTCATCATACATGTTTTGCCAATGAGTATCAAAAAGAGTTTTAGGATCTACCACATCACAATATAAAATGATTGTAACAAATAATTGCCTCAATTGAGGAGATGACACTACATTTACAGCACTTGACAAAGCCTCAATCCATTCTTTATCATCTCCTAACAATCCCAATGATTGACATGCAGCATGATATGAAGAATGTACAATACCATTAACAGTTTTGAGATCATCAAAGTTTAATGCACCTTTTTTCAAGTTTAAAAGCATTCGTAAATAATACAATTCACCAGACGCATGATATGAAAAATGTGCACATACGCTCACTCATTTTGTTTTTTAGGTTTCCACATTTTTTCCCGTATGTCATATAAGAATTTTGAAGGAAATTGTGCATAAGTGAGTGAGCGCGCTTCACTATAAAGTTTGTTAGTTTCAAACCAACTTGTTAACATTGTATGGTTAGAAGCATTTTGTCTGATAATTGATTGGAGAGATTGATCACCACTGAAAACAATGTTTTGTTCTAATGGTAAATGCACTAGTAATCGCTCGACAGAAGGTTCCCTATGGTGTATAGAATATTGAAACAATCTCCAAACGGCTTCGTAAGGTGATATGTATCTACAGTTTAGATATGTTAATATTTCATCATTTGGATCTTGTTGGAGAGCCAGTCGTGCTCTATCTGAACCTTTGGTTACATATTTAAACAAATATTTTATAAGCATGGATTGACGACAGGATTCAACATTTATATGAGCATTATATCTCAATAGTAGTTCAGGATTATAAGGAACCACAAAACTATTATCAATTTTGATTCCATTTTTTATAACAAACTTTGTATCATCATCCCAACGCCTATAAATTGGAAAACCATTTTGTTCAAAAATTGTTTCATTTTTATAACATTTAGGAAAGTTTTTGGAGCACTTATTTTCCCACATGCAAGGAGAATTTTTATTAACATGCCCACATGGACCATGAATCATAAATTGATTAACAATCTCATAAAGTCGAGGGTTAACAAATTTGTCTGGCAATTTTGCACAAATAATTGAATCTATATCTGATGGCACATAGCATTTGAAATTTGATTTCAACCATATTAACATATGAGAATGAGGCAAACCTCTTTTTTGAAATTCAATTGTACAAACATCTGTTTGGAAAATCAATTGAGAAACAAAAACCCAAAAAACAAAAACAAAGTTAGCTTCTTGAAGGAAAAAAAAAAAAAAAACAAATCGAGATAAGCAAAGTAATAAGTTTTTAGAACTTACTTGCTTCAACTTGACCAAAAGGCTCTCTAGATTTGATGAAATCAAGCATATCATCAAATTTCATTTTAAATATTCTAGAAATTATATCGGGTCTGTCCTCAGGTTTGTAGCCTGGCTTTTTTTCAAATTCTCTTATAATTTCTAGCCATTTCACATTACAGGTAAATCTTATAAACAAATCAGGATGTCCATAATTATTAATCATATATTTAGGACTTCCTGTATACGAAGCTGGCAAAACAATTTTTTGTCCCAAACTATTTGCATCGTTGTCACCTCTTGACACAGCGTCATAAATTCCGTAGTAAATCTCACTTCTTAAATTTTTTTGATTCTGTCTTATGTAATCCAATCTATCTTCTTCAAGTGTCGCATAAGAATCTACTAAATACTGTTGAAAAAGTCTACCTCCTTTTAACAAAGTAGTTAAGTATGGATTTCTTTCTTGAATATGATAAGCTATATAAGCTCTCATAGGTGTTCTTTGTCTTTTTATTTTTGGACCGTTATAATTTTCATTCCATTTTAAATCCAGCCTGTAACCATCTTCACCATATAGAAAAAGAATAGGGTACTTAAGAGCCATAAATTTTGGATTCAATTTTGTAACACGTTTTAATCCTTCACTCTTGCAATCTATAATAATATCTCTATTAGAGTCTGACAAACATATATCACCAACTATTAATCCACCTATTTCATCACTTGTTGGTTGATCATATTGCTTGCTATCATTTGGTTGTCTACCCAACAACGTCATTTTGAAATTGACCAAACCATCATTTTCAAATTTGTCTCTCGCTGTTCGAAAAAGTTTTACCAGCTCATTTGACTCATTAAACATCTTAATCAAGTTTTCAACAATTGTTGAATCAAGTTTTTCATTTGTTCTATGACAATTAACAGCCCTTAGACGATTTTGTGTTTCATTATATGTATCATAAACATATAATTGAGCAAATTTTGGTGACTCATTATCAACAGGCAAAAGAGACCCCATCAAATGACAAACTTGGCCACTAATTTTAAAAATGTAAGGACTTGATCTGTCATTAATTGAATTATCAACTTTTGCTCCCAGTGAAGTAAATGAAAACATCGAGTTGTAAGCTCTAATATTTTCTCGAAATGATAAACTTTTTTTGCCTCCATTTGGATCAAGCAAGGAATCTAAAAAAACAGGTGTCGGCTTTGGAGTCAAAAATTTAATCTTTCCTTGTTGACAACAGAGTGAAAATGGGCTGATTTGTTTTCCAAGTGTGTTTAAGAGACTCTTTTAACCAAAAGAATGCACCACAGTATACACATTTGTAATTTTTGTCACCCAAATCCATATAATGTTTCATAATCCCTAAAAAGACAACACACAAAAAGAAAGAAAAAATTAATCACTACATGCAAGTAGCTAAACGGTAAAGATCGAACCTAAACGAAACAATCATTATTGTAAAACTCACCCTTTTTGGTTGCTTGGAAAAAGGCTTGACCTTTACTCATGAAATTATTATTGTTAGCACCTAAGCTTTTTCTAACAGAGTTTTCAACACCAGTCGAGAAACCAATAATGTTTTTGCCTTTTCGATCACAAACAGATATTTCATTTTTAAACGGGGTGGTATCTAATGCTTCAACATCGCTCACGGGCGTAATAACACATTGGTTAACAGAAGATGCACTGGAGGAACACTGATATTTAGCTCGTGAATATTCATAAACTAATGCATCAGTTTCGCTAACAGAAGTGCTTTCACAATTTTGTATATAAGCGGTTCTACAAAGTCTTTTTGGTTGATGATTATGCTCACTCAAAAAATTATATTCACTATTGCCAACGTTTTCTTTTTGCTCTAGACCATCATTCATTGTATCAGTTATAGATCGTTTAGACATGATACAAAGGAACTGTGACAGCTAATTCAAAAGCAAACAACTGCAACATAGATTTTGAAAAAAGAAAAAGAAACAAAAATATATTTAATAGAGACATAACACATATACAAAACAATATAGCTAATATCAAATGTAAACAGAAGTTTAAAACAAAGTTGATCTCAATAAACATAAACATAATACGAAACTTGACTTCAATCAGAAAAATATGAATAAAACTATATAATTAAACTTTGAATCAAATGACATCAAAAGTTTAGGTTACTTACCTTTAGCACAGAACGTCTTCAAAGCGAAAAACACACTTGAAAAAACTTATAAAATAGAGCTTTCTCAAATACTGTAAAAAGGAAAAGAAAATAAATTGTCTATCATCAGTTTACAAAATTTTATTAGGTTTGATAAGGATAATTTTTAAAAATGAAAATAAAAAAGTTTGAAAAATGGAATTCTACATCCCCTTTTTCAATGAATTTTGTTTCATTCATTGTACACATCAAATTATCTCAATCACAGGATAATAAGATATGCAAAATAGTTAAACTAAAAGAAACATAACCAAACATCGGAATTATAAATGTAAACACTAAATCATACCACCACATTCATACAACTAAAAAGACATAAATGAAAACATTGAACAACCAACCTCTTTCAAAGATCGCTGGTTCCAAGCTTTCAATGTTTGATTACTTTAGCAGGAACCAAATTAATCTGAAACGAAAACAAACCCCATTAACTAAATCATAAACACCTTATAAAAATCTAAAACAACAACAAAGATAACAAATTTCATAAAAACTGTTAAAAAATTTTCAATTAAAACTTTAAGAATTTAAATGAGAGAAAGCGGTATGACTTAATTTGTGGAACCACACAATGGTAAAGTTAAAAGGGTGATGTCAATTGATACCCTCAATTAATTGAATCTGATGAGAGATGAGTTCCAATTGAGGATCCAACACAGCAATAATCAGAGGGACTTGAGAGCATTTTAATTCATTAGGAAAAACACAGAAAAACCCTAAAAGGAAACAGCTACCAAAATGAAGGATCACATTGCTGTGGATGGCAAGGGACCCACGGAACCCATGGATTTCCAACTGGATGGAAGCATATAGTTGAGTGTGGAGGACTATTACACACAGATCAGACTTGAGTGTGCAACGGGAAACAAAACCCAGACCAAATATTTCAGAAAAATTAATGACATATCGAGAAATGGGTTAAAAAATACCTCAGTTTAGATTTGCAGAGAGGCCATGCCCAAAGTGGCCTGAAAATTCATGGGAAACCAGCGACAACTCCGGTATGGCAGATGGAAAAAGAAACAAAAAGTCTTCCACCAGCGATTAGAAGTGGAGGATCAAATTCAAACCTGGAGACGGATTTTATGAGTCTCCACAGACCGCCAACAAATTTAGGTTCACAGGGATGCACCACTTCTTTCAAAACGCAGGCCGCAAAACGAAATCTCCAAAAAAAACAGAAATCATGAACGCAGGATAAAACCTCGGAGACCAATTTCGTGAATAAATTGCGAAATAAAGTGCCGAGAACAAAGGCGAGACCAAAACGGATGGAAGCACAGAGGGGCAAGAAAGAAAAGCCACACAGAAAGGTAAAGTGAACAAAACGGAGTCGAAGGCTAAAAATCAACGATGACAGACGCGTCGCCAGCAAGGGCAAAACTGGAAATTAGTTGCACAAACAAAGGAGAAATGAAGGGTATATCTGTCATTTTACTGTTTATTAATAGTGCAAAACAGTAACAGAAAACTGGGTTTTACTATATATATAATATAATTTACTAAACTGCTCATTCAATTATTACACCAACAACGCCCTTCCCTTCGAATGAGCTTCATCATTGCCTAAACACCTCATTACCTCTCACAAATTGGTTTACAACTAAAATTAACTATTTTTTAATAATTTTTTTTCCAATGCTCTTTTTTACTCAATATTTTTTGGGCAATGCCCTCCATTTTCCAATTCTTTTTTCTTAAAAATAATATTTAAAAAAACAATTTCGCATTTAAAAGGAAAAATAGACCGATTCGTAGGGTAAACGTGGCCAGCACAATTAATTAAGTCCTAAGCATAAAATTCCAAAGCCTTAAAAACTTGACCGCAAAGACAAACCGTCCAATGACCAGTCAAAAAGGCACCTCAACCCGAATATTCCGTCACGGGCATTTCCGTAAATTTAATATGTCCTCTTTATCCGGAAAATCCGCAAACACGCGCCGTTTGATCCCCCATCAACGGCCGGAATTTAACCTTTGACCGAGGTACGATAAAGAAATGGTGCAAGGCTGGAACGAATGATTTTCTTCGGTCCAAGTTTGACCGCGGAATCAAATTTCCAAAAAAAAAAAAAGTTAAAAAAAAAAACAGCTAACAGACAGAGGGATAAATTCTAGAGAGAGAAGAATACAAAATCAATTCTAGAGAGAGAAAACCTGAAAATTTTTAAGGGGAGAGGGAGAGAGAGGGGGAAGAAAGGGAGCTTGTGGTTTTTTTCTTCCTTCCTTTCTTTTCGTTTGATTCTTCTCTTTGGGGGATTTGCAGGGTTTGATTTGAATCAGGGGAGGAGAGAGAAGAGAGAGAGAGAGGAGAGGAGAGGAGAGGAGAGGAGAGAGAAAGCTTGGCATTTCTCTCTCTTCTTTGATTTGTGCTCACCGGGAGGACATTCGAATTAGGGTTTTGGGTTGTTGAATCAGAACAAGGAACGAAGATGAATATGATGCGCCGGCTCAAGAGCATTGCTTCGGGTCGGACCTCTGTTTCGTCGGACCCTGTAAGTTTTTGTTTCTTGTTTGTTTGTGTGTGTGTATTATTTTCATGTTTTGGTTTGGAGGATTTGAGCTTGTTTTGGTAGCTCGGAGATTTGTATGTAATTATTGATAACATCTATATATGTGTATTGTGGGGATTTGAAGGGTCATTCGGTTTCCGTTGATTAGCGTTTGTATTTTGTATAAACTCTTTCGCCGCAGGGGCGTATGGATTTGCAATCTTATGCATATATTTGATCAAAGTTGAAAGGAGATTCTGATTGTTGTTTTGTTACTTGTATATGGCTAAGGTGTTTAATGTTGGTTACTAGTTTTGATTGTCTTAGCATTTTTATCATGCATTGTGAGTGTAATTATCTGTGAGCGTCGGATTTTGTTTGTGTTACCATGGATACTAGTGTTTTAAAACAGCATCCTTGTTCGGATTGGTGACGGAACAAATGACTACTTTCGGTTTTTCTACGAGGCATCACATGTAATGCCCACTTTGTGTATATGTATACAAAGTTGGAGGAAAATGCTTTTCTACGTCATGAATGCCGTGGCTGTTTGGGTTTGCACATCAATGAGTCAGAATGTTCTTGTAGACAAGTATATTGGATTTCTTCTTATTTCCGGGGCAATGTTCAACTGAAGCATACCGCTAACCTTGAGGAATGTGTTTCAATTTGAGTTGTGGGATTTAATCTAGTGTGTTTTTGCCTCATACGTACTGCATATGGTTTTGCATGGCTTTTAATGCGCCCAGTTAGCGATGAGTTTTTTTTTAAACCTTTTTCTGGAATATGAATCTTCCGTGTTTATGTTAATGTTTGCATCTTAGTACTTTCCTAATTTTCTTGTGATGAAAGGATCACGTAGTGATCATTGCAATTAGGCTAATAGGGGATCCATGTAATTAGGCTAATAGGTAGACACACAACGGAGGCTGTGTGGTTTTTTTTTTCCCACTATTTAGGGAATTGATTCTAATATAGCAAAGTTTAATTTTTTTCTAGGGAATTGATTCTAATCTAGCAAAGTTTAATTTTTTTAGGGAATTGATTCTGCCACAAAGAGAGCAAAGATGGATCAAGACAACGAGAAGAAGGCTAATAAACAGCCAAATACTGTTGAAAGAAGTGCCACTGGTCTAGAGCAGCATATGACTTCAACATCAGTGGAAACTGCTGCAAGCACATCCAGTGTTTCTTCAGTAGCTAAGACCGAGACCAAAGAAGTTAAATCTAGTTACGATCAGCTTCCCAAAGAAATGCATGAAATGAAAATTAGAGATGAGAAGGCCAACCACCATGATGACAAGGTATTTTTTTTGTAGACGTTGATTTTGTTTCTGTGATCTTTTCTTCCTCCATATGTGGCTTTATAAAAAAGGCATGTTTTAAACAAGCGAATATCGGTTGTGGAATAAATGGTGTAAATTTGCCCTGTGCAGGATATGGAAGAAACTATTATAAATGGTAATGGAACAGAAACAGGTCATATAATTGCAACGACAGTAGGTGGTCAAAATGGGCAACCTAAACAGGTGTGCTTAGTAATTCTGCATTTTTTATGTTGTCTCCTAGGAAGCCCTCATGTTTATTCTTTTTATGAATTTCTCTCTGCATAACATCGTTTTCTGCTGGTTTTACTAATTTTTCATTTTCGGTTACAGACTATCTCTTACATGGCGGAGCGTGTAGTTGGTACTGGTTCATTTGGAGTTGTCTTTCAGGTAGTTGGAATTATTTGCATTTGTTCATTATTTAGGTCTCTTTGGTTCATGTTCCACTGATACAGATTTCAGGGTCATTTGGTTACCTTGCTTACGATAAATTTATTCTGCAGGCTAAGTGTCTGGAATCGGGTGAAGCAGTTGCAATAAAAAAGGTGTTGCAGGATAAAAGATATAAAAACAGAGAACTTCAAATTATGCGCTTACTTGACCATCCTAACGTTGTTCAATTGAAGCACTGTTTCTTTTCAACTACTGACAAAGACGAGCTGTACCTCAATCTTGTCCTCGAGTATATATCTGAAACAGTTTACCGTGTTTCAAAGCACTATATCAGGATGAACCAACATATTCCCATTATTTATGTGCAATTATATACGTACCAGGTAATTTTGGAATCTGCCTATTTTTTCTTCCACGTTGTCAGGTTGTTCTGATTCCTATTATGGCTAAAAAGTTGAACTGTTTTCTATTTTGTAGATTTGTCGCGCATTAAATTACTTGCACCATGTTATTGGTGTGTGTCATCGTGACATTAAGCCACAAAATTTGCTGGTAAGGTTTTCTTACGATTTATATCAATTTGATTTGTGTTGATCATGTATGAACAAGAGTTAAATTTCTCATAGTAGTCCGACTTTAATTGATCTGAGATTGTATCTTCAGTCATTGTACTGACGCTGATGTTCTGATGCATATGCAGGTCAATCCTCGCACGCATCAGCTGAAGATATGTGATTTTGGGAGTGCAAAGATGTTGGTATGTTTTGTATTCTGTGAATCTGGAGGTGCTTTGATGATATTTGGAATTGATGGTCTTGGAACTAATGAATTCTTTTATTTCTCATCTTTAGGTGCCAGGTGAAGCCAACATATCATATATTTGCTCACGATATTATAGGGCTCCAGAACTTATATTTGGGGCTACAGAATATACCACTGCAATTGATATGTGGTCTGTTGGTTGTGTATTTGCTGAGCTTCTTCTTGGACAGGTACGTGTATAGCGTTTCATATTCTTATTTAACTTGTATGAGTTTGGGTTTGTTTCATTCTCATGGCTATTTCTGATATCTTTGCAGCCACTGTTTCCTGGGGAGAGTGGTGTTGATCAGCTGGTGGAGATTATAAAGGTAGGTTTGATGTAAACCATTTGTTTCTTGTCATGGTGATATTTGTGCTATTTTGTTCTCATCTTTCTTTTGGGTATTATTCTAGATTCTAGGGACACCAACCAGAGAAGAAATAAAGTGCATGAATCCCAATTACACCGAATTCAAGTTTCCTCAGATCAAAGCTCACCCATGGCACAAGGTCCGTTCAATATTTTAATTCAGTATTTATGGTCAATTGGATATATTTGTGCTAGTCGAAATCTTAATTGTGTTTGTAATCTTTAGATATTTCACAAGCGAATGCCCCCAGAAGCAGTGGATCTTGTGTCAAGACTGCTCCAGTACTCACCAAATCTACGTTGCACTGCTGTAAGAAAATGAACTTGCTTTCGATAAGTTTCGATTAAAATATGTGAAATATATAAGTCTTAATACTAAATTGTTTCCTTGTTTTTAGTTGGAGGCATGTGCTCACCCCTTCTTTGATGATTTGAGAGACCCAAACGTAAGCTTGCCTAATGGACGAGCATTGCCTCCTCTGTTCAATTTCACAGCTCAAGGTAAGATATTTCACCATTCTATGGCCTGGTTTTAGCTGTTGTCACCTCTAGTCTTTACTTGATGTCGATCTCCCTGCAGAATTGGCTGGAGCACCCACTGAACTCCGACATCGTCTAATCCCGGAGCATGCTAGGAATTGATATACGAACCTGAGGGGGTCACATAAGTTAACGATGTAAATGCAGTTTTGATTGCTTGGATGCTCCGATGCCTTGAACCCCAAGGGTCTGCTGTCTCTCGATCCTTTCAGTTCAGTCATGGAAGAAGTAGGCACTGGAGACTGTTTGTTCGAATGGATTTTGCGGGTGGAATTTTCAGGTGGATGGGAGTGGGGACTGCTTCGGCTTATTAGAGATTCCAAGACCAAATTTTTACAATGTACGTTGTACGCGTTGGCTGTGAAAGATGAGCTCATACATATAATGTTAAATCATGTTTTGATATTTAGTGTTTTGTGAGTAATGTGGAGACTGACTAAATTGGGATCATTTAGATGAAATTAGGTTCTCATTGTATACTGTTCCCCTATTACACATAACTTCAAAAATTCGACTTCATTTTCCGGTTTGCCTTTTCTTCTATTGCTTTTCTTGCGGTGGTACTTCTATGGGTGGAAAAGTTTATATTACTGTTTAAGCCGGTGTTCACTTGACTGTTATATGATTGAGGGCGTCAATGGCCGCCCTCAACCTCTGAAGTGTTGCAAGTGGACGGGTCACGGTCTTTAGGAAGAGGAAGAGCACCGCGAACGAGCCATTTGGTGTTAACGGATGAACTTTGTACCACAGTACCAGTAGTCATCACAAGTGCAGTTCCCTTGTTTGAAATGATGAAATCAATTTGAATCTCTTAATATAATATGCTGAAGAAAGAGCTTTGATATAAATTTCATCTTAAAAATTCGGATTGGTGCCCCTGGTGGTGTGATTAGAAGCCCAAAAGCAACAGCCAACTTCTCAGCGTGATATGCTAGGCCAAGCTCCTTTGCAAAATTCATATCCGGCCCCAAGCATTTGATCGTCGGGTCATGCTAAGTCCATACGAATAAGTACTGAGAAGCATGTGCCCATCACTCCAGGAATAGCACCCAAGATGAATATAGAGTCCACATATCCTTGCGGTTAGTGGAGAACAGCCATCGTGTCGTAAAATTGAGATTACCTCGTTTCTTTTCTTGTCAGAGGGGCACGGCACGGTACATATCCAGCTTCCTTGATCAAAATCATCACCTATTTCAGCCGAGCTTGAATGACTTGTGTCTTCAGACATAAAGGTATGCACCTGGCTGTTCATCTCAATCCAGCTGCATCCAGGCAATCTTCGGATCCTTGCAGCATCTTCCCATCTAGCAGCTGCAGAACACATGTTAGATAACTGAACAGAAGGCACAGCATTTAGAGGCTCCAATCTAAATACGTTCGTTGCAGCCCGCTCTCCCAGTTCTATGTTGTCGTGTACTCGACATGCTGTAAGTAGTGCCTTCCATACATTTCCATCTGGTTCTACAACCATTTCATTAACTAATACCTCTGCCTCATTAAGCTCCCACGAGCGCCCCAAGAGGTCAATCATACATGCGTAGTGCTCAGGACCTGGTTGTATTCCATAAACCCTACTCATTGATGAAGACCAGCATGGCTACAAGCAAATCATTTGAATTTGATCATAAAACTTTAGGGACTCCTTTCCTCTACCATTCTGGGCATAACCAAGTAATCACATCTTGAACTTTCATAGAGTCGAAAACTCTATTTGCGTCTTCTATGCACCCGCTCTTTGCATGCATCGCTACAAAGGAATTATCTACTCATACGGATGTTTGAAGACAGGACTTAATAAAGTTTGCATGAATATGTTGGCCAAATTCCTAACTGTCACAGGGCACTCAAAACACTGGCCATTACAAATTGGTCGGGATAGATCCCTCCAGTTCTCATCTCACAGAACAATCTAAGTGCCTTTTCATGAGAGCCATTATGTCATAGCCTGTGACCAGGGAGGTCCATGAATTGAACAAAAAACCGAAAGAATTCATAGGAATTTCAGTCTGCAAAACATAGCAGCAGCACTGAGCATTTCATTCATAAATTCATCATAAAAAAAACGTACATTCGTATCTGCAGGAATTGCAGATAGTACATGTCCTTGAATTCACAGCTGAATTTGTAAATCTCAGCCTTTCACTTGTTCTAATCCTGGCCTTGCATCTGTTCTAAGTGACTAGGACTTCACCTACTACCCTTATATAAAAAACTAGCGGTTATACTTCAAATGGAAACTAGCCGTTGGAACCAATAGCAACACTTGGACTTCTTGGTTCTGCTGTCGAACCCTCAAGGCTGCAAAACAGCTTACATTTCAACACCCATGCTTAGCATACATATCAGACAATGAGTAGACATTGCATTTTTCATGTCCTTCACAGCGGCAAAGGAGTTTAGAACAGATAGGTACGTAAAGTGATCAATCTTCATTTCTTCTGCGAACCCCTGCCTTTGACACCCCACAATCATGGAGTTCCAAGAAACAACATCGTCAGCCTCCATGCTTCTTAATGCCTTCTTTGCGCCACTACGATCTCCACGTTTGACATACATGTCAACCAAGGAACTTTGGACAAACACATTAGCCCCGAAACCACTCTGAACAATGTATCCGTGCACCTGAGCCCCGAAACTATGCGCTAAGACTAACGCAGAAGCTGTCAATACACTAGGGGACATAAACTGATTGGATTCAAGTTTCAACCCGTTTTGTTCGCGTGTCTCGAAAACATTTCATCGATTTAAAGCCATCACAATTTTGAGAGTACCCAGTAAGCATGACAGTTCACAAAACGTGGTTTTTCCTATCCGGCAGTCTCAGAGAGATACTGATCAGCTTCTGAAATGCGCTTGCTCTTTGCATGCATGCATGTCCACCAAACCCGTGACAACGAAATAATTAGCGTCAAATTGGACCTTTGTCATATAACCATGAACAAGTTTACCTGTTTGGAGCAAACCCAAAGTTGAACACAACCTTAAGACACTGGCTAGTCTAAATTGTATGTAACACAGCACATTAGTTTATCCAATGCGCCTATGCTCACGGGAAATTTTTCGGGGCTTCGGCACTTATGCCAGGTGGTTTTCCCACAAATGGGAATTTGACACCTAAAGCTTTTAATAATTTATTTAATTGGAAGAATGAAAAGAATATCTAATCGAGTACCCCGAAAAATTTCTCCTACGCTCACGTTCATTTTGTATACCAAACTTTCGAAAGAACAAAAAAAGTCTACATTTGTTTAAAAAGAGAAAACAAGGTTTCGGTTGTTTCTTCTTGTCTACAAAACAACTTGAGAATTCTTTTGTGAAAGAGAGTGGTGTACTTGACACTAGAGAGAATGTCATCCTACACCAGCTTTATAAAAAGTTTAAAAACATGTTTTGTCTTTAGGCTAATGCTAAGAAAGTAAAATTTGTAAATTAAATGATGTGTCATTAATAGAAATGAAAACGTTCCTTAACGTTTAAGTACTAAATCAATCATCAACTTCCACGTGCTTTAGTTTTTAAAAATTTATCTACAAATATAAACTCTTTAGCATTACCCTTTTATTTGAACACTTTGTTATGTTTCTTAACTCACGTAAGTAAAATTCTTATACTTTGAACCAAAAACAGTAAAGTGCTTTATACAATAAGAAAGAGATTTCCACTTGCGCTCATTTCTCGTTATGCATACTCATTTTCCTTTTCACCTTTGGACTGAATATATCCCTTAAGAAGCGATCTCCATTTATTAAAAGAAATGGAGACGAGTTCTGGAGCCCATTCACCATTCTTCTTCAACGATCTAAACCGATCATTTAATTTTTAAAAATATTAGTAAAATTAAAATTGATCAAGAACTCTAATTGTGGTGATCGAAATTAATGAACGTAGTGTTCTAAAAAAAAATCGAAATTTCACGATGAGAATTATATGAGTAAATGATTTGGATTAAATGAGTTTTTTGCAAGAATGATCTTTGAAGAGACTTACAACTTAGATAGTTCAGGTTATTGTAAAAGAACATGAATTGTGCCCTAAACCCTTTAAAGAAAATTAGGATCCATCTCCTTAAAGGATAAAATTAAAGATCAACGTTTGAAAAGAATAAAAATGTGTATGATAATCATTTATCATCCTATCCGTTTGAATATTCTTATTTTGGATAAGAGATTGTTATTAATTGAAATGAATTAATGTACTTAAACAATTTGATTCAACCTTTGATTCCATGCTTAAGGGTGAGAAGGATGCTGATATTATGATTGATAGCATTATATTGGATATACGACAGCTAGCTATGCAAATGGAGTCCATTGAGTTCTCATCTGTGCCTCGGTGATGCAAAAGGGCAGCTCATTCGATGGCTTCGTTTGTGAATGGAAAGGGGGACAACCATAGATAGAGTTTGATTTTTCTTTAATTTCTATAACATTTCTATTCGACTTTAATTTTAATAAAATTGTATCATTTGGGAAAAAAAAAAAATCCTTAAACACGTAAGTATTAAAATGTATGTAAATATATTAAGTGAATTAATACACCTAAATGAATAACACATATTAACTAAATACATTATAAAAAATAGTCTACCGAAATGTTTGTAAAAAAATATACTAAGATGAATCGAATGAAAATTATGATTTAAAGCATTACCATGAGTGAACACATGGGTATCATATGAAGAAAATGGGTGATAAAATTTCAAAATAGAAAAATATATATGAGGTAATAATTAAAAGTGATTTTTTTTTAACAAAAATGCTATTTTTACTGGGGGGGACATTTTTTCTCACCACCATAAACTTTGACGTATGCTTATCATACACTTAATTATCTGCCATGTGTCATTTCACTTAACTTTGGTTTATTTTTCATTATTTATTTATACCATCTCTCTAAATATATATGTGACCCACATGTGTTAATAGACCATATCTCTATTAAATCAATGATATAAATAGATAGCAAATGTAACGTTTCTCTTAATTAAAATATTATTATATAGAAGCTAATAGCTAGTGTGGAGTTGATGAAAAACATTTGGGCGGGAAGTTTAGGGAACAAGGAGTTGGCGGCAGCAGGGCAGGAAACAAGGCAGTAGGAGCGGGCGTGTGTCGTACAATCTTTAATCTTATCCCAACTCATGAAAAGCATTTCGAGGTTCGGACAATTACTCTTAGAGTGCGTTTGTTACACCGGATTATCTTGGACTAGACTAGCTTCAACGACTAAATCGGACTGGCTTAGAATAGATTAAGTTGGACTGATTTAGTGAAGCGTTTGGTGCAGTATCAGACTAAGAAGAGGACTCTAATATTATATATATATATATATATATATATATATTCTATTATAACTTAGGGGGTGTATTCAATTGAAAATTTAAAATACTTTAATGGATTTATATAGAGTTTAATTGATTTGTAGAGATTCCATAAAAAATTTTAATTCAATTCTCTTAAAATCTCATGGACAGATGTGAGATTTGTGGATGCTTAAAATACATTACGAAATCTCTCCAATTTCCTCTAATTCCTCAACTTTCTCCAATTTCTAAGGATTCTAATAAACTATTTTAAAATTCTAATTGAATACACCTTGAATTTCAAAGAATCACTTAAAATCCTGATTGAATGCCCTAGATTTATTAAAAGAATTAAAATTTCTCAAAATCCCAATTGAATACACCCCATAATCTTATCAATTAATATTTTTTTATTTTTTTTAATCTATATGAATTCATATTTTATTATTACTTATCATTTCAAGAGTCATCTCGTGTATACCTCCTTTGTTTTCTCCGCCCACTTCATCCCTGCCCTCTGCCTCATCTTCTTTCTCTATACCTCCATTTTTCTCTCCACCCACTGCATCCATCCCATCTGCCTCTTTTCTCCTTCATTTTCTCTGTACCAGTGTCTCCATCCCTTTATTTTTTTTCTCCCATTTCACCTCTGTACCACTGTCCCATCTCTTCTCCCTTTGTATTTATTTTGTTTCGTCTCAAAGGAAACGCCTGGCCCGGGAGCTGAAGCAGCAAAGTAGCGAAGATCGTTCACGGATCCTAAGTCCTTCAAGCAGAGATCAGGTGTTCTTTCGTGAAGCAAAAAGGGGAAATCTATTAAGACAGATACTGCAATAGATAAACAAGCTATCAGTTAGCTAAAACTGTAAAACTTTAGTTGTGGTTATTGTGTAATTAGTTGTAGGAGCTAAGGGTATTAAGGGCATTATGCATCATATCTTTAGCTATATATACTTTCTTGTACTGATGTAATTATTCAAGGAAGGTGAATCATTTTTTACAAGAAAGATTTTCTGTTTCTATATGGTATCAAGTTGCCCACCGCCTCACGGCTCTCATTCACCCACCACCTCGATCCTCTTTTGCTCACCGCCTCGATCGATTTCTTCCGCTTTCTTTCGATTTCTTGATTGATCTCCATCTTCGATCTGTAATTTTTGTCTCTATTCATCATGGCAAACCCATCTGAATCATCATTTTCGATGAATTCACCGCCATTACCAAACCCTAATCTCTCTGGAAGTTCTCCCTCTCCAAATTCGTATCTGTCTTTTACGATTCAGAACATCGGAAGTATGGTACCTATCAAGCTCAAGCGCACCAACTATCTCCCATGGCGTGCCTTGTTTGCTCCCATCATTCGTCGCTATAAGCTTCTCGGTCTTGTTGATGGTACTGAACCATGTCCGGCTCCTCTTCTTCCTGATCGATCTCTGAATTCAGCGTTTGAGCAGTGGTTTGAGAAAGATCAAAATCTGTTAATCTGGTTGAATTCGACACTCTCTGAAGATCTCATTCCTTTCACGGTTGGAGTATCTACACCTCGAGAGTTATGGCAAAAGCTTGAACAACGTTTTGGTGGATTCTCAGATGCTCATGTTCATCAACTTCACTCTCGTCTTCAATCTATTCAGAAAGGTCATTAATCGATCTCAGAATATCTTCAACAAATCAAAGAAATTTCTGATTCTCTCACTGCCGCTGGTGCTCCTATCTCCGATCGAGACCTAATTGCAGCAACACTTCATGGCCTACCAGTTGAATTTGAGTCGTTCGATGACTCAATCCTGCTAAGATTGTCTTCTACCTCTCTTGATGAACTACATGGCCTGCTGCTTACTAAAGAATTATCCTTGGCTCGTCGCAAGCAAACTGGTTCTTCTTCTGTCACTGAGCCATTTCAGGCATTTTCTGCTCAGTCTCAGGCACCATTGTTGCCTACGCCTGCCTATCATTCCCCACTCCAATCTTCCTTCTGTTACAACTCTAATCGTGGGAGACAGAATCACACATTCAACAGAGGAAATCGCAATCGCAATCGCAATATCAATCGTGGCTCTTTTAATGGTAATCATCGTGGTTCTCAAAATCATCCTCAAGGCTCCAGGTCAAATTATCAAAGTTATTCATCCTCTTACCAAGACTCCATGTCAAATCTGTGGTTCCACTAGCCACGAAGCTATTGACTGTTTTGATATGATGAATCTTGACATTTTTGGAAGAGTACCACCAGCTAAACTTGCTGCTTTATGTGCTCATTATTCTTCCAAACCCTCTCCCTCTTGGCTACTAGACTCTGGAGCTACATCACATATTACCAATGATATTGCCAATCTTTCTTTCTTTTCTCCCTACACCGGTGAAGACAAAGTCTACATCGGAGATGGTAAAGGTTTGTGCATTAAAAATATTGGTTCCTCATATTTACATACTCCTCATACTGCCTTCAAGTTGAGTAATGTACTACATGTTCCACATATGAAGCACAATTTACTGTCTGCTTATCAATTTCTTAAAGATAATGCTTGTTCTATGACTCTTGACCCTGATGGATCTACTGTAAAGGATCATGTTTCGGCGAAGACGCTTTTGCAGGGCTAAGTTGAAGATGGATTTTATCCTCTGCAAGGTCTCAATAATGTCAAAGCTCCTGTCATTCCATCACCATTAGCTTTCATTAGTGTCAAAGCTCTTGTGAAGATTTGGCATCGCAGATTGGGTCATCCATCTTCTTCCCTGTTTTGAAAGGTTCTATCAAGAAATAATCTTGCTGTACAAGGCAAGACCACTGTTGATTTCTTTTGTTCACATTGTGCTCTTGCTAAAAACCATAAACTTCCATTTGGATCTGCAAGTTCTACTACCAGTCACAGTCTTCAACTACTTCACTGTGATCTTTGGGGTCCTATATCTGGTATCTCACCTAGTGGTTTTAAGTACTACATGTTGTTAGTAGATGACTACAGTCGCTATAGTTGGTTATTTCCTTTAAAGGCTAAATCTGATGCCTATTCTACTTTTGCTGTATTCAAAAAGTATGTAGAATCCTTACTTGGAAATAAAATCAAAATTGTACGCTCTGATTCAGGGGGTGAATTCACTAGTACTCTATTTCAGTCATTTCTTCATTCTAATGGTATTGTACACCAATTCAGTTGTCCCCATACCCCTGAACAGAATGGGTGTGCAAAAAGGAAGCATCGGCATATTGTGGAGACTGCTCGAACTTTACTTGTTGCATCTAATGTACCTCATCTCTATTGGGTGGAGGCCTTCTCCACAGTTGTGTATCTTATCAATAGGTTGCCAATATCTGGACTATCTCAATCTCCTTGGGAACTACTCTTCCAAAAACCCCCAGACTACTCCAGATTGAAGGTATTTGGCTGTCTTTGTTTCCCATGGCTTAAGCTTTATGTTCATTCCAAGTTGGATCCTAAAAGCAAAAGCTGCATTTTTTTGGGGTATAGTTTACAACACAAAGGCTACAGGTGTCTTGAACCTCAAACTGGGCGAGTATATATCTCTCGACATGTGCAGTTTGATGAAACTGCATATCCATTTCATACTATCTCTCAACCAACTGCTGCAGTTCAAGAATCTACTTCACCTGCTATGGATTTACATTTCTCTATTCCACTGTCGAGACTCTCCTCAGAATCTCTATCTTCCGGATCCATCATTGAAGCATCACCAAATCATGATTCTTCCAGTTCTGTTTCACCTTCTGATTTTATTGGAGCATCGAATCCTGCCCCTTCCAGTACTTCATCTTCTCAAGTACCTCCCAGTAACATTCATCCTATGGTGACTCATTCTAAAGCTGGCATCTATAAGCCTAAAGTCTATGCAGCTACCAAGCATCCCCTTCCATCAGATATTGATGTTGTTCCCACAACATTTCTGTAAGCTTCTAAACATGTTCATTGGCGATCTGCTATGCAAGATGAATTTAATGCCTTGCAATCTACAGGAACTTGGACATTAGTACCTTCATCCCCTACTCACAATGTTGTTGGTTGCAAGTGGGTTTTTAGAGTTAAGAAGAAGTCTGATGGTACTGTTGACATATTTAAAGCACGCTTAGTTGCTAAGGGGTTTCACCAACATGAAGGCATTGATTTTTAAGAGACTTTTAGTCCCGTGGCTAAACCAGTCACCATTCGAGTACTTCTACCACTTGTAGTGCAATTTAATTGGTTTTTGAACCAATTAGACATCAGTAACGCTTTTCTTCATGGGGATTTAAAGGAATCTGTGTACATGCAGCAACCCCCTGGCTTCATTGATTCCAGCAAGCCTTATCATGTCTGTCAATTGCGTAAATCTCTGTATGGCCTTAAACAGGCCCCCCGAGCTTGGTTTGGCAAACTTTTTCAAGCTCTGCTACAATTTGGATTTGAGCAATCTTCTTCCGATGCTTCATTATTTGTTCTTAAAGGTTCATCTCCAGTCATTGTCCTTGTTTATGTTGATGACATCTTAGTCACTAGACCGAGTTTTTCTATATGTAATCAGTTTATTCAAAAGCTTGGTACCCTCTTTCCAGTTAAAGATCTCGGTCCATTGCACTATTTTCTGGGATTAGAAGTTCATCGGTCTGCTGAAGGTCTCTTTCTTCACCAAACCAAATACTGGATCTTTTGAGAAAAACTAATATGGATGGTGCAAAGCCTTGCTGTACTCCTCTTGGTTCCACAAAACTTGATCACACTGGTCCTCTTCTCTCCAATCCTACTGAGTACAGATCTATGGTTGGTGGTCTACAATACTTAACATGGACACGTCTTGACCTCTCATTTGCAGTAAATCAAATCTGCCAGTACATGCATGCTCCTCGAGAACAACACTTGCAAGCTGCAAAACGAGTTCTTCGTTATCTCAAAGGCACTATATCTGAAGGAATTTGGTTCAAAAAGGGTTATCTTCATCTTACTGCTTTCTCAGATGCAGACTGGGCAGGGTGTACATTTGATAGACGTTCTACCAGTGGTTATTGTGTCTTTCTGGGTTCCAATCTTATTAGTTGGAGTGCAAAGAAACAAGCCACTGTTGCACACTCTTCTACTGAAGCTGAATACCGATCTTTCACCCACACTGCTGCAGAAATTACACTGCTGCAATCTCCCTGGCTTCTAACCCGGTGTTTCATGCCAGAACAAAACATATCGAAATTGACTATCACTACATTCGAGAATTAGTCTTGGCCAAACTCATCAAGGTTCAGTTTGTATGCAGCCAAGATCAATTGGCTGATATTTACACCAAGTCTTTGTCCAACAGTTGTTTTAGTTATCTTAAATCCAAGCTTCCACTTGGTACAATGGTAGGGGGTGTATTAAGACAGATACTGCAATAGATAAGCAAGCTATCAGTTAGCTAAAACTGTAAAACTTTAGCTGTGGTTATTGTGTAATTAGTTGTAGGAGCTAAGGGTATTAAGGGCATTATGCATTATATCTTTAGCTATATATACTCTCTTGTACTGATGTAATTATTCAAGGAAGGTGAATCATTTTTTACAAGAAAGATTTTATGTTTCTATAAAATCTGGGTTGTGGGTTCGTCGGGAAGCAAATTAGGGATTGGGTTCGCAGGATGATGGAGATCAGTGAGAAAGCAGGATTTTGGTGACTAGGTTTGCGGGATGATGGAGATCGACAAGAAAGAAGGATTTTGGTGGCTGGCAAGACGTTGGTGGTGAAGACGGGATTAGCAATCCCCTAGTTCGTGGAGGGCCTCGCTAAGAACAGCTAGCGAAGGACTTAGTCGGCATGAGTCCGACTTAGTCCCATTAAACTTAATCCCTTCCCGCACCAAACATGGACTAATAAGCCAGTCTAGTCTAGTGAATCCTAAAGAAGCCAAATAAACGCATCCTTACATCACTATCCATAACGTAAAACTACTCAACTTGTACTCTTGTACACACACATCACACCTTGAATTACCTTTAAGCAAGGAACAAAATGCCGATAATATCGACGAAATATCGCCGATATTATCGATTTTTCACGGTACCGATATTTTAATTACTATCCAACTGGTTTTCGTCAAAATATCGCGATATTATCGATAATATCGATAATATCGCGATATTTCCGAAATTATCGAGATATTTTGAAACTATGCTAACCGGAGAAGAAGATCCGGCCGACTGCAAAAGAGAACCCTACACTGAAATATCGATATCAGAAATATCTGGGAAGAAGAGTCGCCCGAGAGGGAATCTAAAACAAAAAAGTGGGGGCAAAGAGATTCGAAGAGTGGGGGGGGGGAAGAAGAGTCGCGGCGGCGAAAATAGCGCCGGAGGGTGGGAATCTGAAACACATAAGTGGGGGGAAGAGAATAGGGGAAGGCACCTGAGAGAGGAGACCCCTAACAAACAGATTTTTGGAAATTTGTTGAAGCTGTAGCATCTGTGTGTGTTGGGGGGGCGAAAAGGGGCTTCGAGAACGTGAACGCGAGGGGGGGAAGAAGAATCTGGAGAGGAAGGGGGGAAGAAGGGAATCTGGGCGCAAAAGTGGGGGGGAAGGGGCTCCGTCCGAGTGCCAATCTGGAGAGGAAGGTGTTTTGGGGGGGGGAGGAAGGGAATCTGGGAATCGGGAGAGAAATGTGGGGGGGAAGAAGGGATTTTGGGAAGTGGGAGGGAATGGGGGGGTGGAGAAGAAGAGATCTGGTTTCGTCTGCGGAGAAGAGATGGGGGGAGAACCGGAGAAGAAGAAAGAAGGAGAGGGAAGGTGTGTGTGTGTGTGTGTGGAATGATCGAGAGTCTGCGTCTGCGTCTGCGTGTGTGCGTGTGTGCTTGCGTGCGTGCATGTGTGCGTGTGCGTGTGTGCGTGTGTGGCACACTGTTTTGTGTACGGTTTTGTGTGTGTGTGTGTGTGTGTGTGTATGGCACACGGTTTTGTATGAAAGAATTGGAAGCAAGTAACTTTGCTTAGAAGAACCAAAATTTTGTCAGAGAAGAACAAAAAAATATTCTGTCAGAGAAGACCAAATATTCTCCACGTGAAGACCAAATATTCTGTCAGAGAAGAACCAAAACACGTGAAGACCAAAAATTTTGTAAGAGAAGAACCAAAAAATATGCTTACTTTATCTTCTTCTCCACGTGAAGACCAAATATTCTGTCAGAGAAGAACCAAAACACGTGAAGACCAAAAATTCTGTAAGAGAAGGACCAAAAATTATGTAAGAGAAGAACCAAAAAATATGCTTACTTTATCTTCTTCTCCACGTGAAGACCAAAAAATCTGTCAGAGAAGAACCAAAAAATCTGCTTCCTTCCAATTCTTTCACATTCCCAGAGATCATCACACCTTTTTTAACCCTTCGAAAATTCAAAAACCTCTATTACACCTTTTCGTTTCTTCTTCTTCCCTTAGCCCTTTCAGAGCCTTTCCAGAGTCCTTTCAGAGTTTCAACTGAATAAATGGATCTGCAACTCACGCCACTTCAAATTAAATGTTAAATACCTTCTTTGTCTCTCATTTATTCACAGACGGCAAGCTGCAGAGGATCGTCGAGGTTTTACTGCTACGTACGACATCGAAAGTTCCAGATTTATTACATTTGTGTAATTATTATTTTATTGTTGGTCCACGCATATTCTATTTGGCCTTTACACAAAGGGTTCCATATTTAAGGTAAGTTTACAAACTTAGATGTTAATATTTTGAAGTAATTAAGTAATGTTGTATAATTATTCCCTAGGACAATTTTAATATGTTTAATGGTATTTATTATTTTATTATCAAATTGGATTATTATTCATTAATATTAGGTTTTATTATTCCATATTATTTTTATAATTACTTAAATTTTTACAATCATTTTCTTTACTTCGTATTTAATTCTTCTGTAGAATAACTTTATTATTTAGGTTCTCTTATATAACCGTCATCACTACTTTATTTTTTGGCCAAATAAAAATTGTCTAATTTTCATGAAAAATAAATATAGGTACGTTTAAGATGTCCAGTGGAGTTACTAAACGTGATCCAGCTTGGGAACATGGAGACCCAATAGACGGAAACAAACATGGCACAATTTGCAAATATTGTCATCGGGTAATGAAGAGTGGCAGAGTGACACGACTTAAGTACCATCTTAGTGGATTAGATCCAGCAAAAAATATCCAACGATGCAATAATGTCCCCCCAGAAGTGAAGGCATTCATCAGCACATTATTAAAAAATAAAAAACAGCAGAAGGAAAAGATAACACATGGAATGGAAAATATTCGAGCTGAGCTACGAGGATAAGTCATTGGTGAAGCGGTTGACAGTGATGATGATGACGATCATGGGACCTGAAGAATGACGCAGTTTGAAACAAGCATTACGTGCCTCCAAACAGTCAGCATAGGAAAGAGAACACCTTCATAAAATTCCTAATAGAGCACAAGGTTCCGGGACAAGTGGTGGTGTACAAATGAGACGGGGAGGCAGTCTTAGAGAATCACAACCAACACCACCAATAGCCCCAAGTTTATATAAGTCATCCAAAGCACGTCAAAAGAGTGTTTGGAGTTATTTCACTGGAGGTAATGTGAAGGAGGGAATGGGGCGTCTAATTAGCAAGTTCTTTATCTATGAAAATGTCCCTGCTGAGCAAGGTATTAAATATCGGTAATATCGGAAATATCGGTAGTCCGAAAACACGGAAATATCGATGGAAATATCGGGATAATATCGATATCGATAAAAATTATATGGAAACCACGGAAATTGTAAGAAAAACTTGGAAATTTTTATTGAAACTTTGCAGAATGTTTATTTAGTCAATTATCTATTAGTTTATCACAAAAAATTGGAAGGAAATGCATTGCATGATGGATTTAACATTATCAAGTTGATTATATAGCGAGCTGACAAATATTGTGAGTGTAGAAAATATGTAGTAATTAATGAAAGAAGTTTAAACACACCATAATCATTTATATATAATGAATTAGTACAATATTTTACACTTTATACATTGCATGGTAAGATACATAGTGACTTAGTACCACATAGAGTTCCTATGAGGTTCAAATTTTTCACTATCTTCATCATCTCTATGTGTAGAGTGAGTGTATTGTGAAGAGTAGTTATCAAATGATAAATCCCCAAAATAGTTTTGCATGTAATTGTTAACATGCCACCCATATGGATCCGAGATTGGTTGACGTTGTCCATAAGCAAAATCATTTGAAGATTGAGTCTCGGATTCTTTCCATGAGTCGCTCGATTCCATCCCAACAGGAATGGGATATGAAGGGTAGGGAAATGGTTGGTTATGAGTATAACCATAGTTACTACCTCCCACTCCAACAGAGTCTGAAGTTCTAGATAACGAGTCATCTTCTTGACTTGACAAAATCCCCTTGCCTCTTTCTCTACGAGTATAATCCTTCCCTATGGCACCAATTCCTGGTCCTGCCCGCCTACTGCCATGGTTATCATCTTGTGTTGCATGCGTGAAGTTTGCCTCACCAGTGAAGGGGCTCATAAATCCGGGAGGTGGTCCATAATAGTTTCCATATCCACCACCACTACCTCCAGCTCCACTATATCCTTCATCATTCCCACCTCCGGTGGTAGGTGAGTCTCCTGATCTTGTACTAGAGCTATCATTAGTATCAGCACGATGTTGTGGTTGTGTAGGATTGGAAGAAGGTGGAATTCCAGTGTTTCTTGGTCTGGGGCGCAAAAGTTCTTCCAAAGAGTCAGCGCTGCTAGATCCCACCTCCTCCTCTAATACTCTTTCTACATTTATCCCTTCATTACGTGCTTCTTCAGCAACTCTGGGAGCTGGGTTGCCTTCATCATCATCTAAATGAATAGGTCTAATCCACTGATAAAGTTGGTTACCCTCTGTATCATCATCTTCAGCAACAATATCAAACACATCTAGTGGGTCACCACGGTCGACATGATCTATTTCTGCTTCCTTATCTCGAACTTGAAGCTTCATGTTGTAGTAGCAATAAACTAATTTTTCCAACCTACTATGAGCCAACCTATTTCTTTGCTTTGTGTGTATGAGTGCAAATGTGCTCCAATTTCTTTCACAAGCAGATGAGGAAGCTGTTTGTGATAATACTTTGATTGCTAACTTTCTCACAGTTGGTGCATCGGTCCCATACATGATCCACCATTCAGCTACAATGAAAAACAATGTTGATAAGCCTAATAACTCCAACAAATTCTATTATAAACTTATAGTGAAATATGTTTACACTCACTAGGAGACATTTTTGTTCGAGCAGCAACTGATGTTGGTTCTCCAAAAGTTCTTCTTGCATCTTTAAACCATGTTAGCTGAATTCAATAAATCGTGTTAGTTTAATCCAACAAAGTAATTATTATAATTTAAGTAATTGTGTACCTCATTTCCAAATTGGCCAATTGTTGGTGATGCAGGGTCTAATTTAGAGTATACATTATGTACAGCACGTATAAGGGTACCATCATCTCCAACACCGGGTCTGTATTGGTATCGAGGATTCAAATAATATGCTGTTCAAAGAAACACATACTCTAATAAGAGAAATAATACTTATGCAACTAAAGAAATGAATTGCAAATTATGACATAATTTATACCTGCTGCATGCAAATCGTGGTATAATGTTTTATACCATCGATCTTCAATTATCTTTATGACCCACCTTGCACCATGTTTTCTTTCCAATTCATCCTTCACTACACGCATCAACTCATATATTGCCCCCATAGTAGGATACACTTCTGTGTCAACGATCTGTAAAACTTTGTAAAGAGGTTCAAACACTTGGCACACATGTTCTGATTGAGTCCAAAAAGCATGATCAAGCACTATACTTTCCACCATACGACCTGCATTTGAGCGGCTCAAATTATGGTTGGCCCAATCGTCACTAGTGAATAGATGCTTCAACCCTGCTTTCTTCTTAAGTAGGCTGTCTAATGCAATATAGTTGGTGGCGAATCGAGTGGTAGCTGGACGAATAATTTCTCCTTTGCAAAATTCACGCATCTTTGCCAACAACCAACCGTGATTGTAAATATAATTTGTGATCATTCTAGCTCTTTTTACCACAGTAGCAAAATTCTCTCTCTTCCCCATTGCCTCAAACATGAGATCAATACAATGTGCTGCACATGATGTCCAAAACACATTATGATGCTTCATTAACTTTTTTCCAGCTTTGACAAATGCAGAACCGTTGTCGGTCACGACTTGGACAACATTATGCTCTCCAACCTCCATGATTACATCCCTCAATAATTTGTAAATATACTTGTAGTTCTTTATATGGTCTGAAGCATCAACAGACTTCAAAAAAATTGTCTTTCCCTTGGAGTATACCATGAAGTTTATGATAGACAATCTGGTCGGGCCAGTCCATCCGTCACACATGATTGTGCAACCATTAGTTTCCCACTTTGACTTCAACTTGTTAACATACTCGCCAATGTCTTTATACTCCATATCCAAATATTTGTTTCTTATCTCATAGGGAGTGGGAGGTTGTACTCCAACACCGGCTTGTTGACATCCCACTACCATATTTTTGAAATGATGTGATGATGCTTTCTCAGCAGGGACATTTTCATAGATAAAGAACTTGCTAATTAGACGCCCCATTCTCTCCTTCATATTACCTCCAGTGAAATAACTCCAAACACTCTTTTGACGTGCTTTGGATGATTTATATAAACTTGGGGCTATTGGTGGTGTTGGTTGTGATTCTCTAAGACTGCCTCTCCGTCTCATTTGTGCACCACCACTTTTCCCGGAACCTAGTGCTCTATTAGGAATTTTATGAAGGTGTTCTCTTTCCCATGCTGACTGTTTGGAGGCACGTAATGCTTGTTTCAAACTGCGTCGTTCTTCAGGTCCCATGTCATCATCACATTCGTCCTCATCGTCATCATCATCACTGTCAACCGCTTCGCCAATGACTTCTCCTCGTAGCCCAGCTCGAATATTTTCCATTCCATGTGTTATCTTTTCCTTCTGCTATTTTTTATTTTTTAATAATGTGCTGATGAATGCCTTCACTTCTGGGGGGGACATTATCGCATCGTTGGACATTTTTTGCTGGATCTAATCCACTAAGATGGTACTTAAGTCGTGTCACTCCGCCACTCTTCATTACCCGATGACAATATTTGCAAATTGTGCCATGTTTGTTTCCGTCTATTGGGTCTCCATGTTCCCAAGCTGGATCACGTTTAGTAACTCCACTGGACATCTTAAACGTACCTATATTTATTTTTCATGAAAATTAGACAATTTTTATTTGGCCAAAAAATATAGTAGTGATGACAGTTATATAAGAGAACCTAAATAATAAAGTTATTCTACAGAAGAATTAAATACGAAGTAAAGAAAATGATTGTAAAAATTTAAGTAATTATAAAAATAATATGGAATAATAAAACCTAATATTAATGAATAATAATCCAATTTGATAAAAAAAATAATCCTAATATAAAACATAGTGATGAATAATAATCCAATTTGATAATAATCCAATTTAATAATAATCCAATTTAATGAATAATCCAATTTGATAATAATCCAATTTAATGAATAATAATCCAATTTGATAATAAAAAAAACCTAATATTAATGAATAATAATCTAATTTGATAATAAAACCTAATATTAATAAAATAATAAATAACATTAAACATATTAAAATTATCCTAGGGAATAATTACACAACATTACTTAATTACTTACAAAAATTAACATGTAATTGTTAACATTACTTAATTAGTTACAAAAATTAACATGCAAGTATTAATTACTTAATACTTGCAATAATATTTTTGTTGTTGTATAAATTAACATACAAAAATTAACATTACTTAATTAGTTACAAAAATTAACATGCAAGTATTAATTACTTAATACTTGCAATAATATTTTTGTTGTTGTATAAATTAACATACAAAAATTAACATTACTTAATTAGTTACAAAAATTAACATGCAAGTATTAACAAAAATTAACATTACTTAATTAATTACAAAAATTAACATGCAAGTATTAACAAAAATTAACATACAAAATTTTTTTTGTTGTTGTGTAAATTACAATAATATAAATAAAAGTTTTTAAACTTACCTTAAATATGGAACCCTTTGTGTTCAAGCTCTGTAATATATCTGGAATGGCTTTGAAAGGGGTAAGGGAAGAAGTAGAAACGAAAATACTCTGAATGGCTTTGATACAAATGTGAAAGAATATATGTTTGGAATGGCTTTGACAGACATAGAAATAAGGTATTTGAAACTGAAACTGGTGATGCAAACTTGCTGGTGGCTGCCAATCAGATCAGTAAGAGAAAATCATACGCACACATGCACAAAACTGTACACAAAACCATGTGCCAAAACCGTGGTTTCTTACGAAACCATGTCCCAAAACTGTATGTGGCTGTGTGCCACAGTCAGACGCAAGACCCCACTCTCTCTTCACCGCTCCCCGTGACCCAGGACCCCTTCTCCCCAACCTATCTATCTGTCCTCTGTCCTCGGATTCTTCTTCCCCCCCAAACAAAAAAAAATCTTCAGAACACCAGAAAATCCGTCCCCCCCCCCCCCCCCGTAAAACAGATCATTCCCTCACCCCTTCCCCCCCCGCAAAACAGATCATTCCCTCCCCCCCCCCCCCCCGCATTTTGTTCCTTGCTGCTGAGAAAGCATCATCACATCATTTCAAAAATATGGTAGTGGGATGTCAACAAGCCGGTGTTGGAGTACAACCTCCCACTCCCTATGAGATAAGAAACAAATATTTGGATATGGAGTATAAAGACATTGGCGAGTATGTTAACAAGTTGAGGTCAAAGTGGGAAACTAATGGTTGCACAATCATGTGTGACGGATGGACTGGCCCGACCAGATTGTCTATCATAAACTTCATGGTATACTCCAAGGGAAAGACAATTTTTTTGAAGTCTGTTGATGCTTCAGACCATATAAAGAACTACAAGTATATTTACAAATTATTGAGGGATGTAATCATGGAGGTTGGAGAGCATAATGTTGTCCAAGTCGTGACCGACAACGGTTCTGCATTTGTCAAAGCTGGAAAAAAGTTAATGAAGCATCATAATGTGTTTTGGACATCATGTGCAGCACATTGTATTGATCTTATGTTTGAGGCAATGGGGAAGAGAGAGAATGTTGCTACTGTGGTAAAAAGAGCTAGAACGATCACAAATTATATTTACAATCACGGTTGGTTGTTGGCAAAGATGCGTGAATTTTGCAAAGGAGAAATTATTCGTCCAGCTACCACTCGATTCGCCACCAACTATATTGCATTAGACAGCCTACTTAAGAAGAAAGCAGGGTTGAAGCATCTATTCACTAGTGACGATTGGGCCAACCACAATTTGAGCCGCTCAAATGCAGGTCGTATGGTGGAAAGTATAGTGCTTGATCATACTTTTTGGACTCAATCAGAACATGTGTGCCAAGTGTTTGAACCTCTTTACAAAGTTTTACGGATCGTTGACACAGAAGTGTATCCTACTATGGGGGCAATATATGAGTTGATGCGTGTAGTGAAGGATGAATTGGAAAGAAAACATGGTGCAAGGTGGGTCATAAAGATAATTGAAGATCGATGGTATAAAACATTATACCACGATTTGCATGCTGCAGGTATAAATTATGTCATAATTTGCAATTCATTTCTTTAGTTGCATAAGTATTATTTCTCTTATTAGAGTATGTGTTTCTTTAAACAGCATATTATTTGAATCCTCGATACCAATACAGACCCGATGTTGGAGATGATGGTACCCTTATACGTGTTGTACATAATGTATACTCTAAATTAGACCCTGCATCACCAACAATTGGCCAATTTGGAAATGAGGTACACAATTACTTAAATTATAATAATTACTTTGTTGGATTAAACTAACACAATTTATTGAATTCAGCTAACATGGTTTAAAGATGCAAGAAGAACTTTTAGAGAACCAACATCAGTTGCTGCTCGAACAAAAATGTCTCCTAGTGAGTGTAAACATATTTCACTATAAGTTTATAATAGAATTTGTTAGAGTTATTAGGCTTATCAACATTGTTTTTCATTGCAGCTGAATGGTGGATCATGTATGGGACCGATGCACCAACTGTGAGAAAGTTAGCAATCAAAGTATTATCACAAACAGCTTCCTCATCTGCTTGTGAAAGAAATTTGAGCACATTTGCACTCATACACACAAAGCAAAGAAATAGGTTGGCTCATAGTAGGTTGGAAAAATTAGTTTATTGCTACTACAACATGAAGCTTCAAGTTCGAGATAAGGAAGCAGAAATAGATCATGTCGACCGTGGTGACCCACTAGATGTGTTTGATATTGTTGCTGAAGATGATGATACAGAGGGTAACCAACTTTATCAGTGGATTGGACCTCTTCATTTAGATGATGATGAAGGCAACCCAACTCCCAGAGTTGCTGAAGAAGCACGTAATGAAGGGATAAATGTAGAAAGAGTATTAGATGAGGATGTAGGATCTAGCAGCGCTGACTCTTTGGAAGAACTTTTGCGCCCAAGACCAAGAAACACTGGAATTCCACCTTCTTCCAATCCTACACAACCACAACATCGTGCTGATACTAATGATAGCTCTAGTACAAGATCAGGAGACTCACCTACCACCGGAGGTGGGAATGATGAAGGATATAGTGGAACTGGAGGTAGTGGTGGTGGATATGGAAACTATTATGGACCACCTCCCGGATTTATGAGCCCCTTCACTGGTGAGGCAAACTTCACCCATGCAACACAGGATGATGACCATGGCAGTAGGCGGGCAGGACCAGGAATTGGTGCCATAGGGAAGGACTATACTCGTAGAGAAAGAGGCAAGGGGATTTTGTCAAGTCAAGAAGATGACTCGTTATCTAGAACTTCGGACTCTGTTAAAGTGGGAAGTAGTAACTATGGTTATACTCATAACCAACCATTTCCCTACCCTTCATATCCCATTCCTGTTGGGATGGAATCGAGTGACTCATGGAAAGAATCTGAGACTCAATCTTCAAATGATTTTGCTTATGGACAACGTCAACCAATCTCGGATCCATATGGGTGGCATGTTAACAATTACATGCAAAACTATTTTGGGGATTTATCATTTGATAACTACTCTTCACAATACACTCACTCTACACATAGAGATGATGAAGATAGTGAAAAATTTGAACCTCATAGGAACTCTATGTGGTACTAAGTCACTATGTATCTTACCATGCAATGTATAAAGTGTAAAATATTGTACTAATTCATTATATATAAATGATTATGGTGTGTTTAAACTTCTTTCATTAATTACTACATATTGTCTACTCACAATGTTTGTCAGCTCGCTATATAATCAACTTGATAATGTTAAATCCATCATGCAATGCACTTCCGTCCAATTTTTTGTGATAAACTAATAGATAATTGACTAAATAAACATCCTGCAAAGTTTCAATAAAAATTTCCAAGTTTTTCTTACAATTTCCGTGGTTTCCATATAATTTTTATCGATATCGATATTATCCCGATATTTCCATTGATATTTCTGTGTTTTCGGACTACCGATATTTCCGATATTACCGATATTTAATACCTTGCCTTTAAGTTACGAGAAATGCAAAGGAAATTCTTCATGAATTTTCTGTAACCTCATGCTTTTGGCATAATATTTTTTAATATTAGCACAGAAATCGACGTGAAACTGTAAGGTGACAGAGAGTTGTTAGAGAGTCCCACTTTGAGAAAGTCTCGTTACATTTCTCTTAAGTTATTGGTTACAATAATTAGCTAAAGTTTTAACAAAGTGGCCAAAACAAATTCAAGCCAAAACAAGGTGATAAAAAATTGGATTTCTAACTCAGAGTATAATACTGTAAAACCTCACACAGTGGTACTCTATATTATGAATAATCTCCATTTAGTAATAAAAAATTTGGTCTTAACTTTCTTTCCATTGTAAACAGAAGTCTTAAATTCAAATTTTTTTTCTTTCACATTGATAAAAATTAGATATGAAATTTAAACTATTACAGTTACAAAACGTGCGAGTTTAATTTGAAATTTGTCTTAAATTTGTGCGGTCTTTATGTTGTTAAAATTTAAATATACCATTTGAACTATCACAGTTACAAAAAACGTGTGTTAAGTTTACATGGCATCTTAAGTTTGAATGTGTCCGACCGTTAGAGCACTATCAACGCAGACGATTGATTGTAGTATTCAACTGTTCAATAAAATGCGCGAATTTACATAGCGCCAGAAATTTGAATACATATGACCGTTAGAACCATATTAACGCGAGCGATTGATTGCAGTACTCAACTGTTTAATAAAACGTGCAAATTTACATAGCACCGGAATTTTGAATTCATATGACTCAATTGATCAATGAAATGGGCGAGGATTTTCTTTCTTGCCAACAAATGCTACAAAATTTATTTGCCAAATAAGGATTGCTTGGGAATTGCTCTCAAAGGAAATATGAACTGAAACGCGCAAAGCCAACCAGCATGAGTAGAACTGCAAATTTGAAAGAAACAGAAGCTTACAGACTTCAAATTTGAAAAGAACAAGAGATAAGAACAAAAGCAGTTTGTCCCAAACAAAACCTCAATCAATTCAGCCTGAAAAATTCCAAAATCCTACTGCAGAAACCCAACTCAGCTGCCACTCTGCACCAGCAACTCCTCTTTAAAACCCCTATCTCTCTCTCTCTCTCTCTCTCTCTCCCTCTCTCTCCCTCTCTCCCTCCTCGAATGCTTCATTTTAAACCGTCAGCTTTCTCTCTCTAGACCCCAGATCCCAGACCCCAGTTTGATTCCCCCAAACCCAATTTCCAGCTCCCAAAAAGCTCTCACCTTTACCCTTCAAATCGTTCAATCCAATGAATCACAGCAACCCAAATAAATAAATTTCAGTCCGACCCCTTGAAAATCACAAACCCAATTCCCGAATCAAACCCGTTTCGAAAGCCCTTTGCTTTATCGTGATGAATTCTGTAGACACTCACCCACTCATCGGCTACTCAATCGGCGACGAGCTATTCCAAAACCGGCGGCTCATGCGCCACGGCCCGCCACCGTTGCGGGGCGCGATGCGAATCCTTTGGCGCGTCAGCGGGCGCCGAATGAGGCTGCGCGAGCCGTCGGTTCGGGTCCGGGAGAACGCGGTGGAGGAGCTGGAAGAGCGGCAGAACTTCTGGGTTTACTCGAAGCCCGCCATAATTCTAGACCTGCTGTGGAATTTGGTTTTCGTGATTGTTGGGTTCACTGTGCTGGGGCTGAGTGTGGAGGAGAAGCCATTGGTGCCTATGAGGGGTTGGGTTGTTGGGTACATTTTGCTGTGTGTTGTTCATGTTGGGTGTGTGGTTGCGCAGTATCGGAGGAGGCGCGAGGATGGCGAGGCGGGTTCGGGTGAGGTGGATTCGGGGAGTATTGGGAGTGAGAGTTCGGGGTCAGGGGGTAATGTTGGGGGTTATGGGGGTGAGCATGGTTTGGCTGATGATGATACAAGGTAAAGAATTTTGGAGATTATAATTATTATTCTCAACTGTTTGCAGAAATTAGGATTAAAAGGACACTCATCAATGATTTTATGATGTAAAAGTTTGAATTTTGATTCAAATGTTGCACGTATGATCAAATTTTTTTGAAGTATGCATTTATGCATGTGTTGTGATAATGTTATATGGAATAGTGGATAGGAAATTTCACGTTCATCGGTTTAGTTCAACGGGCATGGGAAGTATGGTTTCTAAGTCAGTATAAGAGGATGAGCATTTTTCGAATTGTGGAGTAGTATTGCTGTTCATATATAGTCGCTCATTTGGCAAGCTTTTTAGCTTTTTTTTCTTTTCTTATTTCAATTAGTTCAGTTCTGTTCTCTATTTAGATACATACAATCGAGCAGGGTGTGCATTCTACGATGTCCTTTATCTGATAACTAAAGTCAGTCTGTTTTCAATTTTGCGGTGCATTTGTTGTGAATGTGATATTCTCCGCTTAGAACTAATCTTGTGTGGCTCTATGCCATGAAGTATATTTAACTATCTTCATTTTTTGTGCAACAGTGTGACCACGAGTCTGGAGTCGGCCAATAACATGTTTTCATTTATATGGTGGACCATTGGCTTCTACTGGGTGCTTAATGGCGGCCAGACTTTGCTATCCAGTTCACCTCGCCTTTACTGGTTAGGATTGAACTGTTTTTGCTCTGAAGTGGTTTTTTTAACTGTTTACACTCGGCTCTTTTCTTGCAGGCTCTGTGTTTCATTTCTAGTTTTTGATGCCACCTTCATCATTGTATGTGTTGCTGCTTCATGTCTTGTTGGAATTGCAATCTGCTGCTTCCTTCCATGCATAATTGGAATCTTATGTGCTGTGACAGATCAGGTAGACCTCCATAAGGATTGTATGCAAGCTTTAGTTTATTGTCTAGAAAGAGTCAGCTTCATATAATCTTTCCTCTGATCATGTGACTTGAGCTGAATTAAAAAAATTTTGCTCTCATCTAAGCTTAAAATTCACGCTGTACGTGATTATATGATATACCTCTACATAGAGAATAAACAAAATGATATAGCATATTCAATAATACTAGCAAGTTAATAGATCTTGTCAATGCACGTGTCATGCACATTATGCACAAATATGGAAATATGTGAATGGAAACCAATGATACTTGACTATGCGGCGATTGGCCAATAGGATAATAGATTTGCTGGTCATTGTAGTGTTTTGTATGTTTGTGGTTCTTATATTATTAGACAAAGTGTGAGAGCATCTCCAGTACTAAATGGAGATGTATAGGCACACTTAGACCTCTTGCTCCAATGCGAGTTGTATTTGGGCTATAAAACCAGCAACTAGCCGACAAATGTATAAATAGTTGCAAATTTGCATCTGTTTTGCGTCGCACTTTGGAGGGCCCCACGAATGAAAACAAGTTCAAGAATGAATGAAACGTGTGAAGCTAAGAGAAAGGAAAAATAAAGGGCAGTAATTACTTTCTTGATTTGACACTAAACAGCTGGGATTAAATTTCCAGTATTACATCCCGTAAGTGCATCCAACCCACTGGAGTAAAATCCTCTATACATCCACTGGAGATGCAATTTTGGATGTAAAATGTGATTTTACATCCCAAATTTGCATCTCCCCATTGGACATGCTCTGATACATGTGAAGGCTGCTGACTCGTAATCTCATTCGATATTTATAAGGAATTCTTACCTGTTGATGACTTCAGTTCTCTCCTTGAATTTCATCACGAACCAGATGTGAACTCCCTATTTAAGTTGAAGCATTAGATCTCATGCTTTCTATTTTATGCCAGTGTTTGTGTTTGAGTTTTCTGTAGAGACAATTAATTTGAATGAGGTGTCATTACACTTTCTTATCTTACACTAGTGAATTAATTCGATTCTACTCAATCATATATGTAGTTATATAACTTCATATGACTTCTGGATGAAACAGGATGGGGCAACAGAAGAAGAGATTGATGGATTGCCAAAGTTCAAATTCAGAAGGGTAGGTGACTCAGAGAAAGTTAATGGTGAGGTCCAAGCTTTTGAAGGATTCATGATCGAATGTGACACCAATGCACCAACTGAGCGTCCTATTTCCCTCGTTGATGCTGTAAGTTTCCTTGTGCCCTTATATCAGATCCTACCGCTTCCTAATTGCTTATACTTGTAGTTGTATTCTGTTATGTAATTTTGGCAGCTCATGCACCATAGCTACCATAGCTGGCCCAGTAATAGGATTGTTGGTGCCATAGCTTTTCATTCCAAACTTCTTTTGGAATTTGTTGATAGTCCTTCCCTTACAATACCCCTCCCTTTCCAATTTCTTATAAAAGAGCATTCCACTAATTTTCTCCCTTAATCAGCTGCTGATTTTCCCCTTGAAACCTCACTGCCCATTTTCACCCCAAACTTTAATATCGGCCTGCCCCCCCACCTTCATGTTTACCCACATTCCATCCCCATTTTTTGTCCAAAAATGTCACATGCCGATCATTTAATGTGAAGTTTTCAACAAAAAGTTAGATGAAACGCGGGGAACATGATCGTAGGTGGGAAACCGGCCATATACAATAGTTTTGGGTGAAACCATACAAATCTTGTCTCTGGATATCTAATATGCTCCCAAGTGATCATTTGACGTTTGATTTGGCAATTCATCACTGTGAAAAAGTATATGACTGGACGGCCCTCGTGACATGAATATTTTTCGTAAATTGCAGGAATGCTGCATCTGCCTTTCTGTCTACGAGAATGGAGCAGAACTACGCGAGCTTCCTTGCCTTCATCACTTTCACTGCACTTGCATAGACAAATGGTTACATATCAATGCTATCTGCCCTATGTGTAAGTTCAACATTTTGAAGCCTCCTGACCGACGTGAAATCGGGCAAGTGTAAACGGGATCAAATATATCGATATTAGGGAAACCGAAATCGATATATTATGTGTATTAAGTTAGTGTAAACTAACTTTTTATAATGCTAAATAAGAAAATAAAATATATGGTGCTTAATTAATGCGTGGGGGATTATTTTTCATGAAGGATTAGGCATTAAACAAAAAGATGTGGGTAAACATTCAAGTAGACATTTTTATTTTTAAAAGAAAATTGGATAGGTCCCTAAATTTTAGTGTAATTCGAGCTTTGGTCCATTAATTAAAACTTGATGAGTATTGATCTTTGAACTTGTCACATTGTAAAGCAATGGGGTTTTTTTGGGTAAATTTGTTATAACTTTCATTTCCTATTTTCTGTTTAAACTCTATATTCAGAGAACGGAAGTTTTAATGGTTTTACTCGAAAGAACAATTATTCCTGAAATTTGAGCTCATGGACCAAAACTTCTGTCGGGCCACAAATTTTGAAGGTAGCTAGTAAATCAACGGCGAATGGGAAAGTATTGTTAGAAAATGGTAGATTGTCTAGGTGGTTAAGGGTATCTTCTTCAACTCATTCTGATCTGGGTTCAAACCCTCTCCTATCCTCCTTGAGTGTAGATTAGTATTTTGTTCGGTCAAACATAGTGTATGTTAGTATAGAATATTGTTCGTATTGAGAAACAACCAATAGGAGAAGCTCACATGGCTGAACATGATAAGCTTGGAATATCGCTATATGGACGTTCCGCCGTTTCCATTGACATGTTTCTCCTAACCCTCGGTGCTTGCTTCTTGGAGAGTCCTCTCTCTAGGGAGATGGTAATTCAAACCGTTAAACACGATAATCGTACATAACTGTTCAAATGAAACAGATTTTGGATGAAAATTCGATTATATTTTGGATATGAGGACAAACCGGAAATATTATTCGGTGATAGTTTCAATATGGTTATACGGTTCTCAATCCATATCCGTTTCCGAAACTGACCCGAATAGTACATATTATATATAATATGATTTATATTATGATAATATAATACTGTATAATATATATGTATATTCACCGAATCTATTACCTGGAGAATTACAAGCTTTGCATTTAATTTGTGGGAAAGTTCAAAAATTTTGAATCAAAACTAATGAGAATTCAATGGTGCTTATGGAAGAGATCAAAGATCAGCTAATATCATCAATGTATATATTATCATATAATGACAAAATTAGTATCTATTGTATTATAATGTGTCAATTAAATGAATATATATTTGGTATCGACAAAGATGAATATAACCGGTAACCGATAAGAAATCTGTTTCACGATGGATATGATTATGGATCATCTCTGATATTTAATTTGCAGTTATGAACATGGTTAATTTTCGTAGTTACGGTATAGATATAATATTTCCGTTCTATTTGTTGCCATCCCTATCGCTTTCCCTCTTGTTTATTTAAAAATGACGCAAAGCATATGACTTTTCAGAAGGCCAACCGTTAATAAAGTCAAAGGTGGTCTGCGTTACTGGACCGCCGCTGCCGCCGGCTGACTGTTTCAAATTTCAACGGTAAAAACTTGTTGATTCCTCCGCCTTGTAAATAGCATTATTATAATATATATATATATACACACACCACCGGCAGCGGCCTGCTGCCACATTGTAAATGTGTTGTGTAAGCATAAAAATAGAGGAAAAGATGGACGGTGATATTGTAATTTACATGTCAATTTTCAAGATTAGGCAATTTGGACTGCACGAAATTTGTATTGACCAGATCATCAAAGAATTGCCTATACCTTAAGTCAATCGCAATCATTTTTTTAGTTTATTTTCTAATATTTATTATGTGAAAGAGATAAGGTTCGAAGTTGTAACATCTTTCAATGACTTGGAAGAAAAATACCTTCAGACTAAATTAATTCATTAATGATTTGTTTGATTTGGTTAAGCGGTTTAGCAGATATTCTTCAGTTCTCAAACATGTTCCAAATTCATATTACTACTAATAATCAATGTTTACGTAGACTAAAGAGAAGTAATGAGGAAATTAGGAGAGAAAGAACCAGTATGAGATGAGATCAATCTAATTTATCATTTTCAAGTATTAGACTACACACTAAGATTATAGTAGGAAATTTGCGTAATCTTTTATTTTGTTCACGAAAAAAACAACAATGGTTTAATTAAATTCGATGCAGTGTAGGTCTCACAACTTCCTATTTTTCTAAATAATTGCTAATTCCTTCCCTTAAAGGCTCTATATATATCTGATGGAATATAAACTTCTTTTAGTCACAAGGAAAATAATCAAGTATTGTAATTTGTAACAATGAATTCAATGATTGCACAAAATTTTCTTCAAGAACACAAAAATCATTGAGTTTGCATTCTCATTAACCAAAGGGTAAAACTAGGTAGACCAATTTTTTAGATTACATTTGTAAATTATTATGTGTTACTAATAAAAATAAACACATTAATCAACATTAATAATTCAGTTATTAACAACCACGTCATATAATTTGAATAGATAATCTCACTTACACTATCTTAACAAGAAAAATCTAAATCCTCTAATATTTACACACCAAATTGTGAGTGGGACTCAAAAGAAAAAGAAACTTGCACATAACCAAGCGCAATGGGCCGAGCTTCAATAATTATTCTGATAAGCACCGTACCAAACGGGAACTCCTATCGCAACGCCGCCGCCAGAATTATTGCTCCCAGTCGCCGGAAACCCCATTTTCGAGTGAGACGACGTCGTTGAACTTGAACAAGCGTGCATCTCCGGAACCTTCATTCTCACAGAAATATTAATAATCCCATTCCTCTCCCCCCTGTGATCCCTCAGCCTGTAACTCAAATAATGCAGGTAACCCTCCGGCACGTACCCACCTACAAAATCCGAAGCCGGAATCGCTGCCGTCCCGATCGTCCTGACGCCGTAGGACGTCTTGCATTGGACCTCCACCGTGATGGACCTCGAGTGCGTTGGCAAGTCGAGCACGAGCTTCTCGTTCCATCGAGGGTAGGAGCCGCCTTCAGTTTCCATTTCCGTGGTGCGAAACTGACTGTTGGTGTCGGTCCGGACGGTGACGGAGGCGTTTTTCTTGATGGGTTTTCGATCTAATTTCAGATTCTCGGCGCAGATGACCGTGATCTCGAGCGTCCGGGAAGTGGCTGCCATGGTAGATGAAGAATGCGCGTTGAGAGGAAATAGGTGTGGGTGGGGAGGGGTTATATTGGAATAGGAGCGTTGAGGGAAGGGTGCGAGAAAGGAGAGAGCAACAGCCACGTTTCTTCTGTGGAATCCGAACTGGACTACTATATAAAAATACGCGCCGCATTTTGAATCGCCAAGAAAGTGAGTGGGAGAAGTGTAATTTACATTCCTATTTGGGGTGGTTTCCAAGTTGACTTTTGGGCATTTATATTGGTTTTGAGTTTTTAGGAATCTGCCTCCCACTTCACATACACTTTCATCCCCTTCTGTTTTGTGCAGTCACGTTTAAACTACGTCAACATTTTATATTAATTTTTTTATAGAGATAATAAGATAAAAAGTAATAGTAATATAAAATGTTGACGTGGCTTAACCCTGACCGCACAAACAAGAGGAGATGAGAGTGTATGGGAAGTGAGAGGGCAGAGAATCTGTCTCTGAGTTTTTAAGAGAGAAACTTTCTTGTAATCGGTCCATGCTTCTTATAGCGGGAGAGAAACTTTTGTCTATTCTAATGTATTTCATGCAATCTTAATATATCGATATTAGGGAAACCAAAATCGATGTATGTATGTATAAGTTAGTGTAAATTAATTAACTTCTTGTAAATGCTAAATAAGAAAGTATAGTAGATGGTAACTATGCTCAATGTGTGGAGGATTATGTTTCATGAAGTATTAGGCATATGTAAATAAATAAACGAATTAGGGTAAACATTTTAGTAGACAAATTTTTTAAAGATTTATATTAGGAGTAGTCGCTCACTCGTGTTGGTGTGAGTATTATCAACGTCATAATTTTTTTTTTCGAATAATTTTGTTGGAGACATTTGTCTACGCATCATTGGTGTAGGCTTCATGGTAAGGCTGGTACAAATCTACAACATTTTGACAAAGGAACAGGATCCTATATGTATCCTCTTTGTGAGGACGTTAAAGATCAATTCATCTTTTCCGTTTACCGATCATTATGCGATTATAAATTATTTTGAATTTTTTATTTAAAATTGAACACAAACAGTACTTAACAAAAACTAATTTCACAATATACGATGAACGGTTAAAATAAATTGATCTATAGGATCCTTACAAAAGAATCCGGATGTTCATCCTTTTTTAACAAAGGAAAACTAATGACAAAATAAAAGGTAAAGTAAATAGTACTAAGATTAATTTTTTAGTTTAAAAATACAATTTTTTTGTTAAAGTAAATCGTATTAAAAAAATTTCGTTAAAGTCTTATTTTAACAAAGGATATGCCGGGGACATGTCGACTGCAAGAGTGTTTTATTACTATTGGGTGGGTACGGGGCTGCCTACCGGCACATCGTGGATGTGATGTGTAAGCATAAAAGTAGAAAAAAAAGGTGGGCGTAGCTGTATATGTCATTTTCAAGATTTCGGCTACACGAGGTCTGCATTGACTATATTATCAGAGAGAGCGAGAGTTGCTGTAAATGTCTCGTACAACGTGAGCTTTTTTGGTTCTTGTCGTTGTCTTCACTCTGGATTCATTGTAGAGCTGGAAAAAAATCTCAAAAATTTCAAATCGAATCGAAAAATTCCCGAAACCAAACCGAAAAAATCTCAAACCGAAATTCCCAAAAATTTCGGTATCCAATACCGAACCGATCCCGAAATTTTGGTACGGGAATTGGTCTCAAGTTTTTAGGATTTCGGTATTCCCATACCAAACCGAAAAAAAATATATATATATATATTATTTAATTTTTAAATATATAGGATCACATATTTAAGGGGAACATCATCTACCTACCATAGTGAAAATTGAAATATTGAAGGAGCACTGGAAATCGATGATGGAACATATACAGGAAGGAGCCCTAAGATAGATAGTGGAACATATGCAGAATTTTTAAATCACAGGAGATTGATAGATGGATACATAGATGCAGAATAAACATGGAAGATTGATAGATGGATACATGGATAGATTATAAGTTACAATTTGCTTGAGAAAACTTTACATCTATCTATAATATTTATATTATATATGTACAGAAGTTTACTCAAGCATATATTAACGTTTTAGACGTAATTTTGGGGACTAGCATGATTATAGATAGATTTACTAGTTTACTCAAGCATATACTAACGTTTCATATTGGCAGATTGCTTTTGAATAGGCAGATACCAACTGGGCCTTGCCATTTGATTGACAGATTTGTGTGCACAGATTAGTAGAAACAAATTGGCAGATTGGGCATGCCTATATGTCAATTTTTCAATATAAAATGTTGAATTTTAGCCTAAAAGCATAATATGTCAAATTTTAGTCCAAAAGCCCAAAACCATTTCGGGATTCCCGATTTGTCCCGAAATCCCGAAACTATTTCGGGATTCCCGAAAATTTGGTTTGGGATTGGTATTGAAATTGGGATTCCAGAAAAATTTTGGTTTGGGAATCGGGACAAGGGTTTCGGTATGGGAGTTTCAGGATTCCCAAAAATCGGGATTCCCAAAAATTTGGTTTGGGATCGGTATTGAAATTGGGATTCCCGAAAATTTCGGTTTGGGAATCGAGACAAGGGTTTCGGTATGGGATCCCATACCGAACCACCCCTAATTCATTGTGAAAAACAAGCGACTATGCACAAACTTGCGGTTCACTTTGGATTGTTTTTCAACAACTTCATAATTCTTATGACATGATAATATAAATTAGGAAAAATTAGGTTCAAATCCTTCTTTTTATTACTTCTTTGATTAAAATCTTATTCATTTTGAATTTTTGATCAAGGTCTTTGGGTATTAATAACATCATTAATTATTTAAATAATAAAATATTTTTATTTTTAAATATATTCCTTTAGTGTTAAAAATGTTACAATTAGTATATTTATATTTATGGCTAAATTTTTTATCATATATTTTTATTTTTAGTTTGTACCTATTTTTAATTTGCAAATATTTTTTAATTTGTACCAATTTTCTTCTCATTTTTAATTTGTACCCATGTTTATAACGTCACGTGAAATTGTATATTTAATCAATGATAGAAAAATTATATATGGTATATTTATGTTTTATGCCTAAAATTTGTATCATATATTTATATTTTTATTTTATACCCACTTTTAATTTGCAACATTTTTTTTTTAAATTTGTAGTATTTTCTTTTTAGTTTTATTTTGTACCCATGTATTAATTTCTTTTAGCGCCTATATTTTTTAAAATTCATTTGTACTCATAATTTTTAATCTTTTATATGTACCCTAATTTATTTATAATGTATGACACACCCCGACCCGGAATGTCTACTAGGACTCCGAATCGAGCTGTGCTGGCCATCACCTGGAAGGTGACGAAGCCATAAAGTGATGATATGGAAGAATGTGAATAAATTTAAACCTAAAGGTACCTAACTATCAGAGTGCGCTGTCAGTGGGTATGGACCCATTTCACACGCGTTGTCAGAGCATAAGTAAAGTACAGTAGTGTGGGTGAGGATCATACCCTCAGAAGTAGCCACCTGAACTGAGATATGCCACGAGTCCTTGTCGATAAAGAAACTATGCTACTAGAACCTGGAGGGGCGCAAAACAAAAAGCGTGAGTGGGCAAAAACAAAGTTTTACAAAATCACTTTGATATAAAAGTTGTAACCCCTCTCTGTAAAACAAGTATACTTCCCAGAAAATATATATATATATATATACATATACGTACTAATACCGAAAACCATGTATCAGCCAATCTCGTCAAATAAGCAATGCCATGTCCGAATGAACCATAACCAATAATCAACATATACCAATTACCATCAAATAATCAGGTGATATCTCAACTCAAATCATGCCGGCAATATATATATCAATCAGCCGGAGTCACCTCAAGTGACCTGTACGGCTGAATCTATGGCTCCTCAATCAAATCCTCAATCCATCTCTCAATCAATCATCAATAATCAATAATCAGTAACCTGCACCCATGACGGAACGACCTAATGTGGTCTGTACGTCAAGCTGGGTAAATACGCTCTGTGCTACGATCACGTGAAGGCTGGCGACGAATCGCAAGTCACCTACGAGTCGGAACCACCTAATGTGGTCTGTACGACAAGCTGGCACCTGCCTTGGATCCAAGGTGAGCGTACGGTGCGGGAGGTGAACGATCACGTGAAAGCTAAGCCCTCAGGCATGCACAACCCCGATGTGCAGGTAATGAGCCATATAACAATCTCATCGATATCACCTTAATCATCACATCACAATCACATACTTACCTGACTTACCTGGAGCCCGCAGTGCAGCAATATAAATAATCACACAAATATATATAAAAAATGTAACTATGGCATTCGACATGGCATTCATTTCATAAAAGCATTTTAAAACGCATTTCTGGGAAATCAATCAATTATATATATATATATATATATATATATATATATATATATATATATTGAAAACCAAAAGCCCACTCACCTGGAGTTCGCCCTACAACTCCCTAGCACAACCCATCAAGGCGTCATGACGATCGGCGCCTAGAACAATCATCAAATCATGCCTCAGAAATCATATCGATAGAATATATAATTTATATAAAATACGTCACTATGTAGTTCGATCCAGAAGATTTACAACTCAGATTTCCAATCCGTAACTTCTCATGAATCACATTATGCTTATAGAACAACATACTAAAGTTTCGTTATGATCCAACGGTTGGATCTCCGCCAATTTCCAAAACCGAGTGGCGATTAACCTTTTATTTTATAACTTACAAATCCAATTCGGGAAGATCCATACATCAGATCCTCGATCCGTAAGCTTCTACATTCTTCAAATATTAAGTACTACCATGTATCAAAGTTTGGTGACGATCCAACGGTCGGATCGTCGATTCATATTTTTACCTAACCCTGAATCGTAACGAATTTAGGTTCCATTAATCAATCTACGTCATTCGATTATCAAAACTGAATTCAGAACATGAACTATGGCCTATAAATAGCATTGGCGGCTTGCTGGCCACTCGCCGCCGCACGCGCCGCCGTGGGTGGCGGTCGGCCGCCCTGGCTCGCCGGAAAATCCAACTTTCTCCAAAAATTACCAAAATTTGGAGAATTGAAGATCTCAAAGAGTAGAACAACTTTCATACCTATGACCAAGGCCAATTCCGTCAATAAGAGCTCCAATTTCATCAAAACCGTACGAAACCCTTGAATTTGGTGTGATTCGATTCGACCTCCAAACTTGTTCCGACGCCTCCAAACTTGTTTGGGATTTGTTCCAGACCTCAAGAGGATGCCATGGGTGTGGTAATTGGAAGAAATTGCTTCGGGATTGGATGATTCGAAGCCAAAGCCGCCGGATGCCCCCGTGGGTTTGTGGCTTCGAACTGGAAAAATGGGAAAGAAATTGGGAATTCTAACACTACGTAGATGTAGGGCTCGTCAAGGGCTTTTCATGGACACCAAGATCACCCAAAACGGAGTTCGGATGAAGGAGATACGAGCGGGTCAAGGGTCCGGGTTTACGGGTCAAGGAGAGACCCGGTTCGTTCTCTCCTTCTTCTCCTCCCTCCTTTCCCTCCTTTCTCTCCACTCTAATTGGTCAATCTCCTCTCTCTCCTCTCCTCATTCCTCCATTTATTTCCCATCTCTCTTCTTACCTTTCCATCTCAGCCATCCATTTTAATTTTATCTTTAAATCTGGGCCATCCACGTGGCACACCAAATTTAGCTCCAAAAATATGGGGCTTTCTAGAAATTAATTAATTTACTAGAATACCCCTAACTTCAAACGTTAATAACTTCTTCGATATAGCTCCAAATCATGAACCGCTTGCGCCCACGCGTCCGTAGCGACGGGTACTACGAGAATATGCCAAGAAAACAAATCTTAGATGGCACGACACAACGATTAACCTCGGTCAAAGCACGAGCCTCGAAGGGCAATTTCGTAAAATCACTTATTAAAAATTTATACAATTGTAAAATCAGGGACGGACTGTCACAATGTACATTCTTCTTTATTAATGTACCACTTTGTTATGTGTGAAATGTACTAATTTTTTTGTAAAATGTACCAATTTTTTTAACACTATGGATACATTCTTTTGCCATTTATTATTTCTTATTTTTACATAGTTTTTATCCATTTATTCAATCAAAATGTTTGAATTTTTTTATTGTAACCGTTTCTAATAGTATTATAATGAGGGATTTTAAATTTAAAGGATTATAAATCTCATAAAATATCAAACAATTAATGTCAAAACTATAAAAATATAAATATTAATAGTAATAAAATAAGGTGTACAAAGTCAAGGGACCTTGATCAAACTTTGAATACTATTAAAGTTTTAATCAAAGAATGTTAAGGATTAGGGACCACATCCAAAGTATCCCTATAAATTATATGGGAGAATAAGAGATCACATTCTTGTATGACAAAAAAAAATTATACGGGAGAAATTTTATTTTTAAAAATTTATCGAAACCTTGTGTAATAAAACTTAACGCTTTGTAAAAAGTAGTTAAGGGCATTTTTAAAGAGAAAATACAAATTTAAGATGCAAAAATTATATTTACATTCCATTTTACATTTTTTGCATATGCAAATGAAGAATCTACTTCAATGAGAATGTAAATTTGAGATCCCCATTTAATTTTCTTTCTTTGATTAGTGGTGGATCTACACTAAAAAATGTAAAAATGAATGTAAATTTAAGCTTTTATTTTATTTTTAACAAACAATATTATGTACACCAAGGGGAAGGAGTGGGCTTACCCTCACAATGAGCTAGTAATAATATTGTTCAACTTCGCATTTGGCAAAATCTAACTTAAGACCTCTCACTTACGAGTGAAGAGTAATACCACTAACCTTAGTACTTAGTAGAAAATGTAAATTTAAGTTTTATTTATAGATAATTTCCATTTCACCATTGGAATTTCTGGCCAAAAGGTGTAAAATGCCCAATCTTTCTCCAGGTTAATTTAAGAACAACTTCTCGGAGAATTAAATGATCCTTAGACCATCTCCAATGGTTGGGCTAAAAGCCAAATATTTTAGCCCGAAAAATTTAGCTTTTAGCCCAAAAACAGTTTTTCTGCTCCAACTGTTCTGGCCTAAAATTTTAGCCCGGGATTATTAAAGAATGAACTTAGGCTATTTTTTTTCTTGAATTAAATTTAAAAAAAAATAAATATGTAGACTATCGTAAATTAATTTTATGAACATTTTAATCTAAAAAAATTTAAATTCCGATAAATATTGAAAAATCACTAAATTTCCACAAAGCAATCCTTCAACTTTTACCAATCTTTCAACCCTAGGCTAACTTTCAATTCACCAACCGTTCAACACCAAATTTTCAATTCACCAAACTTTCAAATTTTCAATATGTAAGAGAAAATTGAGTTTTGTGTGGATGTTTGAACAAATACATAGGTATTTATAGAGTTTTTGGGTGAATTTTGAGTTAAATAATTTTTTTTAAAATTATTTTAGCCGTTGGATAAATTTGGGCCGTTAGATCTTTTTTTAATTGTTAGATTTGATTATATTCGATCTCAGCCGTTGGATTCAATGTATTTTAAAATAACATATTTAAAAAAATCAAATTTGAATCTGAACCGTTGGATCAACCAACGGTCCTTGAAAACTAGCCATCCGATTCAAAATGTAGCTGTTGGAATTCGGTGGGTGGCCGACAAACCGCTGACAGCGGGGCCCACCCCTGTTGGGAACGAAATGCAGGCGCTCCGTGTGGGGGTGCGTTGGAGCGTGAACGGGCCGAGACTGGCCCAAAGGCCAGCGAGTCCAGTTGCACCGGGGGGGGGGGGGGGGGAATCTGAGGGGTATTTGGCCCAGAAATAACATTTGGCATTTAGCCCAAAATTTTAGCATGCATTGGAGAGTGTTTGGGGGGGGGGGGGGGGTGGTAATTTGGGGGGTAATTTGGCTTTTAGCCCATTGTTGGAGATGGTCTGATGGATCAAATAAATTTTTACACTTGAACCGCCGCAACAAACTCAAATCGTTGGATTATTGAGAGAAGGAATGAGGTTCTTTGTACATGTTTGTGTCTGATTTTGCAAGGTGCTTATGATAGGAAAATTATCTTCTCATTGATTTAGGGTTTCAGAGGAGAAGCGGAAGAAGAATAAGAAGGATTGATCGTTAGACAAAGGCGAGAGATACCATGATAGGAAAATTATCTTCTCAATGATTAACAAATAAGATTACAGATAGGTATTTATACACACCTCATCACACAGATGATTGACAGCACATTTACAACAAATCCTAACAGCCTAAATAACAACTATAACAAACTATAGAAGTATTTACAAATTGACACTTCTAAGTTTTATCTTTTACACTATGATCCTTAATAGCTTACTCATCAACTTCTTCACTTATACAAATTCGTATAGTCATATGATTGGATTGCATCTACGATTTGTTTGAAAGATTTTCACGAAACAAAGTAGATAAATGAAGACCCAAAAAAAATTAAGAGTCTTTTTACAAAGATATTTTATTATATTTATGTATAGTATGTTAATTATAAATTAAATCACATTTCATTATTTTTTTATTGGGTTAACCTCAGTTTACTACCTTGAAGTTTCTTGGTTTTCAACATTTGGTACATGAAGTTTTTTTCATCCTAGAGTGGTACCAAAAGTCATAATTTCGGAACACTTTCATACATCTATTAAGTTTTCCGTCAGAACTTCTGTTAATTGGTGATGTGGCACTCACGTGGACAATGACTGGGCACCACGTGTCAATATGGTGCCACATGAATATTAAAAAAATTATAAAAAACAAACTACAAATTTAAAAAATTAAAAAATTAAAAATGGAAAAGTTAAAAACTAGGATAAATGTCAGTTTAGTACTCCAAAGTTTTTTTGTTTCAACATTTCATACATAAAGTTTTTTTTTCATCCCAGTCTGGTATCTAAAGTGATAATTCTTAGACATTATCATACATCCTTTAAGCTCTTTGTTGAAATAGCAGTTAACCTGTGATGTGGCGCCCACGTGAAAAATGACTGGAGCCACATGTCAATCTAGGGCCCATGTGAATATTAAAAAATTAAAAATAAATAAATAATAAATAAAAGTGAAGGGATTAAAAACACCAAGTTCCTAGCGAGTTTAAAACCCAACTTGGGTAAACTCGGCCTTGCCGCCCTTGACACGTTAACGTAAAGATCGAAGCCAGGTGTCGAATTCGAAACAACAGCGCTGAAAGAGCCGCCTCTTATTCGGAGGTAACTCGCTGGGAACTTCGTGTTTTCAATCCTTTCATTTTTATTTTTATTTTTAAATTTTAAATTTTTTTAAATTTTTAATAACCACTTGGGCCCAATTATTGTGAACGTGGGTGCCACGTCACAGGTTAACTGTTGTTTTAACAGAAAGCTCAATGTATGCATGAAACTGTCCAAGAATTATCATTTTAAGTACTAGACTGGGATGAAAAAAAAACTTAATGTATGAAATATTGAAAACCAAGAAACTTCAGAGTAATAAACAGAGTTTTACCCCTTTTTTTTAATTTTTAATGTTTAATTTTTAAATTTTTAAATTTTAATGGTTTTAATTTTAATATCCATGTGGCGCCATATTGACACGCGGCGCAAAGTCATTGTTCATGTGGATGCCACGTCACTAGTTAATGGAGGTTCTGATGTAAAACTTAATGGATGTATGAAAGTGTCCCAAAATTATGACCTTAGGTAGCACTCTGAGATGAAAAAAACTTCATGTACCAACTGTTGAATACCAAGAAATTTCAAAGTAATAAACTGAGATTAACCTTTTTTTATTTGTCATATTTTTTGTAACAGCCCGTCCCGAAAAAATTTGTACAGTGGACGTGAAAAGACGGAAATACCCTTGGACGTTGAATGATGTGTGTGTGTGATATGTTTTGGTATTGGTTGGTGACCCACGTGGACCACACACACACACAAACTCTCCACTCTCTCTCCTGTACCTTCTCTCTCTCCTCCCTCTCGGATTTTTCTGCAATTTCCGTACAAAATGTACGGACGAACCTCAAACCAACTCAAATGCGCACATATCGACCTTAAAATTTCTTCCATTGTGTTCATCTCGACTTGGTGAGTTCATCTACACCAATTTTGAGGCATGGAACCTTTGAAAACCCTAGAACCTGTAACCCAAAATTTGAGGCACTGTTCATGCACACGTAAATGCGAGGTTTTTTTGAAGATTCTAAAGCCATAGGAAGCTTTAGATCATCCTTACGAAGCTCGGAGAAGAAAAACCAAGTGATTTGGACGTCGGGAAGTGGAGATCGACAAGTTTGAAAATTGGCCGGAATTATCGAGGCTTTTTCCAGCGAATCCCCGACGAGTTGGGGGTCGAGTCAGGTATGGTTGTGTTCATCTTTGTGAGATCTTCATTTTGGTATAAATTTCATGGATTTGGGTTGATAAATGAAGAAGATATGAGGATTTGAGAATTTTCTAGAAACCGGTGAGAATTCAAAGTTCAGACGGCGGCGACTGGCGAGGTCCACCGGAGAAAAAGAGAGAATATTCCGTTAGAGTTGATGGAATATTCCTAATGGCGTCAGGTAACACCGTTAGTTTTAATGGAATATTCCACGGAATATTCCTAACGCCGTTTACTGTTTCCGTCAGGGTTTCCTGTGCGTGGCCGCGCATGTGGCCGTGCACTTGCCGGCGCGTGAGGGGTCAGCAAATTATTTAAAAAATATGGGGATGATCTTGAGATTGTGTAGATCACTGTGGTATATTCATATACCCAAATTGAGCAATATATGAGAAGTTATTACCTATTGTTGGTTATGTGCGTTAAATAACGTTTTTTGGGTATTACGCATATAGGTGAAGCCTATCCTGAGGACGAACGCCATCAATCGAGGCTCGGGGGTTGCGACGCTTCGACATATCTGTGAGTGGGCAGTTGTTTTCCGTATATACCTATATAAATGAGATTTTTCCTAGAAAATCAATTAAGCGAAATGTGATATGAAATGCGATATGATATGCCATGCAAAGTATATATATCTATTTATTCATGCATTAGTAGTTGCATATAATGGTAATTGGTGATGCGGACGCACAGGTAAGTATCAGGTGAGTATATATTGATGATAGAGAATGATTATATGATTTGATGATTGTGTGAGATGTATTGAAAGCTCATAAACCTGCACCACGGTGTTAGTGCTCCCGCCCAGGGCCAGGGCTCAGTCCTTCACGTGATGTTCACCTCTCGCACCGTACGCTCACCTTGGATCCAAGTTAGATGCTCAGTCCTGTTGAATAGATCACTATAGGTGGGTTCGACTCGTAGGTGACCCGCGATTAGTGCTTAGTCTTCACGTGATCGTAGCACTAGAGCGTATTTATTTACACCCAGTCTTGTCGGTTAGATCACGTGAGGTGGTTCCGACTCGTGTGCAGGATATATTTTTATATGTGATGATGAGATTGATTATGAGCTATAGTTCAGCCGAGCTGATCACTCGGTGAACATGTTATGAGATATGATGAGTTTTCACCTGATATAGTTATATGATTTGATGAGATATATTTGGCATGGCATATAACTTGCATATCACTACTTCTGAACATGGTTTTGAGATAAGTATATACGTATTATATATTTCTAGGAAATTATTACAAGTTTTACGGCGAAGGGTTATAACTTTTGAGAATAAGAAAAGGTTTTGAAAATGATTTGTTTCTTACCCACTCAACTTTGTTTTTCGCCCCTCCGGGTTCTAGGTAGCAGAGTCTTGGTGGCCACGAGGGATGCAACGGAGTTCTGACAGAATTCACAAAAGTAGGATTCACCTTCGGGTGTTATAGTTTAGCCATTGTCCTTGATTGCAACTAGACGTTCCTTTTGCTCTGAATGTGTATTTAAATTTATCTTATTAGCTTCCGCGCTGTGCACATGGTTACGTCACTCTCACGTGACGGCCAGCACGCCCTCCTTGGGACGGGGTGTGTCATTTTTTGTGTATTGAATCTCTTCGGAAAATGAATGTAAGAGTTAATTCGTGAAGATTTCTTTCAATATCTAGTAATTAATCTAAAGATAAGGATCGATCATTTCCAACATGTCTAAATAAACAACACCAGATAAGGTGTATCAAAACTAAATATCGCACACAGATTTATGCCCACTGTGTTTTAAAAAAACAACTCTAGATCTTTCCTCTTCACTATAAAAGGGACTCAAGGATGGTTTAAAATTTTGTACATGATTACAAACAAGACATATCATAATCTTTAATTGTTTTAGATTTTGATTTATGTATAGAAAATGATGCAAAGTTTTAGACATTTGATGACCAAGATGAAGCGGAGTATGATGAAAGATTTAAAGAGCTTGAATCATATGCAGTTCTAAAGAATCGTATCCATGATTTACCAGAGGTATATACTTTATCACTCTTTCATTCACTTTTAATTTCAATCTATTTAACTTTGATTATCAATTTCTCAAAAACTTTGATTTTCAAGGTTTATCTATTAACATTCATAGCTCTTCTATTCACTTTTGTTTTTCAAGTTTTATCCATCTATAAAACTAACACACTTATTGACATATTCACTAATACAAGTAAATCTCACATACAATAGCACATATCAATATTAAATCGTGTGTTAGCAAGTATGTACCTATATTAAAGGGTGTATCAACAAACATGTCAGTTTTAAGGGGCAAATCAATAGATAAGCCTTCTTCCTCTCACTAAAAACCATTTTGATAGATATTTGAAGTACATAGATTGGGAGGGCGAAGACCCTATATGGGTTGCGGGCCTTGCCCTATACAGACTTTCATAGCCGAAAAAGGTTGATTATGTTGTGGATTTGATTTTTTAAAATATTTTTTTTCTTTTACATTGATGTTTGATTGTTTACAGAATTTTAAAGGATTATGATGGGAATCTTCTAAAACTAAAGGATTTTGAAGGGATTTTTCCGAGATTAAAGGATTGCGAAGGGAACTTGTAAAATGACTACGTAGCTTGCGTGGTTACTCTATTTAATTTATTTTCTCTCGATAAAGTTTAGTATATTCTCTTTAAGAAGTGTCTTTATCTATGTGTTCTTTAATTAAATACTATTGAATTTGGCTTATTATATTAACATCTCATAAATTATTGAATAAACCCCACATACTTAATACATCTTACGTTTGCTTTTTCAATTAAAATTTATCTTAATACACCCCACATACTTCCCTTACACCTTACATCCTTAATATACACCTTACATTTTCTACATGCACCCTGTATTTTCTACATACTCCACATTTCTCAAATCTTATAAAGCTTTTAATTTGGACAAAAAATGCCGACTGAAATTTTGACAAAAGATGCCACCTGGGATTTAGAGTATATGTGGGTTGTTTTCAATTCCACCATTAAAACCTATGTCGTCAGTTTTTAATATTTGGTGATAATTTTAGGTGTTTAATTCTTTATGTAATCCATGTGATCCCTAAAAGATGAATACGAACATAGAAGCTTGAATAACGCATAAAAAACAAGATTAAATAATTATCGATGTTGTCAAAATCACAAAAACAATAAAAATATGAAGTCTTACCTCATGTTAAGCTTCCGAAACATCAATTTCGTGTTTCATTCATCAAAAATAATTTTTCTCAATCAACATGTTTGTAGTTTCATTGGCTAGGCTTTTGTTCAACAATGGATGGTTGGATGGGTTTTGATAGTTGAAAAAGATAAATAATACGTTAAAAGTGATTTGGGGTGTACATAGAATTTTTTTTTAAAAACCTAATAAGATCAAAATTGTCATTGCATAGTAAGGTAAATAAGTCATTTAATACTACATTTTAATATAGGGTGCATTCAACATTTTGTGAAGTGTTAATATAAAAAGCCTTGAATTTTTATGGCAGGCCGCCTGTTATCCGTCCGGAAAACCCTGGATCAAGAAGCATGAAGTGCTTCATATTTGGTGCTGGATGGGTATCATTTTGATTAAGGCCAAGATTAGTTGTTGTTAATGTTAACTGGACTTTTGTTCCCTTTGTAACCAAAACAAAGAAGAAAAATGATGAGCATATTGCTGTTGGCAACTTGGCACATCAGAAAGTGAGCACATTGCTTCTTCTTCTTTCTTTATGTTTTCGGGATAACTGTATATTGTCGAGGATCCTGGAAAAGTAGATGCTGATAGGAAAAAAAACAGATAGAAGTAGCATTGGTGCACGACGGATATAACTCACTTAGTGTTGTAATAAGGAGACACGAAATCCAGACAATCCTCTTTAACCACCCGACTAGGGCGAGCGTGATGCTTTTCATCACTTTCCTTTGGTTCTTTGTTCTCTTCACTCTGCGAATTGAGATTCATCATAATCCTTACGGATTGAAAAACAACTGTTTGGAGGGCAGCTTAGAAGCTTGTATCATTATATTCTTTCTCCAAGGCAATTGAATGCAAGATTTGATAATTTAGAATTTACAATGACTAATATATTGTGGAAATAGACAGATATATCTTGTTCGAACATAAATTTCTTTTAATAAAAAAAATGATCAAGTTTTGTAAATGGTTGCATACAATTTCCTTCAAGAACACAAAAGTCATTGAGTTTGCATTCTCCTTAACCAAGTCTAAATCCTCTTACAACTTCTTGAGTTAAACTTCCTAGAAATATGGATTTATCTCTATTTCTTATTTCTCAATAATCGTGGGGAGAAATTATTGGGCATGGCTGCTACACAAGAGTGTACAATACATGTAGGTCTGTATTTTATTTTATTTTATCCAAGTGTAGTGTGAATAAATTCTATTTCTACATAATTGAGTATATGGACCATCTCACAGATGACCAATTTTCATGGCACGAATACACGGTTGCCGTAACAATAATATGAAATGTGACAAGCACGTTTACACATCTCTCCTAATCACCATACTTATCACTTGGTGAATAAGAGTTTTGAACTTGAACTAATTGTAGAGGAAATTCAAATTAATGTTGTAGCAAAATAAATAAATAAAAAATATCGATGTGGTAGACAACATGGACAACTAGAAGCTTATCCAAATTGATTTCTATTTGTATAAATCAAAACATAAGAAGTGTGCCTGAGCAAATATAGATTTAAAGCGTATTCAAAATATACTATATTTAAAAAAAAACTAATAAAATGGCCACATGTTATATTAATTTTTGGGTTAATCTCAGTTTACTACTCTGAAGTTTCTTGGTTTTCAACATTTGGTACATGAAGTCTTCTTCATCCCAGTTTGGTACCTAAAGTTATAATTCTGGGACACTTTCATACATTCGTTAAGTTTTCCATTAGAACCTCTGTTAATTGATAACGAGGCACCCACATGAACAATAACTGGGCGCCACGTGTCAATAGGGGTCGACTTGAATATTAAAAAAAATAAAAACTAAAAATTTTAAAATTCAAAAAAAAAAAAAAAAATATCCCCACTCGTCTCCTACCTTCCCCCATCCCCCTTCCTCCCTTCTTTCCTTTGCAACTTGCACCTCCCTCGCTTCCATCTCTCATCTGCAACCCGCAACACCACCTCCTCCACCATTCCTCTCCTAACCCCACCTAGGCCTGACAATTCCTGACACGACCCGATAACCCGACAAGACACAACACGAAATTAACAGGTGTTCGGGTCGACACGATAACAAATCGGATCGTTATTAGGTAACCCGATAAGCACATGTTAAGATAACGGGTTGGTTCGGGTATACACGTGGGTAACACGATACACGATAAGCAGAATATTAATTTAATAATTTATAAGCCTAAAAAAATACTATAATAATTATATATATTAATTTAACAATTTTATACCCCTAAAAACTATAACAATTATATATATATATATATATTAAATTAACTATAATAATTATAATAATTATACCCCCAAAATATTAACTATAATAATTATATATATATATATATATTAAATTTTAAATTAAATTTTATACCTCTAAAAACTATAAAAATTAATATGCATCTGCCCTTAGAAGAAAAAGGGAGGGAAAAATGAAAATTATAAGAAAAGGAAACAAAAAAAGAGGGAAAGGTGGGTGTAGTGGTATTTTGCTTGCTACTAGTAATTTAATATGCATCCGTCCTTTGAAGAAAAATGGAGGGAAAAATGAAAATTATAAGAAAAGGAAACCAAAAGGAGAGGGAAAGATGGGTGTAGTTGTATTTTGCTTGCTACTAGTAGGGCGGGTTTTTCCACCGTGGTCTCTCATCTCAAGTGCGCACTTGTTAGGATAAGATCCGACAGCTGTGTTCTTGACACGTGTACGTCATTTACCTCTCTTTCTCCTTTTTTTCTTGAGAAATTTTTCATTGTAACGAGAACACAAATAGGACGCCATGTGTTTTAATAGAAGGGGTGAGAAATTTTATTTTTTAAGTTATTAACTTTTTATCACACATATCCCACTATTTTTATAATGACACGTGATGTACTACTCCATGTACCGGTCAATTATACGTACAAAATATATAGGTTTAAATTTACTTTATAATATATATATATACACACACACACACCATTGAACTTGATGGGATACGAATTATACAAAACTAATTTCAACGATCCAACCATCAAACTTGTTTGTATATGCTTCGAGATCGCATCAGCAAAAAATCGCAAAAAACAAACATTCAAAGATCAAGTAACCGAACAAAACTTTTCAATGGTTATAAAACGAAAAATCACGATTTAACGGTTATTTTAACTCTGATTTTGATTATTTTTTATAGCTACTTCTTAATCCTATATGAATACAATGAATGAATTCGATCTTCAATTTAAAATATTTATACTAGTGGATATCGCAAAATCTTATTTTATACTTAATGAAAGTATAAATAAACTCTAAGTGTTAGTGAATCTACCGTTTTGATGGGATACGCATCCTACGAAACTAATTTCAACGATCCAACCGTCAAACTTGTTTGTATATGCTTCGAGATCGCATACGCCAAAAATTTTAAAAAACAAACATTAAAAGATCAAGTAACGGGACAAAACTTTTCGACGGTTATAAACAAAAAATCACGATTTAACGGTTATTTTAACTCCGATTTTGATTATTTTTTACAGCTACACTCATTGACCCTATATGAATACAATGAATAAACTCGATCTTTAATTTAAAATATTTATACAAGTGGATACCACAAAATCTTATGTTACACATGAAAGTATGAATAAACTCTTAAATGTTAGTGAATCTATTGTTTTGATGGGATACGCATTCTACAAAAGTAGTTTCAACGATCAAATTGTCAAACATGTTTGTATATACTTCGAGATTGCATACGCCAAAAATTGCAAAAAACAAATATTCAGAGATCAAGTAATGGGACAAAACTTTTCGACGGTTATAAACGAAAAATCACAATTTAACGGTTATTTTAACTCTGATTTTGATGATTTTTTTCACAGCTACACTCCTTGATCCTATATGAATACAAGGAACTAATTTGATTGTCAATTTAAATATTTACACAAGTAGATACCACAAAATCTTATGTCATGATGATCGATGAAAATTGAAGATTTTGTAAAAAGAATAACGTGCAAGCTTTGAGTTCCATTGACAAGATTTAAACTTTTGAGAAAAGCTTCACAACCTTGAAAATAAAAACTCTTTGATTTGGATAGCCTTGCACATTTAATATTTTGTAATAGACTAGTAGTGTATGGATATTTGTTTATTAGGCTCTTATTTTCGAGCGTAGATGTAGTACTTAAACGTCAAATGTGTTTTAATGTTTTGAAATAATATTTATGTGGCAATGTGTGGTATATGCAAATTTAAGAAAAATATATATTTTTCTTAACGGGTCATAACGGGTCGAGTCACTTTACCCGTTGGGTAAAGTAACCCGACCTGTTAAGGACCCATTAAGATAACGGATGTGACACGACACGACTCATTAAGATAACATGTGTTACACATAAACGACATGAACACGGCAAACACGACCCGTTTGCCAGGCCTACCCTACCTTCCTCCTGCACCCCCAACCCACCATGTCCTCACCCATCGAACCCAAATCCCGCAAGTTCCCACCGCCCTCAACGCCAAATGGGACCCAGGCACCATTTCCCGATCTAGTTGGAGTTTTTGCTCCAGACCTTGGACCAGCAAACTCTCCACCGCCATTAAAACACGAAATTTGCAGGTGCGACGTGACTGGGTTTTGTTTTTTCACTGATTAGACTAGAATTTCCACCGTAAAATTGACATCTTGTTTATCTTAAAATTGCAACGACCCAATTGAAATCTTACACATTACTTTCAACTACAATTTAAGCCATAATTCAAACCAATTGCAGCGATTAAAACCCAAAAAAAATTAGAAATCGATGCGATTAAAAAACCCTAACCATAAACCCAACTTCAATTTTCCTTAGTTAGATCAAAGCAAAGAAAACAAAATATGTACGTGTGATCTCGATACCTGGAGTCTTGGAGTTTAGCGGTGGGCTTCTTCTCGATGACGAGAACGATAATGTCGGTGCCGCGGACGCCGACGACGGCGTTACCCGTACTGACCGCCTCGAGCGTGTACTCGACTTGGAAGAGATGACCGTGTGGAGAGAACACCGTCTTCCGAAATTTGCAGGTGCGGGCTACAGAGGAAAGAAGGGGGGGGGGGGGGAGGGGGATGGTGGGAGGTAGACAGGTGGGGATTTTTATTTTTATTTTTATAATTTTTTTTTGTATTTTAAATTTTGTATTATTATTTTTTAATATTCAAGTGGGCCCCTATGGATACTTGGTGCCCAGTTATTGTTCACGTGGACGTCACGTCATCAGTTAACAGAGGTTCTAACGGAAACTTTACGGATGTATGAAAGTGTCCCATAATTATAACTTTAGGTACCATACTGAGATGAAAAAAACTTCATGTACCAAATGTTGAAAACGAAAAAACTTCAGGGTAGTAAACTGAGATTAACCCTTAATTTTTTTTTTTATATAAAGAGAAAGATAAAATAAAAAATATGAGAGGAAGAGATGGAATAGAAAAAGAAGAAGAGCAATCCTAGTCCAACCTCCACCCCCCCTATTCCCTATGTTCATTTGTCATCCTCCTTGGGCAATCATCACTCATTTTTGCTTTGCCCTCATCTCTGTCACACCCAACTCTCCATCTCTCTCAACTCTCACCATCTTTCCCTTCTCTGTAAAACCCAGAGGCCCGAGTCTACATCACAACTGCCATTCTTGGACCTCCCTCTTCCTCTTTTCTATAAACACCGAGGCACACCAACGCCTCTATTTCCCGACGAAAGATTACCACAAAACCACCATCCCCGCGTTAAGTTTTTAGAATAGTGTAGTTCAGAAATAATGTAGTATTTGGATTTAGTTTCAGAAATAATTAGTGTTCAGTTTTCAGAAATAGTGTAGTACCTGTGTTCAATTTTAAGAACAGTGTAGTACTCGTGTTTAATTTCAGAAATAATTAGTGTTTAATTTTCAAAAATAGTGTTTAGTTTCAGAAAAGTACCGTTCAGTTTCAGGAATAGCCTAATACATCTTAGTTTCAGAAATAGTGTGTGTGATATACGCGCTTCAGTTTAAATTACTTTTTTCTAATTTTTTTTATTATATTAAACTTTTATCATTTTCATAAAAATTTAGAGAGCTGCTAGACCCACCCCGTTGTCTTATTTCATCACCCACGTTATATTTACACCCACTATAAAAAGTTAAAAAATTAAAATGTTATTTCCTCACCCACTAGTATTCCTAAAATAACCTTAATATATATATATATATATATATATATATATATATATATAAAACTTATGAGTAAATTGTAGCTATGGTCCCTTAACTCTAACTCAATTAGAGCAATGGTCCCTCAACTAAAAATCCATTACCATTGGTCCCTCAACTTTAATTCAACTGGAGAAATGGTCCCTTAACTTTAATCCAATTGTAGCAATGGTCTTTCCAATATAACTCGTTTTGACAAAAATTTTGACATAGTTGACGAAAAGAACCATAATTATACACTTTGATGAGTTGAGGGATCCTAATTGTATTCCAACATAGCTTATTTTGACAAAATTTTGACAAAATTGATGAGAAGGACTATAGCTACACATTTTGATAAGTTGAGGGACCAATGGTAATGAATTTTTAGTTGAGGGACCAATGGTAATGAATTTTTAGTTGAGGGACCATTGCTCCAATTTGATTAAAGTTGAAGGACCATTCGTACAATTTACTCAAAACTTATCTCTTAAAAAAAAGAATATAAACAAATAATATCACTCTCTTCTAAAAGCCTGCAGAAAAAAAAAACCGGGATCTTCCAATCTTCAACCTGATGTACACCTGTTGTTCACCATGGGAAGGGAAAAATCAGAGTCTTCCATTTGCTTCTAGAACTCTGGAGCTCTCTCTCGAACCCGAACCCCTGGCCTCCGCAAATGTGGCTCACCTATGTTCTGGTGGTGTGTAATTTGATCAATCCTGAGCTGCCAACCACTTGGAAAATGCTAGATTTAGATTGAGCCGTTTATAAGATGGTTTACCTATTATCTTTTAATTTCTTAGACCCCTTGTAAGTTGTAAGCAATCCAATAAAAACAGGTTTGGTCAGGATTGAAAATGGAGCTTACTCAAGTAAACCATCTCCGGGAATACGCATATGAAAACATGAAACAAATTGCACTAACCTAAACTAATCATAATAATGTACGCAAAAGTTAAATATAAAATCATAGCAACAGAGGTATGCAAATTCAAATAAAAAATCACAGAGCCATGCAAATTCAATTGTACGATGGCGACAAATTAAAATTACTCACACATAAAATTATTCTTCTACATCTTCGATGAAACATAATCCTCTACTTCTTCCATAGAAACGTCATCTTCTAAGTTCATTCTTTTTGCTTTCTCTGAATAAAAGATGATGGGAAGGAGGAGTTAGGGTTTAAGGGAGACAAATCGTCTAAATAGAGCGTGAGAGTTATCATGCCCAAACTTTTCTCTTTTTTTTTACAGAAAAAAAAAAAAAACCACAAAACAGTGTAACTAAGGTCCTTATTAGTCATTTTACAAATGGATAAATTTGTAACTAAAAAAATCATTAAAAAATGGGTGGGAAGATAAGACATTGGGGTGAGAATAACAGCTCTCAAAATTTAAGTCATTTTCATTAATGTTTAAGTTCTTTTCATTAAATAAAGTTATAAGGTAGTTTTTAGTTAAAATAAACACAGCCCAAACTATTTTCATTAAAGCTTCCTTATGTAGGTTAATATTTATTTTGCCATGGCTAGTAGCATATTTGGCAAATAGACCATGTCACAATATATTACTAAGGGCAAGAATGAAAACAAATTTTTTTATAAGATTCTTATGGGCAAGTTAACAAGGTACACATTTAAACAAATTGGAGGTCTGTTTAAATATATATATGTTGTATTTTTTTTATAAGGTCCATGGTCGCTTTAGATTAAAATAGCGATCATGGACAAACTTGCTGCTTCAGTTTTGGATGCTTCAGACTTCTCACTCAATCCTTGGGGAATGAAGTTCATCGTAATCCTTACGTACGTCGGATTGAAAAGAGCTGCCGACGACCTCGATTCGCCGCCTTATGCCTTGATAATATGAATATTCCACTCCAATCCTTAGGGATTGGAAACAAAGGGTTTGAGGAAGAAGCAGGTTCTTTATACATGTTCTTGTGTCTGATTTTGCAAGGTGCTTGCTTACTGATCAACTTCTTCACTCATACAACGTTTAATCATGCAATTCGAAATGCATCTAAGAATTGTTCGAAAGATATTATAGAATGAAGATCCACATAAAATTTTTACTAGGATATTTTATTTTATACATTTGTGTATGGTATGTTAATTATAAATTATGTGGAATTTCATTATTTTTTATTTATTTTATTTTTTTCGTACATTGAATCTCTTCACAGAAAATGTGTGTAAGAGTTTGAATCTCTTCACAGAAAATGTGTGTAAGAGTTAATTCGTAAAGATTTCTTTCAATGTCTAATAATTAATATAAAGATAAGGATGGACCATTTCCAAACGAGTCTGAAAAAACAAAACCAGACAAGGCGTATCAAAAATCAATACCGCACACAGATTTATGCCCAGTGTGTTTTCAAAAATTATATTCTAGATCTTTCCTCTTAACTATGAAAGGGCCCCATGTCTGTTGTCCTCAATTTCGTGTCTTCTTCATGTCTCCTCTCCGTTTGATAGACATGTGTCCTTCTACTTAACAAAGCTTAAACCATGTTAAGTCTTACAATTTTGTTTTACAAAATAAATTAATAAAAGAATAAAATAAACCACAAGATGGGAGTTTAGGAGAACATGACGATGACAACACGCCCAATTAATAAGCTGCCCACAAATCTAGATGGCAACCGCAACAACCACCCCACCTTGCCGTCAGAAGCCCGTCGCTTTCCTCTTTGCTACTGCCAGCCCTCCTTCTCTTTTTCCCTCCCTCCCTCCCTCCTTCTCCTTCCCTCTCTCTCCCCCTCCCTCTTCAAACCCGCACAACAAATCTAGGAATCATGGTCGTCGTCGGCGAGTATATACACCAATCCTAGCATTTTAGTAATTATTGGTCAATCAATCAAATCAAATTGGAGTCGACGAATCAAATTGAACACGAGTCTCCCATTTAAATATAGCCGAGAGTTGGAATCTCATCGAACAATAATTGTTCTGTTGCTATTACAAGGTTGATGTTGAAGGAATGAAGTGTGTCCCGATGGGTTTAGGGTTAGCTTCTAGGGTCAGCTACCATGGGTGTATCTCTAGGGTAAGCTTAAGGCTATATTGTTGTAAATCAGCTTTTCCTTAATTTAAGGGTAGTGACTGATTAGTGTAAAGTAGATTAAGCTTTTCCTTGATCTAATGAAGGTGACTGATTGGGTTAAGTAGGTTAGCTCTAGTTGGCTGTGATAGATAGCCTTCCTTTCTTCCTTCTAGTCAGCTGCTTGCAGTAACTAGCTATCCGAACCTCTTCTTCTTCTCCTTTCTCATATATACCTCGTCACTTGTACATTTGGACATATGAAATAAATTGAAACTTAAAGCTAGAAAATCTACATGGTATCAGAACAGGTTCTTTTGTAACCATGCTGCTGCGTTATTTCTTTCAAACTTTGAGCCATGGCTGAAGAAAGTTCAGTGAACCGCGATGAGGAAACTCAACATAGCCTCTCCCCAAATTTCTCAGACGTTGAGGTTAACACCAATCAACGTCTGTGTTCAGTTCTCTTGAACGAGTTCAATTACCTCCATTGGCCTCGAGCTGTTTCACTAGCTCTTGGAGGCAAAGGGAAATTAGGGTTTGTCAATGGAAGCGTGGAAGCTCCAGACAGCTCATTGTCTACATGCGGTGCATGGCTTTGCAAAGATTAGCTTGTCATGTCCTTACTCCTCAATACCATGGAGAAACATGTTGATGAGATTTTCAGCTATTACAATTCGTCACTTAACCTTTGGAAAGCCTTGCAGGATATGTATGGAAGTCAAAACAATTATGCACGTGTTTTTCAACTTTAGAAGGACATTGCTAGTGCCCAAGAAGAAGGGAAAATGTTTGTTCAACACATTGAGAGCCTCAAGGCTATGTGGAATAAGCTGGATGTATATCTCCCTCATACCACAGACCCTACCATTCTCCTAAAACGAGCTGAGGAAGACAAAATCTATCAGCTGTTAGGGAGTTTGAACTTCGAATATGAGGACCTAAGGAGTCACATCTTAATGAGTCAAGAACTGCCCACCTTCAATAATGTCTGTGTAGCTATTCAGTGAGAAGAAGCGGGGAAGAAAGTGATGAATGCTAAGCACAGCTCAAGATTCACTGAGACTCGTGCATATGCCTCAAATTACAAGAACTCATAAACAAAAGGGTACAAGGGTAGAAATACACACCTAAAATGCAAATACTGCAATGGTGTTGGTCATATGGAAGACAAGTGTTGGGAACTTCATTATGAACTCAAGCCGAAGTTTAGCAAAGATGGAAAGATGATACCAAGGTCCTCACAGTAATTTCACCCTCACCCCAAGGCTCAACTTGCTAATGCTCACTCTTCTACTATCTCACAAGGATCCATGGAGTTCACTGCCAATCCATTGTCACTCATCAATGAATTTGCAGCCTATCTTCAAAGTAAGGGACACAAAAGAGGTTCACAAGCTCAAGGCAAGGATGAGGGCAGTCATATAGCTATGTTGGGATAGTTTGCTGGCTTTCTTGCTGGAAATGAGAAAGTACTGCGGGAGGATGCACCAGGTATACTCAAAGCCTTCACTATTGCTCTATTAACTAGTATTGAAAATGATTGTTGGATAATATATTCAGGAGCCCCAGATCATATGACAAACAAAGTCTCAAACTTGCATCATTTTAAACGTTTTTCAAGTCCTTCACATGTTTCAGTTGCAAATGGAAAAAATGTCTTAGTTTTGGGCAAAGGAGAAATAAACTTACTTTCACACAATACACCTTCCACTGCCTTATATGTACCAACCTTTCCTTTCCAACTTCTGTCAATTGGAAAAATCACAAATACCCTAAATTGTTGTGCTATTTTCTCACCAAATAATGCGATTTTTCAGGATGTTCTCACTATGAAGATGATTGGTGAATGGGTTTTCATAAATGGACTTTATTACCTGTGTAAGAATGCTTGTTTTACTCAAGCTTTTCAAGCTCAATCGAAGTCCATAGATGAAAACCAACTTTGGCATAAGAGATTAGCTCACCCCTCAGAAGTTGTTTTTGTCTAAACTGTTTCCACATTTTTGTAAATCTCATCTTACTTGTGATACTTGTCAATTTTCTAAGTTTACTATACTACCTTTTGGTAATTCGATGTCTAGGACAAGTAAACCTTATGAAATGGTACACACTGATGTATGGGGACAAGCAATTGAATCAATGGAAGTATTTAAGTACTTTGTTCTATTTGTTGATGACTTCTCTCGAATAAGGTTTTTATACCTTATGAAATCAAAGAGTGAAGTCCTAAACATTTTCATATGCATGTTAAAACTCAAATTCATTCAAACATAAAAGTTTTAAGATCAGACAATGGCACTGAATTTCTATCCAACAACATGCTTCAATACATAAGTTCTCAGGGCATCATACATTAAACCAACTGTGTAGGAACTCCCTAATAAAATGGAGTTGCTGAGAGAAAGAATAGGGATCTCTTGGAGAAAACTCGTGCTCTCATGCTTCACATGCATGTTCCAAAGAAATTTTGGTCATTTGATATCCTCACTGCCACTTATTTCATTAATCGACTCCCAAGTTGTGTGCTAGAGTACAAATCTCCTTATGAAGTACTCAAAGGTAGAAAAATTGATTTGGATGTGTTTGCTTTGTTCACATTCAAGCCTTGAATTGTGACAAGTTAGATGGCAGGGCTACTAAGTGTGTGTTTATGGGGTACTCTTCCACTCAAAAGGGATATAAGTGCTTCAATCCAGTAACTAAGAAGTGCATTGTGTCAAGAGATGTGAAGTTCGAAGAAGATTATCCTTATTTCACTTCCAAATGAACTACTACAAGTCAAGGGGAGGAATTGTTTGAATTATTTCCACTCCCCCAGAATTATAATAATCTAGTGTTGGAAAAAAACCCAATCTCTGTGATTTCAGATAGTGAAGACGTGCAAACTGACTCAATCACTGCTAGTCTGACTCTTGCAAGTGAAAGGGACGATGAGTCTCATTCTGATCACCCTCAACATCTTACAGAGTCTCAAGTGATTAAAAGAAATCCTCCTCGAATGAAGAAACCTCCAACTAGGTTGCAGGATTATGTTACTTATGCCTCACGACACCCTATCACTGACAACATCAGTTTTCATGAGTTCTCTGCATCTCATGTTGCATTTCTTAGTGAAATTGATAAACACTGTGAACCTAGGAGTTTCCAAGAAGCATCAATCATCCCACAATGTAATCAAGCTATGGAAGATGAGCTTCATGCACCGGAAGAAAATAACACCTGGAGCTTAGTTCAACTACCACCAGGAAAAAGGGCTGTTGGAAGTCGTTGGATTTACAAGATCAAATTCAAGGTTGATGGTTCTATTGAGAGACACAAGGCTAGACTTGTGGCTCGAGGTTTCACCCAAACCTTTCGGGTAGATTATAAAGAAACATTTGCACCTGTGGCCAAGATGAATTCAGTAAGGATTTTACTCTCAATGGCTGTCAATTGTGGGTGGTCCCTCTATTAAATGGATGTGAAGAATGCTTTTCTTCACGGAGAGTTACAAGAAGAAGTGTATATACAGCCTCCTATAGGCTATAATGGTTTTGAAGGCAACGTGGTGTGTAAATTGCACAAGGCAATATATGGATTGAAACAATCCCCGAGAGCTTGGTATGCTAAGGTCAGTTCAGTACTAGAGAAGGCTGGATTTGTGCGAAGTAATGCTGATTCTTCACTGTTTGTAAGAACTGGTACCAGTGGGAAGTTGGTGGTTCTCATCTACATGGATGATCTCATCATCACATAAGATAGTGCTGTTGAAATTGAGGCATTGAAACGTTCTCTACATCAAACATTTGTTATCAAAGATTTGGGGCGGCTAAAGTATTTTTTGGGTATTGAAATGGCAACATCTTCAAAGCGGCTGTTTCTACATCAACGCAAATATGTAATGGATCTTTTTCAGGAAGCAAACATGCTTGACTGCAAACCTGCCATCATTTCTGTGGATTGTAAACTGAGACTCAACACAGAGGGAGAATCCATGCATGATGTGAGTTATTATCAGTGGTTGGTAGGGAAGCTTATATATCTCACCATCACATGCCCATATATCACATATGCAGTGAGCTTGGCAAGCCAATTTATGCATTCTCCCACTGTTGATCACCTTCACATTGTTAAGAGAATTATGCACTACCTCAAAGGTTCAATAGGGCAAGGAATCATCATGCGTAACAATAAGTCCACTGCCATTAGTGGCTACACAGATGCAGATTGGGCAGGGAATGCACTTGATAGAAAATCTACCACAATCTATTGTACATTTGTGGGTGGAAACCTTGTCATTTGGAAGAGCAAGAAGTAACAGGTAATTGCTTGCTCCAGCGCAAAGGCTGAATATCAAGCCATGGTAGCCACTGGCTGTGAACTTATTTGGCTTAAAGGGCTCATTTTAGACTTAGGGTTTCCTACTTCGTCCTCTATATGTCCCTTATGTGCGATAATCAAGCAGCCATGCACATTGCTGCCAACCCTGTGTTTCATGAAAGAACCAAACATATCGAAGTGGACTACCATTTCATTCGAGCTTAAGTTCAAACTTAAGCATACAGACCATCTTCACACGAAACCATGATCAACTGGCAAATCTCTTTAGGTTCTGGCATTAGCTCAATTTCATCATTTTTTGGGCAAGCTTGGCTCAATTAACCTCCTCGTTCTAGCTTGAGGGGGAGTGTTGAAGGAATGAAGTGTGTCTCGATGGGTTTAGGGTTAGCTTCTAGGGTCAGCTACCATGGGTGTTGTAACATCCCACATTGACCAACGGAGAGGGGATGATGTGCCTTATATGTACATGCCCACCTCCATATAGCACGAGGCTTTTAGGGAACTCACTGGCTTTGGATTCCATCGGAACTTTGAAGTTAAGCGAGTTCGGGCGAGAGCATTCCTAGGATGGGTGACCCACTGGGAAGTTCTTGTTTGAGTTCCAGAAACAAAACCGTGAGGGCATGGCCCAAAGCGGACAATATCGTGCTATGGCAGAACCGGTCTGGGATGTGACAGGTGTACCTCTAGGGTAAGCTTAAGGCTATATTTTTGTAAATTAGCTTTTCCTTAATTTAAGGGAAGTGACTGATTAGTGTAAAGTAGATAAAGCACTTCCTTGATCTAAGGAAGGTGACTAATTGGGTTAAGTAGGTTAGCTCTAGTTGGCTGTGATAGACAACCTTTTTTTCTTCCTTCTAGTCAGCTGCTTGCAGCAGCTAACTATCTGGACCTCTTCTTCTTCTCCTCTCTCATATATACCTTGTCACTTGTACATTTGGACATATGAAATACATTGAAACTTAAAGCTAGAAAATCTACAGTTGAAGAGATAGAGTAGAGAGAGAGAATGAGTTTCGTTGGCGAAGAGAATAGGTGGTGGTTGTGGTTGTGTTACTGGGGAGTTTTGGCTTTATCAATTTTCAATTTTTTGCAGGCAGTTAAAAAAGCTTCATTAAGTAGGAAGACACATGTTAATCAAACGGAAATGAGACATAAAGTACTAAATTGGGTACAACAAAACTGCGACCCTATAAAAGGGAAACAAGGCTGGTTTGTTTTGTACATGATTACAAACAAGACATATCATGATCTATAATTGCTTTAGGTTTTGATTTATGTAGAGAAAATGATATAAAGTTTCGAGACATTTGATGATCAAGATGAAGAGAAGTATGGTGTAGCTTTGAAGAACTTGAATCATGTGCAGTTGTAAAGAATCGTATCTATGATTGACCAGAGATATATACTAACTTTTATTGCTCTTCTATTCACTTTTCAATTTAATCTATTTATGTATGATTTTCAAGTTTTATTATTTTCGTGTACATATTTGCCTATATAGGACGGTGTGTCAACTAATATGTCAGTTCAGAGAATTAAATCAACAAATAAGCCTTCTTTCTTTCACTAAAAATCAATTTGATGGATATATGAAACACAAAGTATGGGACGTCGAAGCCCCTATATAGGTCGCGGGTCTGCCCTATACAGATTTACGTAGCCAAGAAAGGTTGATTGTGGTGTGGAACTGATATTTTTGTTATTTTATTGTTTTTTTAGTAGAGTGACAACGTAAGTGGATTAAATAGTTGTTAGGTGGGTGGGCAATCAGTGTAGATTGAACCCGCACAAGAGCAATGTATAATTGTTTTTTCCGGTTGCGTTGCTGCAGCTTTGATATTTTATGGTTGTTGTAGTTGTCCTGGCTTTGGATTCTTTGTTAAAAACCAGCGAGCGAGCATGGACAAGCTTGCGGCTTCAGTTTTGGAGAATGGGTGAATTATTTGATGTGAAATACTGTATGTTATAAAGGCTTATTATTTTTCTCGTCTGGAAACAGGTGATGTTTATAGGCAGCCATTGAGGAGCAGCCTGCACTCCATCCGCTTGAACGGTGTAGCATTAGAAATGCATGCAGAAAGGAAGAATCTGGAGGACATCTAGAAGGAAGGGGAGAAGAGGACGTGGTCCAAGCTGTTTTCGCTGGCAGCTGGCGGCTGGCTGAGATAAGGTCCCACTTAACTTGATCACAATAGTTGTTTATTTAGAATAATGCTAGGAGTACCATCTTTTTTGTTAGATGTTGTAAATTACATGATATAACTGGTAATGGTTAGACTTCTTTTTTAATAATTTAAAAAAGAAATCTAACAATCATCTGTCACATCGTGTAGTTTATAAAATATGATCTAAAATGACGTCTCTCTAGCATCACCCTTTTAGTTATTTTATTTTTTAATATTTCATTATTTGGAAGAGATAATTTTCGAACTTAAAACATCTTTCAATGACTTTGGAGAGAAATACCACCAAAACAAATCAATTCATTAATGGCTAGTTCGCTTTGGTTTGTTTGGTTAAGCCGTTAAGCAAATATTCTCAGGGCCTGTTTGATATCTTATTAAAAAAATTTCATCATTTCTCAAAACCTTTTTTTTTTAAGAACATCTCTTGAAAACAATTTGTTTTAAGACTCAAAAACTTGTTTGGTATGAAATTTATAATTGTTTTAAATCGTAAAACTTAAATTGGTGTTTTTAGTGAATAGGTTTTTTTTTTTAAGTTAGTCTCGAGATTAGTTTTTTAACATAATTCAATCAAACAAGTTTTTAAGGCCTAAAATTTAAAAAGTATTTTCCAGTTAAAAAAAATTGAATTCAAATAGAGTACCAAACACAGCCTAGTTTTCCAACATGTTTCAAAGAAAATTTCATACTACCACGAACGAATGTTTACTGAGACTAAAGAGAAGTTGGAAAAATATAGGAGAGAGATAACGGGTATGAGATCAATCTAATTCCTGCGTGTTTAGGTATTAGACTACAAGATTAAGATTATAGTGGGAATTCTACGTACTCTTTTAATCAAAACAAAAACAATCAGGTATTTGTAATTTGTAACAATGAATTCAATTGTAGCATAAAGATTACCAAAAAAAAGTGGGCATAAAATTTTGTTCAAGAACACAAAAGCCATTGATTTGGCAAGAGTCTAAATCCTCTAATATCTACGGGAGTATTTTTTCTCGTCACTCTTAAGTGAAGATGATCCTCACCTCCTTTGAATGATTTTAAATTTAAAGATCTGTGGAGTTAATAGACATAAAATCTAAAAATTTAAGCTCATTGGTGGTGTGAGCAAAAATGGACCCGATATTTACATACAAAAATTCGTGAGCAGAACCCAAAAGAAAAAAAAGCTATATTGTTCTTGTATTTTGTTCTTATTCTTTCTGCAGGTGGATCTTCAATAATGTTTTTTCTGATAAGCACCATACCAAACCGGAACTCCTGTCGCAACGCCGCCACCAAAATTATTGTTTTCAGCCACCGGAAACCCCATTCTCGAGTGAGACGACGTCGTTGAACTTGAACAAGCGTACATCTCCGGAACCTTCATTCTCACAGAAATATTAATAATCCCATTCCTCTCCCCCCTGTGATCCCTCAGCCTGTAACTCAAATAATGCAGGTAACCCTCCGGCACGTACCCACCTACAAAATCCGACGCCGGAATCGTCGCCTTCCCGACCGTCCTGACGCCGTACGACGTCTTGCATTGGACCTCTACCGTGATGGACCTCGAGTGCGCTGGCAAGTCGAGCACGAGCTTCTCGTTCCATCGAGGGTAGGAGCCGCCTTCGGTGTCCATTTCCGTGGTGCAAAACTGACTGTTGGTGTCGGTCCGGACGGTCACAGAGGAGTTTTTCTTGATGGGTTTTCGATCTAATTTCAGATTCTCGGCGGAGATCACCGTGATCTCGAGCGTCTGGGAATTGGATGCCATGGTGGATGAATTGGTTGTGTTAGGTTAGGGGAATTGTAAGAGCCGACGAGAGGAAATAGGTGTGGGTGGGGTTACATATAGGAACGGAGTGTTGAGGGAAGTGTGTGAGAAAGGAGCGAGCAACAGCCACGTGGTTTCTTCTGTGGAACTGAAAATTAGACTACGAAATAAATACTCGCCGAAATAGGGAGAAGTGTAATTTGGTTTTTTAGTTGACTTTGCGCCTTTTACTGAGTTTTTGAGATTTTTGAGGAGAGAAATTTCCATGTAACTAACTAGCTCATGCCTCTTACATCCACAAAGAAACTTTTCCAAGTAATTCATTCTTTCAGCTTATCGCAGAGAGATTTTTCAGCATGATCTACGTGTTATTATACAAGCAGTGAGATATATGTGTTAAAAAGTTAATAACTTAAAAAATAAAATTTCCACCACTTATATAAAAACACATGGTGTACTATTCGTATTCCGGTCATAATGAAAAATTTCTCCTTATTGTGGGGCTAATTTTTTTTGGAAATAGGGATGTATCTTTGTTTTTTATTTCTTGAAAATAGCGTGGAGAAATTCTTAAGTACGGAGGCTGATGCATATGAACATGCTTGCATAGTACAGGTATGCCCCGTTCTTTATTTAATAGTTCTCAAGTGGATAAACTAAATGATAATATTTTCATTTACGTTGAGAGGCAAGTTCACACCTCTCTAACTTAACTTATTGCGCGGTGATAAGAGTTGGAAACTTGCAACATTTTGCGGAGGAAATCCAATTATGGCGTGTTGCGTGGGTTGAGAGTTATTTCTAGTCATGCTTGTAATTGAATCTTCATGATTTGTTAAGAAAATCTAAACTCTTTTTGCTTTGTTGGGTGAAGCTTTCATAATCTCAAAAGTGCCATTTTCTTAATTATTTAAATTATAATAAATTGTAGATTATTACGTAAAATAAAATAAAATATTCAAGAATAAATAAAGAATAAAACAAACAAGAGGCTATAGTATTATATAAATTGAAAAGTAAATTGCTTATTCTTTATGTAAACATTGAATGGAAATTGGCGGGGAATGTGATTGAAGTTTCTATGAGTAAAATAATGTTGGGCAAATCTAATCTAGCAGTCAAAGTAAAATTATCATCTTGTTCACGCTTCTAACGCTACTCCATCTTTACATTATGATCCTATCATATTCTATTAATTTCTTGTTAACCATTATCCCAAGATTGTACTATATTTAACTCGAATACTCTATAATTAATCTTGTCTATTGACTTGGGAAAAACTATTGTCCAAACAATATAACACGCAGAAAGATAATGCTTAATCACAATTGCAAAAGACATCAATTTTAGAAAAGACGTGACATTGAATATGAGTATAAACTCATCAAGTGACCAATTTCAAAATTACGTTTGTTAGAAACCCAAATATAAAGCTAAAATGACGAGAAGAGAATCACGTACAAACCAAAGCATTTTCATCATAAAATTCCAAATCTCGATTGATTTATTCAATTACCTCTTGTAGTTGTAAACTGAATGTTCACGACTCATTTCCTTTGCATTAGGAGTAGGACTTACACAAAACGAATTTACAGTAACTGTGACGGTCAGTTTCATTAAAACAATAATATGTATGTAAGTTTCTCAACACATAATATACTATTGAATTAAAACCATACACAATGATGAATCTGTTCACGTAAGTTATTCTTCTTGTATGGTTCATGGCATGTGTCATGTCTTAGAAAAGGTTTAGAAAAGGTTACCACTTTTTAAAACAGAGTTTCTTTTCACCAGTATTGGCCATCCTAGTCCAATGCGCCTCCATAATACTTTGTTTTGTTGACGAAGACCGAGTTTTAAATTTTAAGGAAAATGGTGTGCCTTTAACATACAGGTGTATCGCACAATCATATCATGTCAAAACACGCACATTAACATGGTACTTTGAAATTTCTCCGGCAGAATGTGACTGCGTTTGTTGAGGATGGTGACGAGTGGAAGTTAGGTGGACAACTCTCTGACTATGTCATTACATAAACTTACTTTCCAATGAGCTTTGCCTCCAACTTACATATTCCAAACCATATGTGTCCTTTGTATGTCGTCAGCTTCATTGCGTAATCACCTTGACGATTGAAATACCCCTAATTAGATCATGCCCCACATCAACACATTGATCTTGTATGAACTAATTTCTTTAGTGCCAAGTAATACATCCTCCTTATGCCAACAGGATATGGAATTGGTTGAGTAAACTGCTTTAGCCAATTTGACTGAGCTTAAGTTTTCCTTGTACTCGTTTATTTTTCAAGATAGTTGCTTGTACTTATAGTTGTCGTTAATGAAATAATTTTTATGTGGTCTATATAATTTCTTTGAATTTAAACTTTTTAAGTTAAAATTTCCGAAAAATAAAACAAGTAATACACAAAAAATGAAGTTAACCTCAAGTTGTAACAATGAACAAACCTTTCGTATTAAATTTTGAGATTGCACGGTTGGATGAATTTTTTTTGTGTGACTTGTGTATAGATGAACTGGTGTATTAGGGAGTATAAATCATCTTGAAATTTGCTAATGCATAATACAATAGATAATATTTCTTTTTTAATAGTACTATAATTACTTTGTGCTGGATTCCATACTCCTGAATGGAAACGAACAATTTGTTCAGGAGATATGGAAGATGTGTTTTGCTTGAGGATTCCTCCATAACCAATATCAGATGCATCGGTTTCAACTATTTTAAATGAGTTGGGAGTTGGAATGCCAAGACAAGGCAAGGTCTTAACATGTGTTTTGATCTGTTTAATAATGAAAGTATGAGTGGGAGACCACGCTGGAGGATTGTCTTTGAGATGATCAAATAAAGGTTTGCATTGTTGACGAAGATGAGGATAAAATTCTAAAACATAATTTAATGATCCAAGGAATTTTTGAAGTTGGGTCTTATCAGTAATCTGATCTTGAAATTTATCAGCAAATTGAATGACTCGATCTATGGGTTGAATAGTAGACCGATGAATATTGTATCCTAAAAATCTAATGTTGGTTTGGAATAAATTAATCTTTGTGGCTGACACAACCGATCAATTTGATCTAATGATCCTAGCAAACATATGCAAATGTTTCCAATGTTCGTCTATAGACTTTGAGTAAATAAGAACATCATCAATATAAACAATTGAAAAATGGCTGTATTGATTAAAAATCTCGTTCATGATATTTTGAAACTCATTGGGAGCATTCTTTAAGCCGAAAGACATTACATTCCATTCATAGTGCCCAAAAGGCGTAACAAAAGCTGTTTTGTATTTATCATTTTCATGAATTTGGATTTGCCAAAAGCCTGATTTCATATCAAATTTTGAAAAAATGACTGCTTAAGAAAGTTTCTTTATTAAATCTCTTTTGTTGGGAATTGGATATCGAATCCATTCTAAAACTTCGTTCAAAGGTTTATAGTTAATGTGACATCCCACATCGCCCAAGGGAGTGATCCTTAAATGTATATTCCCATCCCTACCTAGCACGAGGCCTTTTGGGAGCTCACTGGCTTCGGGTTCCATCGGAACTCCGAAGTTAATCGAGTAGCGCTCGAGAGCACTCCCATGATGGGTGACCAACTGGGAAGTTCTCGTGTGAGTTCCTAGAAACAAAACCGTGAGGGTGTGGTCGGGGCCCAAAGCGGACAATATCGTGCTACGGTGGTGGAGCGGGCCCGAGAAGTGGTCCGCCCCGGGCCGGGATGTGACAATTTGGTATCAGAGCCTAACCCTGGTCGCGTGTGTGCCGACGAGGACGTCGGGCCCCTAAGGGGGGTGGATTGTGACATCCCACATCGCCCAAGGGAGTGATCCTTAAATGTATATTCCCATCACTACCTAGCACGAGGCCTTTTGAGAGCTCACTGGCTTCGGGTTCCATCGGAACTCCGAAGTTAAGCGAGTAGCGCGCGAGAGCACTTCCATGATAAGTGACCCACTGGGAAGTTCTCGTGTGGTTTCCCATAAACAAAACCGTGAGGGCGTGGTCGGGGCCCAAAGCATTCAATATCGTGCTACGGTGGTGGAGCGGGCCTGGGAAGTGGTCAACCCCGGGTCGGGATGTGACAGTTAATAACTAGTCTGGGAGTCCCACGTTCTAATTCTGCATTTTTCTGAACATAAAAAGCTGGGCATGACCATAGTGATTTGCTTTTTCGGATAATTCCTTTATTAAGAAGTTCGTGGATTTCTGTTTTGCAAAATTCCATGACTTCTTGACTCATTTGAATAGGTCTGGCTTTGGTGGGAATTTTCGATTCATTAAACTCCTTGGTATAAGGAAGTTTAACAATGCGTTGTTTGCGATGCCAAAAGGCGTTGGGAATATCAGAACAAATTTCATTAACAAGTTTCTTATGAAAATTATTAATGGTTTCTAACAAATTTTTATTTGTTAGCTGTTCTTCAATTCGTTTGTGATTAATTTCTTCTTTTAAGAAATTAATTTGTTGTGATTTATTATTGATTAGATTGATGGTTTTTGAGATGTTATTTTTCTGTAAGTGTCTTAGTTTTTTGAGGTCTGTTTCAGTGCAGAACTCAAATTGGACCTTTTGTCCTAAGACTTTGGTGGTAATCCTATTGTGATGAACCTTAAAAGGATATAGAAGAGCTATGAAAGGGAAACCTAAGATGACAGGGTCTGAAATGTTTTTGATTAAAACAAATGGGGTTTTGAAGCAAACATTGTCTTGACAGACATGGGCTTTGGGAATTTCGTATTTTAATTGCATTGGTGACTGGTTAGCAGCACTAAGTATTTCTGTTGATTTATGGAAATACTTGGTAGGAATTAACCCTTCTTGAATACAATTCAAGTCTGCACCGGAATCAATCAAAGCAATTGTTTCAAAATGAAAGTCTTCGATTATTATCTTTATTTTAGAATACCATTTTTGGATCCTTATTTTGTCTAAAAGACCTAAGATGAGATCGTATGTCGAATTTTCTTCAACTTGGGGTTCTGGATTATGACCTGAAGAAGAGCTAGTGTCCGAACTAGTGTCTTCATTATTGTTTTGGGTTTGGACTCTACTGAGATGTGTGCGAATTTCTTGGTTTTCAGATTTTAAAAACCTAATTTCTTCTTTGATTTTATTGACTTCTCTATTGAGATCTTTGATAGTAATTTCTTTCTTAGTCTTATTGAACTTTTCCAAGGTTGTGCTAAGAGAGATTTTTGAGGTTGTTGTTTTTGGTTGGCTAGTGCCAAATTCGTCAGAAGAAACTAATTTCTTTAGTTTCTTGAGATAGAAAGCTTTTAATTCTGGGTCATCGACTTTACTGATTAATTCCATAAGAAGATTTTCTTGTTCTTCTTGTTTGTTGAGAACTGAGATTTTCTTACAACATGCGTCAGTACACCCTAATTTAATCTCAGGAGATGAATAGTCTTTTGAAGAATTTGAAGAAGATGATTGTGAATCATTTTCGGATTGACTATTGTCGGTGTCTTGAATTTCAAGGATTTGGATTAACTAATTTTTCTCTTCTTCAGAGATCTTCAGTTGATTAATTGTTTTCTTAACACGACAGTTTTTGGCATAATGGCCGTATTTGCCACACTTGTAGCAATTTACTTATTGTTCTTTTTGGAGTGGAATTTTTCAGAGGATTTTCTCTTTCCTTTCCACTTGTTGGATTTTGATTTTTCGTAGAATTTGATGGTTTCAAAATTTTTGTTTTTGGATTTGTATTTGTTGTATTTGGGCCTACCTGAGTATCTATTGAGATACTTGTGATGGACTTGTGATTTTCTCTTTTTGTTGGAGGGAGCAACATGAGGTAATCCATATTGTTCACAGAACGTTCCTAATTCATATTTGGCTATGGATTTATCTTTGTTGGCTTGTTTTGAAATTTTCATATCTATACACATTTTCAATCTTTCCTTCTGGATAATATTAACTATATTTCCATTAGTAAGGGTATGATACAGTATGATACCTTCATCGTTTACTAACATAGTTCTGATTTTGTGGGCAAAAAGATTTGGTAATCCATTGATGAATTTTTCTTTCCAAAATGGCTGATTACTGTTTTCTCTGAGCATGACTCTAGACATGAACACATCTTTGTACCATCTAAAATCGCTCAAAGTAGGGCATCTCAGATTGCTGAGTTGATCATGAATTCTGGAAGTGATATTACTGGGAGTTCCTATGAAATGTTCGATGATTTGTGAAAAGTAATGTGTTTACTGCGTTTGGGACACCTTGTCCAATGTTTTCATCAAAGATGGGTATTCCGTCTTCATTTTTTTCACGGCATGTTTTATTTCGTTTCTGGATTCTTCAGTGAGATGTTTTTCCCACCAGGAATGAAGCATTCCTGTAAATCCGGTGACCAAAAGGTCGACAACTTGTGTTTGGCTGAGATCATGATTGGTAATATAACTATTAGCAACCATGGAGATATGTTGTAGTTTATTGAGGAGTTCTTCTTCTGACAAACCATCTACATTCCATTCATAGAGTTTATCAGAAGAGACTGAGAATTGATTTTGAATGTTCCTTTCTTCAAATTGAATATATAGAGGGGTTGGTCTGGGATACCAGTTTTTTGTGAGAGATGTAGGGTTGGTTATTCTTTTGTTAATACGTTTGAGTTCAAGATTTTGAAAAGCTTGTTCAACTTTTCGGATGGAATTTTCTGAATCATTTTCAGACTCAGAGGATGTTTGAGATAATTCTGTTTGGGAAGTATCTGGATGTTTGAGAGTTTGAACAGATTTCTCCGTTTTCAACTCTTGCATCATTTGATCTATTTTTTGATGTGTAGATTTTATCTTCAAGGAAGGAGGTTTTGAAGAGGATTCTGGGAAATGAACCCAAGGTTTTTCTCTTGATGTTTTTGGCTGAGAAAGTTTATCAACCTTGGTTTCAATTTTATCTAATTGCTTACCAATGGTATGAAGACTTTGGTTGGTGAAGTTGTTTTGTTCAATGACTGGTTTAACAATTCCTAACTCTTCTTTGGGAAGTTTGAAAGAAGTTGCTGGAATTTGGGTAGTACCCTTTGTGATTAAAATTGTTTCTTGTGGAGGATGACAAGAAGAGACAATAGTTTTGTCTTCTTTAAGCCAATTTTCTTTAGTTATTACTTTGAGTTTGTTTTCAGACTCATAGTACTTTTCAACGAAATCGAAGAAAAATACTTCAAATTTGTGGTCGTTTACAAAACTTTTCCATTCGTTGTAAATTTCTGATTTTTGTTCCTGTGTGTATTTGTTTCGGAAAATATTCCTTCGTGGAACGTTTTCTGGTGCTTCAATGTCAGCATTGAGCTTTTTTCCATTGAATTGTGAAAGGTTTGTTTAAAACTAAAAGTTGATGATAGACTTGACTTGTGTCAAAGTCCGAAGCTGTAGGAGATGTTTGTTCTCCTTGATCTTGGGCAATGGGTCGGTAAACCGGATGAGTTACTTGATAATTTGTTTCTATAGATTTTAATTTCATGTTAATCAAGTCATTGATTAACTCTTGTTGTGTGATTTGTGAGCTAGTATCTACTGATTTTAATTTCCTATTTGCTAATGAATTAATTAATTCTTGATCGTGACCTATCCTATTGGTTGGTATGGATCCAGAAAAAGAATTTATGCTAGGAGCAAATGACTTTTGTGACTGGGTAGATTCACAAGATTTTCTGGCTGGACAGTCGAAGTTGATTTTAACTGTTCCGTCAAAATATTGTTCAATGTTGTCTAGGTTGGCTAAACTGTTTTGCACTGCAACTGGTTTGCTTTCATTAATCAAACACCAATATGAAGGTAGATTGATATGTGACCACCTAATGGTTCTGAGTATTTTGATGTTTGCATTTTCTTGGTTGGTTTGAATGAGAAGTGTGTGGTCTCGTGGACTCTTGGTTAAGGCTTAAAAATTCATGTTTGTGCCAGTGACTTTGTAGTAAACTCTGTAAATTAAGGCCAAGGGCTGTGTGCCTTCAAGGACTTGATATCCTGAAGTTTTGATATTTAAGGTGAGTGCTTTCAGCATGTGGGGGTCTGAAAGACTTATCGTAAGGTCTGGAAAACAGTCAAAATGGATAGGTCCATTGCAAAGGCTGGATTCAACCATTCCAAGTATGCTATCACTGAAGTCAGTGAATCTTGCACCTTGGAGACATAATAAAATAGAGGTGTTTAGGCCTCTTCGTGTTAAAGGTTTGACGGCTATTTGAACTAAACCAATGTGAATATAGTTATGACCATCTTTCCTATGGGATCTGATTTGTTCAGGTGTGAACAATTGACAAGTTTCATGTTCTTTGCTAAGAGCATAAGCATGTTCAACAGTTTTAACATGATGTTCCGTTCTAAAAGAGGTCATTGACCATTTTTTCTTCTAAATATTTTTTGAAGAAACTTTGGGAATATTCCAATCATTAAAATCAAGACTACTGTCTGTTTGAAAATCAAGTTTTTGTTCTTCATGAATAATGTCTGGGATTGTTCCTAGACTGGATCTAGAGCTAGTGCTGGCCATTGAATTAGATCTAAATAATATACTCATAAAATTCAAAATTTAGACAAACAAAACACAAAAAACTTAATTGTGTCACCTTCCTCGTGTATTAGCTAAACTCCTTCCCCACTCATGCGATCCGCTCATGCCTCTACCTGGGACTTATTGTTTGGAACACGCCTTACTGTTTGGTTGGGAAGTCTAACAAACAAACTTAGAAGATTAACAAGTAAGATAGACTGTAAAATGAAAGACTGGAAATTGAATCGAACTTGTAGAATATAAAGAGTATAACTCAATTACCACTCATTTGGCTCTGATACAACTTTTCCATTTTTACAACTTTTAGTCAATTAAAATCAAATGAAACATAGCTAAGATATACATGTTGAAAATAATGAATTTAAATTAATGATACTTACTGGATTAAAATAGATTTATTGAAAATCAAATGGACTTACAAGTACTTTGTCTACTGACAATGAATGGAAACGAAAATGGAGCTTGTAGGCATCCTTGACATAAGTGCTTATAATATGTATTACAAATTTTCTGAATGTAAAAATGGATCTTTGGTCTTTCGAATGCGCAGAGACCTTGTTGTTCTGACTAAAAGTTGTATCAGAGCCAAGTGAGTGGTAATTGAGTGAACGGTGTGTATATATATATATATATATTTCTATGACTTTTATATAATTTGATATATTAAAAATAGTTCCTTCCCCGCCTAATACGACGACGTTTCCAAAGGCGCCAGCACAGAAGACCCACTGCAAAATTTACCACATTATCCGATATCCGAAAAACAATCCAGTCTCAGCTCTGAAAGCTCAACAGCAATGGCGTCGCCCTTGCCTTCCTCTCTCCCTCATCGTCTCTCACTCCTCTCCAAAACTTCACCGCCTCAGCACCACTGCCTCCTGCTAGCCCCTTCCCGACCCGACCATTCCCGGTTCAAATGCCGGGCGGGGGAGACCGGGTTCTTCACCCGGCTCGGAAGGCTTATCAAGGAGAAGGCCAAGAGCGACGTGGATAAGCTGTTCTCGGGATTCTCAAAGACTCGCGATAATCTCGCCGTCGTCGACGAGCTCTTGCTCTACTGGAACCTCGCAGACACTGATCGAGTCCTCGACGAACTCGAAGAGGTTTTCTTTCTATCCCTGTTTGTTTCTTGAGAAAATATATTACCATCAATTTTCCGGGAAAATGTAATTAAGTCTGTTGTTTTCGGTTTCAGGCTCTGCTGGTATCCGATTTCGGGCCGAAAATCACGATTAAGATTGTGGAGAGCCTGAGGGAGGATATAGCTGCTGGGAAGCTTAAATCTGGAAGCGAAATTAAGGTAAATCCTAACAGTTGACAATAACTTTAACATTGCCTTTTAGCATTTGAATGTTATTTGTATGATTTGTCATGCTTTTATTTCTTCGAAAAGTAATTGAATTTTCCTCATTATATAAGATTTAGGTATATAAATTTGTCTGAGGAATCGATTGGAGTGTTTTTAAGTTAATTGGTATGCACGTGGAATGTAATAATGTGGTATTGCAATCGGGATGTTTGTAGGATGCGTTGAAGAAGAGTGTGCTGGACTTGTTAACTATTAAAGGGAAAACTGAACTTCAACTCGGATACAGGTCACGAGCTTTTTTCGAGTTTTAGAGATTCTGTTGGTTTTTTAGATGTTGGCTTCAATTTTGGAGTTCATGTTTTGTAATGCAGGAAGCCGGCTGTGGTTATGATTGTTGGCGTTAATGGAGGCGGGAAGACAACATCTCTTGGTAAGAATAGAACTTAGTTTGTATCATGCGGTGTGCTGAGGTTTTAACAGACATTTTGATATCCAACCGATTTAATCTAATGGCATGCATTTTTGGGGAAAATTTACTGGACATGAGAGCCGACCTTAAGTTGAGAAAGCTTTAATACGAACTCAGTAGTGACATATCCACTACATAAATCCTGTGTTGCAGTCTGTTTTCTTATTCTATTGTGGTTTAAATGGTTAAGGACCCATTAAGATTGATAATGATCTGATCAGCTATCCTCATGCAGGAAAGCTCGCTTATAGATTGAAGAATGGAGGGGCAAAGGTGAGAAGTTTTCATGTGTTGATTGTCTTGGCTGCAGTGAATTGGCTTTGTCTTTTGCGAGTAAAACATGTTGCGGTCTAAATCCCTTTTTGTTTTCTAATTGGCCAGGTATTAATGGCAGCAGGGGATACCTTTCGAGCAGCTGCCGGTGACCAGCTGGAGATATGGGCCGAGAGGACTGGGTGTGAGATTGTTGTGGCTGAAAAAGAGAAGGCCAAAGCAGCATCAGGTATGTCGACAACTTTGATTGAACAGAGAGATGAACTTATTTTCTTTTCCTTTCTGAATTTTTTTGTCTCTGAAAATTCATTTAATGTGGTATAACTACTGACATACAGTCTTTAAGTGCTTTCTGAATAGTCATTTCTCAGGCTGTGAAGAGAGGGAAAGAACAAGGTTATGATATTGTCTTATGCGACACCTCCGGACGTAAGTTTGTTGTAGAACCTTTCATACTCCTCTTGAACTGTTTACCTAATTTTGTGAGCTTAGCTAATCCATCTGCACTTAATGTATATAATTTCAGGTCTGCACACTAATTACAGCTTGATGGAAGAGTTGATTGCATGTAAGAAAGCTGTGACGAAAGTCATGCCTGGCGCCCCTAATGTAAGCTCAGCTGTTGGACACTTTCATTATATTTCTATTATCAAATTCGAAAATCTAGGCATGTGATACTTCCCATTGAACATAATATTTCTGAGTAGACTATGTTCTTTGATAGTGTATCATGTATCGAGAAATAGCTCTTCCAAGATGATGTATTTAGGTCCTTGGAACCAATATGGTCCATGAATCAGATTTACGGTGAGTGGAAAAATCAAGTTTAGTAAAATGATAGCTGAGGGAAAAGGCTTTGTTGTTGTTGTTGTAGTCAAATGATAGCTGAGGGAAATTTTAGATGTATTTTTTCCAGAAACCTTCTATTGGATTAAACTGAGGAACACCTTTCAACTACTTTCTCATGCTCTCAAGCCTTCCAGCTAGTGTTCGTTTGAGATGTTTAATTTGTATCTCTATGAAAATCGTAGCTTTGACAGAGAGTAATAAGTTGCAACTCATGACACATGCTACAGGTCTCGTTGATGTATTCACCTGCATGCCTTTCCTTTTTTATGCCATATTTCAAATAACCCCTTTATGCTATACCTGGCACCTGGGCCTTTCAATTGTTTGATGTGTTAGTCAATCTATTCATGCCTGCCATTACCATACTCATATGTTTTGTCTGGTGTATTCTTTGATTTGTATGTACCCATTTTATTCTTTGAGATATCTAGTACCTTCTCCAAATTCATGTGATCTGTCTTGTGACACCAATTTTCTATACGTGCCTAACAATATTTCTTTTGATACATGCAGGAGATCCTACAAGTTCTGGATGGGACCACGGGTTTAAACATGCTTCCACAAGCAAGAGAATTCAATGAAGTAATGTTCTTATCCTTTACCTTCTGGATTAAGATGGTTGGCTATTCCTCGCATGATCTTGTTGATCTCACCTCTCAAGAATGTTTAAGTTTGTTCCTTTCGTGTTCGTGTTTAGGTGCAGCATGTTGTATTCCAATTTTGTCAGTTAGAATAGAACTTGGATATTTGATTGAATATCTTGCCCTTAATTTGCACTCTAATTCTTTGTGCCACTTCATTCGTGTTTTGATTGTTTGCCTTGTAAATATTTGACAGATTGTTGGAATAACTGGTTTGATTTTGACAAAACTTGACGGTTCTGCTAGAGGAGGCTGTGTGGTATGTTCAAATCTTGTGTCCCGTATACTGTTCGATCTATTATTGAATTGAGATATTGATGTATGTTCTGTTATTTCAAGACTTTATTCTCAAGTCTTTTTTCGGCCTTCACTAACTATAAGATTGAGTCTTATTTTAGGTTAGTGTGGTGAATGAGCTCGGCATCCCTGTGAAGTTTGTGGGTGTTGGTGAAGGCGTAGAAGACCTCCAACTGTTTGATGCAGAGGCCTTTGTTAATGCCATATTTTCATAGTCCGAATGTAGGTGAGTGCCAGTCTCATACGTCAAGTGACTATATTCTCCTGATCTCAGATGTTTTCTTTTCAATGCAAGCAGATGTTATTGATTTTCAATCAGATGTTTTTCTCTCCGTGTAGAATTCCCGAATCCCCATATATATGTGTGCTGGTGGTCGGTGTTTATCCCTGTACTGAGCCAATATCAGCAACCATTTAATCCGATTGGGGAAAAATGGGGTAAGGATGAAGCTTCAAAGTTTAAAATCACACGCTTGGTTTTCAGATGATCACGATTATTACTTCTCATTAAGCGCTGCTACTGTCCGATATATTGGTGCTGTAGGATGAAAGGTAAGGCTTAGGGTTGATGCAAACTTGTGAAGCCTTGGGCTGCTGGACGGTTGGTACCTCACTGAGATCATTAGACTGATACAACTCTATCAAGATATCCAACTCATCCAGTCGAATGTATTTTCTCTTCCAATGTTTTGTCAGTATATATTATTTTGGTGCAACTCAGTAATATCACTTTGTAGTCATGATTCGAGTTTAAACACGTCGTGGATCATATTTCAGAGTAACACCGTATAATACTAAGCCATAAACATTGATAAGATAATCATGTGTTATATAATTTTAATCTCTTCATAATTTTGCAAGCGGCGTGTGATAGAAGGTAGCACAAGCAGTGTAAGCCAACTGTTGAGTTTCCTTGAGTTTGAACTCTACTGCAATCACACTCAGATTTCTTCCCCTCTTCACAACAGATCCTTCCCCTATCAGCTCCGCCTGTAGTGTAATGTCGACGTTCTTTTCACATGAAATATTGGTCAATCCGAAAAAAAACAGAAGAAGCGACTGGGGATTATGGTGCAGTTACTCACATTCTTTGGTGCAGCAGAGAGGTAGGAGATGCTCAGTTCCCCTAGGAAAATCTCTTTATCCTCAGCCACTACCGTTCTTGCACAAGCTATCGACAGAGTCTCAGCTACAGCAGCAATAGCTCCCCCGTGAAATCCTCCACGGATATTCTGCACATTCATGACAAAAGCAAAAACAAAAGTTGAAACAAAGAGGGGAGAGAATAAGCAGCGAAATATTACAGCAACAGCAGGTTTTATGGAGACAAGGCAGGTGAAGCGGCCTTTTCGGATGTGCAGAGGCTTGAGGATGCCGTGAATCAAGGCGGAGTGGAAGTCTTTCGTATTGCAACGATCTGGGATAGGGTCGGAAATCCCGACTCTAGGAAGAAAACGCAGAACTTGGTTCAAGTGTTGTGGAGGAAAGTCCTGAGAAATTATTGCCTTGGAAGAGAAAGCAGTGGAGGGTTTTGCCATCTTTGTGTTCTGTTACGTCTAAACACCAAACCCATCAATAAATATATCTCCTTCTCTAGTTTTTGTGGATCTAATTGCACGTGATTGCGGTTAACTGTCATGTCTATTTGCAGACCATGTCAAGATAAATTTTGGGCACTAGAACGCAGAATCCTCATGTTGTAACAACTCAGCTACCCAATTACACCATGTGTTGCTAAGGGTGCGTTTGGAATATCGAACTGAAGCAAAAAAAAAAAAAAAAAAAAATCGAACTGAATTTGAAAAACCGAATTGATTGAAACTGAATTCACCCCTTGTTTGGGCAGGATTTTCGGTAGATAGTCCCTAGCTCAAGCACACAGCTCCCTGAGGAGTTGGCATTTTGGTTGGTTGTTGGGCTCCTGCTTGTTGAGAGGCTGCAAGAGGAGGACATGTGTCTTTGTGGGGCCTTAGGTGTAGGCCTTGAGGCTCGCAATCAAAACTAAGTGCTAAGGCGTGCCATTGCCATCTCTGTATGGCAGATGTAGAACAAGTGTGTTTAAGTCGATTACTTGCGCCCCAAGTTATTCTAACTTCTTGTTATTAAAGAATTGTCGTAGATGGGTTAAGTCTACATTAAGTTCTTTTTTGTGCCTTGAGATCAAGGACTTTCAGTTCATTAACTTGTATGCTTAAGGGGTGGAAGTCTAGATTTGATTAAGTCATCAGTTTAATTCCCATTTGGTCTTTTATAACAGTAAAACCACTAAGTGAACCAGATCTGAGAACCAATAGAGCTTTTGATTATCGAATGACTGGAAATAACTTGATACACATGCTGGAGAGTACATCATAATACCAGATCTACTAATTGAAAGACAAGACAAAGAGAGTCGGACAAGATTTCACCTTGTCGGGCAAGGTTGAACGTCTTGTAGTCTCTTCTCTTTGTGGTTACAGAGGGTTGTGTACTAAAAAGGGGATGGATGGTAAATAAGTTTACATGAAGAAATCGATACTACGGCATCTAGAGAAGGTAGCAGAGCTTTAATACTGGACAAAAGATGTCTTTCTAAGGGAACTATTGCTAAAAAGGGGTTAGAAGGTACGAACTGGCTTGAGAGCAGAGTTTGTATGCTTTGATTGGTTGAGTGTCCTTGTCTTTGGGCCCTGTCTTCCTTTTTATAGGCATTTTGTCTTGGCTGTTGCAGGCTTTGCCTGAAAGCACTTCAGTGAGTCATCATCCCTTTTTACATGTTCTGCCACTAGAAAGTGCTTTTGGGCTGAGAGTAAGTTGATTTCCATCAGCTGTCACTTCCATTGTAAGCACATAGCCTTTGTATTAATGATGAGCCGTCATATTGTCTTGAGATGGATGGCTGGGCTTGGTGCTGGGCCTCCGGCAAGTCTCTTCACTTTAGTTCTTTTGGGCTTTCCTTCCTTTAAGTCCAAAGTTCAAATATTAACCTAAACAGTGCCCCCTTTAATCATTGTTGAGTCTGCAGCCTAAGACGCTAATAATGATTAAATAGCCTATGCACGCCCTCACTCGGGACTTGCACCACTTTACACAGCCGTTATTAACTAAACCTTTGCACTACCCCATGAATTCCAACCGTCAATTAACCATTCTTTATATAAATATCTTCTCTTGGCTAAATATCTTATGGCCACTTCGAGTCTTCAATCTTTCCAGAATTCACAAGTCCTTCATCATCTCCAAAAATTTCCCCTTCTTTTACTCTCTTATTCTTCTGCTCCTTGCTCAAACTTTCTTAGATGGTGCCAAAAACTATCCTCACTTAATCTCCATGCGGGACTGCTGAGGGAATTTCCATCATGCGTTGTTTGCTCAACAGTCTTCATCACCCTCGGGCTGGTCTGCACACTGAGCTCTTCCTTGAGAAGGAAGAAGTGCATCTCTTGGGGCCCTTGGGCAGGGCCGTAGATGTTACCCATTATTAATCATTGGCTTCCACAGTATCCTCAGAAAGGCATACTGTATCTAGCTTCTGTTTCAGGACTTTTATAGCATTGAGGAGTAGTCGAGCAGTTCTAATCGCACCGGTAGATTCCACTCGTGCTGATATCCACAAGCCCAGACTTCCTCACAGCTTCTTCTTTCTTGATCACTTCATCATCATAGATGTATGCTTCGGGATCAACTACCATGACTTTGTCGGCCAAAAAACCTCGGTCGGGCTTGTGGACGAAGGCTCAGAAGATTTGAAAAAGTTATGACAGCAAATGGAAGTTGGATATGCTGGAACATATTTAGCTAGTAACATTGTTTAGGAGAAGTTGGGTGAAATGTAGACCCACCATTCTAGGATAGTTGCCCTAGTCAAGGATGTAAAACTATTGAGCTAATTCTGATGTAATTTTCAACATTTACTGAAATGAAAATGACTTTTTCAATTCTCTTTGGCTTGCATTATTTTCTTGAGACCCAAATATGATGAGCATAAAACTGACTTTAGATTTCATGCAATGCTTATACTTCTTCTATGTAGCAATCCATATCATCCCATAAGGTTGGGTGATATTTTTTTAAGAACTTAGCGTTGATTGGATGCTTTGTAAGCCTCTATCCACATCTGCTAAGTAATATCCACCCGTGTCCAGTACTTGGTTAACAATGAAAGGACCCTCCCAAGTCGGGCTCCACTTCCCAAAGCCTCTAATTTGAGCTTCTAAAGGCCAAATTTCTTTCCAAACCAACTCTTTTTCCTTGAAGGTCTTTAATTTCACCTTCTTGTTATATGCTCGGGCAACAGCTCTTTTCCCTTCTTGGATTTATCAAGAGCTTCAATTCGGGCTATATCTAGATCTTCAACTCCTTAACACATAGCCTGAATGTATTCTTCACTGTGTAGCCTGAATTAGTTCTGAATCCTAATAGAACTCACATTGATCTCCATGGGGAGTACAACGTCTTGCCCGAAGGTTAGAGCGTAAGGAGTAGTTCCAGTAGCTGCCCTCTTGGAAGTTCTGTAAGCCCACAAAGTATCTCCCAACTTCGCATGCCATCTTTGTGGACTTTTGGCCACCATTCTTTTGATAATGTTTACCAAGACCTTGTTACTGGCTTCTGCTTGGCCGTTTGACTGGGGGTAGTAAGGACTAGACTGAACCATCTTTATTTTGAACTTACTTGCAAACTCCTCTACTTCTTTTGAAATAAAAGATGGCCCGCGGTCTGTGATAATCATCTCGGTCACCGCAAATCTGTGTAAGATCTTGGTTTTAATGAACTTTTTGACTGTTGTTGAATCGATAGTCTTCACAGCTGAGGCTTTTACCCATTTGGTGAAATAATATGTTGCCACGATTATGAACGTGTGCCCTTTGCTAGAGGCTGGGTAAATTTTCCCGATGAAATCCATTGCCCATCTTCTAAAGGGCCACGACTTGACTATCAAGGGTATTGAGGGCACATGTTGGAGCGGTCCATGTCTTTGGCATTCTTCACACCTTCGGGCATAAGCTTTACAGTCTTTCTCCATCTCGGGCCAGAAATAGCCATATCTTCTAAGCAACCATCTCATCTTAGTTCCAGCCTGGTGTGTTCCACAGATTCCTTCACGTACTTCGTCCATTACCTTCATTGATTCTTCCTGGCCTAAGCACTTCAATAATAGTCCATCTGGAGTCTTCCTTAGCATAGATTTATCCCACATGACATATTTAGTTGCTTGTTGTCTATTTTTCTTACTTGTGGGGAATGATGGATCATTCAAATGCTGAACAATAGGTGTCCTCCAATCTTTCATCTCCATTTCTGCAGTCATTACATCTAGGCTGAATCCTCTTTCAAAGATAGAAGGAAGATTTCTTTTCTGAACTTCTAGATTTCTTTTCTGAACTTCTATATCCAGAAGGAAGATTTCTTTTCTAAACTTCTATATCCCCTTCAAACTTCATTTCTTAGATCCGTGCTCCAGAAGCTAATTGTGCCATTTCATTGGCAATTGTATTTGATTCTCTAGGGATGTAGCTGATTGATATTTCAGTGCCCCAATAGCTTAACAATTGAGTGGCCGCTAAGTAATAACCGGCCATGGTGATGTGTCTGCACTAGCATTCTCCATTTAACTGATTAATCACCAAACAACTCAACTTCAGTTACCCCCAACTTTATTAAGATTTTCAGGCCAATTATCAATGCCTTATACTCTGCCCGACTGTTGGTAGTCTCCTGATAATCTAAGAGGAATGAGTAACAATGTTGAACTCTGTTGGGATCAATAATAGCTATCCCAACTCCAGCAGCATTTTGGGTACAAGATCCATCAAAATACAGTCTCCATGGAGTGATCCAAAGGCTGGATATCCTCTTTACCTCCTGCTGAATCCATTCTTCCCTGCCCGAGAGGGCCTTGCTTGGTGAGATCCAAAGGTTAGCCATCTCTAGAGTTCCAGGGATGCTGATAAGCTCATCTTCTGCCTCTTGATGCTTGGCTAAAAAATCCGATATTGCTGACCCCTTTATTGCCCTTTGTGGTACATACTGAAAATTGAACTTTGATAGTGCTAGAATCAATTTTCCAATTCTCCCTGTCAACATTGGTTTTAACAGCATATATCACATCGGTCTTGGCAATAATGTGGTGGTGGCAAGGCAACATGTAATGCCTTAGCTTGCAGGCAGTAAAGTACAAAGCCAAACATAATTTGTCCACTGGAGTATATCTTGTTTCTACCTCAATAAGGATTCTACTGAGGTAATATATGGCTTGTTCCTTCACACCTTCATTATTTTGGGCCAGCAAGCTTCCAATTGATTTTTCAGAGGTAGAAATATAAAGTTTTAAAAGCTTCCCTTTCTGAGGTGGCATGAGCATTGGTGGAGAGGCCAAGTAAGTTTTTATGCTGTCGAAGGCCTCTTGGTGTGGTGGGCCCCGTTCAAACTCTTATTTGTCTTTCAATCTCAGCAGAGGAGTTAGCGGCTGAATCTTGTTTGCCAAGTTAGCAATGAATCTCCTCAAGAAGTTGATTTTTCCCAGCAGCTTTTGCAATTGTACTTTATTAGTAGGAGGAGGTGATTCCATTATTGCCCGAGCTTTGTTCTTGTCGACCTCCACTCCTCTTTGATGAACAAGGAAACCCAAAAAGTTGCCCGATCTTACCCCAAAAGCATATTTCTTTGGATTCATTTTTAGCTTATGGATCCTCATTCTTGCTAAGGCTTATCTGAGGTCCAATAAATGTTGCTCTTCAGTTTTAGACTTCACCACGATGTCATCAATATATACTTCCATCATATGGCCAATTAAGTCATGAAAAATGATGTTCATTGCTCTTCGATAGGTTGCACCGGCATTTAAGCCCGAATGACATTACCAAGTACTCATATGCTCCTATATGACCTGGACATCTAAAAGCTGTTTTATGTATATCTTCTTTAGCCATTTTTATCTGATTGTATCTAGCATTCCCGTCCATGAAAGATAGAACTTTGTGTTTGGCAACTGTATCTATGGATAGGTCAGCCATGGGCATGTGGTATTCATCTTTAGGCATGGCTCCATTAATGTTTCTATAGTCAACACAACATCTAACTGCATTAGTTATAACTTTTAATACAGGTACAATGTTGGCCAACCACTTGACATATTTGGCAGGCCTAATATATCCAGCCTTCACTAGCCTCTTGATCTCTTCTTTGACCTTTTCTTCTATCTCTTTTGACATCCTCCGTGGTGCTTACTTGACAGGTTTAAACCCCTCCTTAATACGCATCTTGTGTTCTACTAAGGTTGGATCTAAACTTGGCATTTAAGTGTAATGCCAAGCAAAACAGTCTTTAAATTCATGTAGAAGGCTGACAATCCTTGCCTGATCCTTGGTTTCCAACAAACCACCAATCTGTATAGGTCTTGGATCCTCCTCAGTTCCCAAATCAATGGTCTCCAAGGGGTCTTGTACTCAGTTTGTCAGGCTCTGCACAAAAAAATTCAACCAACTTTGGACTCTCGGGCAAATCCTTTGGCCCATCCAGGTCATATATACATTCAGCCATTTAGATGGCTGCTTCTAACTCATTCCCAAAAATTTGTTCTTTACTCATCTGGCTGCTAGAAGCCTCTTAGTTCCAATCATTTTCTTCTTTGGCTGAGTTATCTTTCTCTTGTTTTCTCTCTCTCCCATACACCAACAGCCTTTTTACTAAGGACCTGACTGCAACCACTTAGTCCTTCCTTTTCAGTTCTGACATTATTGGTGTTGAGGAGTTGGGATGATATGGGGTCGATCCCATTCTTCCATTGTAAGAGATAACCCTTGCTCTAGAAGCTTTTGGGCCGTCACCTTAGTCGGGCGGCCGTTCTTATTAGCTCCTGAACATTGAAGAATCCCAACACTGGGATTGTAGAAGTTGGCTTCTTCAACTTTGGCTATAGGGAGGAATGGCCGTGATTCGACCTCCACCATTTCCCAAAATCCAGGTCTTGCTTCCCCTTCTTCATGGTAAATAACCACTTGTTGGTGTAAGGTAGATGGTACAGAGAATACCACTGAGATGCTAACCCTATCAATGAATTCCCAAACAACCTTAACTTATAATTAGGATTATCCTCAAATGCCACACAATGGTTGGAGAACTTGAATATGTGACCCCTAGAGGACACATTTTTATCTTTTCCGCTGAATGTTGGGAATGCATGCATCTTGAAGTTAAGAAGAAAGGGATTCTGTTCATCAACGAACTCCGGGTAGGGCTTCTGATAGGAGCATATTTATGCGACTTAGTTAGATTGTTTCTTTGCATGTACTTAGTTAGTTTCTGTTTATTAGAGTGTTTTAAGCTATTTTCGTGTATTTGTAGGTTCAAATGACAAATTTGGCAAACAAGTGCAATTTGGAGCATTTTAGAGCAGTTTTGGACTTTGAATGGATAGCACATGCATGGAGCAAGATGGATGGACGTTTTTAAAGTTCAAGAGAGGCTTGAATGTGCTTAACATCTGGAGAAATTAATTCAAGATTTGGAAGATAAGGAATCAGCTAAAAAGAAGGAAACATTATCCAAACTACCTTATCTTATCCAAACCTTATCCAATCTTATCTTATCCAAACAAATCTTATCCTATCCTAATCCTATTTCACCTTAATTCCAGCTGCAAGGGGGAGTTATTTTCAAATTAAGACACATACAAACCTAGTTCTAGAAGCCCTATCCCTTCTCCTAAAAGAGTGCCGCACCTTATTCCCTTCTAGAAGCCTAGAAATCTGCCGCACCCTCTCGTTATCCTCCTTGGTTTCTGCCATGTAATTGACCTTTTCCTTGTGGATTTGGAGTGCTAAATCCTTCTCCAAGACAACTTGTGTGCCGCATCTAGCCCTATAAATACACCATAGTGCCGCATAATTGGAATAACACACACAAGAGCCTACATTCAGAGAAAAATACACTTTGTGCCGCATCTTTGCAAGGAATGAAGAAGGAGAACTTGGAGCCGTGCTTGCTGTCCAAGCCTTTAGATTGCTGGAGCATTTCTAGGTGCATTCTATCCTTAGTCTTTAGTTCAATGTTTGTTTTAATTTGGTTTTCAGTTATGATAAACATGAGGAACTAATTCCGTTTTAGCTAGAGGTGAATTCAAAGCCATGAACATATATGTGATATGAATTGATTACATCCAGTTATTATTTAATAAATCGTGAATGCAATTTACTTAACTGTTTGATTGAGAACTTATTCTTGTATGTTGATTAAGGAGGCCTACTTAGTTTGCATGCATGAATTTGATGCTAAAATATAAGGGAGTTTCACCTAATAGTTACAAACTTATATTTACAAGTAGTGGAGGTTGCTAGTCACGATCACGTTAAGTAAATTCCTGGCAGGAGTATCATGTTGTTCATAGGTACGAATGTCATGTAATGCTTATGATTTTCATAGAACTTAATGATCTTTGATATGTATCTTTATCATGTTGTTCATATAGGGAACTTGATAAGAATAATTTGGTTGCGTCGCTGAGTCCAATTCAATGAATTTAGGAAAATCTGATGGTTAATTAGTGCCGTTCACAGTTAACTTGGGGCATTGTCATCCATGGTTTATAGGAATAATAACTGGAAATCGATTTGTGTTGCATATGTGTCATGTGTGGAGAAGAATCCTCTAGCTAACCTTTCACCCTTTAAATCACCTTAATTTCATACCCTTAGTTTGTTTTTACAAAGTTTGTTTGTTTAAGTTTTAAATTCGTCAAAACAAACCCCCCCCTTTAGTATTTCGCGTCAATTTACTTCAATTTTCGTTAAAAACATTCTCTAGTTTCTGTTTTGAGTCAATTCAACTTAGTTTGTGTGTTTTGAGTCAGTTTAGCTTATTTTGAGTAGTTTAAGTCTAGTTTTCTGTTTTTGAGTCTAGTTTAGTGATATAGAGTTTAATTTGTGTACATTAGCATCCCTCCTAATCCCCGGCCTAGAACGATCCCTACTTACACATACTACAACTATAAAAAAGAAGGTTTAAGTTTGTGTGCTATTTTATATCACATCAAATTTTTGGCGCCGTTGATAGTGCTGTTCACGGTTAACTTGGGGCATTGTCATTCATGGTTTATAGGAATAATAACTGGAAATTGATTTGTGTTGCATATGTGTCATGTGTGGAGAAGAATCCTCTAGCTAGCATTTCACCCCTTAAATCACCTTAATTTCGTACCCTTAGTTTGTTTTTACAAAGTTTGTTTAAGTTTTAAATTCGTCAAAACAAACCCCCATTTAGTATTTTTACTTCAATTTTGTTCAAAACATTCTCTAGTTTCTGTTTTGAGTTAATTCAACTTAGTTTGTGTGTTTTGAGTCAGTTTAGCTTATTTTGAGTAGTTTAAGTCTAGTTTCTGTTTTTTATAGTCTAGTTGAGTGATTTAGAGTTTAATTTGTGTAGATTAGCATCCCTCTTAATCCCCGGCCTAGAATGATCCCTACTTACACATACTACAACTATAAAAAAGAGGGTTTAAGTTTGTGTGCTATTTTATATCACATCAAATTTTTGGTGCCATTGCTGAGGATTAGCAAAAGTGCTAATCCCCCTTTGTTTGTTTTTCGTGTCTTTTGCTTTGTGTCCTAATTTTGTTTTGTTTTCTTTGTTTTAGGTACTAGTTTATGACTCGAAGTTCTCAAACTGTTCAAGCACATATCTTAGAGTTTGACAACGATTTTGAACGAACTTTGAGAAGGAAGATGAAGCAGCCAGAACCTAATCCACCTAGTTCTAGCTCTAAATCTGAGTTTGAAGAAGAAGAAGAGGAAGAGGAAGAACAAGCCATGGCTATGGATAATTGAACAATCAAGGAACTTTCAGCCTCGGGATTGGACAATGTCGTGCCCCTATGCATTCAATATCCTAGGGCGGCTCAAGGCAAGACCGATGAGTTTGAATTGAAGTCTAGCTTGCTGCATCACATTCCCAAATACCATGGGCTATCTATGGAAGATCCAAACAAGCATTTGAAGGAATTCGAAGTGGTATGTTCAAGCATGACACCAATCAACGTGGATGGCAATATTCTGAAGATGAAAGCCTTTCCATTCTCTCTTTTGGAAAAGGCTAAGGATTGGCTCTTTGAATTAGCACCTGGAACTGTCACTTCTTGGGAAAGCATGAAGAGAGCATTCTTAGAGAAATTCTTCCCAACTTCAAGAGTCATTCTTTTGAGGAAGAGGATTAGTGGAATTCAACAAAGCCAATAAGAATCCTTTCCAGCATATTATGAGCATTTCAAGACTCTAGTTGCATCGTGCCCTCAACATCAAATGTAAGAAGAGCTTCTAATTCAATATTTCTACGAAGGACTTCTTCTAATTGAGAGACAAATGCTAGATGCCTCGGCATGAGGTGCTTTGGTTGACAAAACACCAGTTGATGCAAAGATCTTAATTGGAAATCGAGCCTTGAATGCACAACAATATGAAGGAGTTGGACAGAGAGACCCCTCACGGCAACACCAAGTTAATGAGGTAAGTTCAATGGACGAAATTCAATCTCAATTGGCTAATCTCACTGTTTTTGTGTCACAGGTTGTTGAAGGATCCAAAATGCAAGGAACAAGTACTTGTGGCGTGTGCTCTATGCAAGGACACCTTTATGATCAATGCCCTCAATTGATAGAGAATGAGGGATGGGAAAGTGCCAATGTCATTCGTTATCAAGGCCAAAATCAGCCAAAGTATGATCCATACTCCAACACTTACAATCAGGGCTGAAGAGATCACCCAAACATGAAGTAGATGGAGCATCAACAAACTTAATAACAAGGCGGATTTAGACAGCCACCTCTAGGGATATTTCAAAGGCCATTAGCACCAACACAACCCCAACAATAATCTGCCCAAACAAATTCAGGTTTGTCAATGGATAATAATAAAATTCTTCAAGTACTAACTTCTTTGACTCAGGGTCTACAAAATCAAGCCAAAGAGATGGGGGAAATGAAGAAGCAATTTGGGCAGATGGCGGAATTCATGGGACAATTCAGAGAACAAGGCAAACTGCCTAGTTCAACCATTGTCAATCCAAATGGAGGTTTTGAAATCACTAACGCTATCACTTTGAGAAGTGGCAAGGAATTGGAACAAGTTCAAAAACGTCCAAACCAAGCTAAGAGGAGGACGAAAAATTGCTGCAACAAGAAGGAAGACCCACGACAAGGGCAGAACAACCATTGTCGCAGCCTTCTAAGCACCCTATGTCGTCTAACTCAACTAAGGTAGGTCTAAGTTCAATTCCTTCTAATGTTATTCCACCAAATGTTCCTTTTCTTGGCAGGTTTATGCAATCTAGGAACGAAGAGAATGAAAAAGACATTCTAAAGACCTTCAGGAAGGTGCAAGTCAATATCCTGTTCCTTGATGCGATAAAGCAAATTTCAAAGTATGCCAAGTTTTTGAAGAAGCTTTGTACAACAAATAAACGGATTTGGGAGAAAGAGGTGGTACATGTAAGTGAAAATATCTCTGCAATGTTGCAAAGAAAGCTGCCACCTAAATGTAGAGATCCAGGTAGTTTCATTATCCCTTGTGTATTGGTAATACAAGGTTTGAGCATGCTATGCTAGATTTAGGTGCTTCCATTAATGTCATGCGATATTCTGTTTATGCATCTATGAATCTAGGAGAGCTTAAAAAAGATGGAGTTATTATCCAATTAGCCAATCGTTCTAATGTATATCCAAAAGGAGTTTTGGAAGATGTTTTGGTGCAGGTAGACCATTTAATTTTTCCGGCAGATTTATATGTGCTTGAGATGGAGGATTCAGCCCACTCTCTACCATTGCCAATCTTACTTGGACGACCTTTCATGAAAATAGCTCAAACCAAGATTGATGTGGCCAAATGAGCATTAACTATGGAGTTTGGTGGCGATATGATTAAATTTAATGTTTCTGAATCTGTTGAGAATCCTAATGATGTTCATTCTTGTTTTCCCATTGATGTAATTAAAAATATAGGGCATGAATGTTCAACACCAATCAAGAAGGATGTATCTAGAACCACCATCGAAGAGGGAATTGGAGTGGAGCACAAGGAACACGCCACGACCCTCAAAATACCCAATTTGGCCGAGAGCAACCCTAGTGAATTTGTTGATAGTGCTGCTACTTTTGAGCCTTCATCGCAGTACATCGGTGAGCCACATATTCCAATTCCAATTCCCATTTCCATTAATAGGTTGTTACCTTCTTTGGTGCAGGTACCTAATCGAATCCAAGGTGGTGGGACAGTTTACGTGGACTTTTGGAAACGTAACGCCAAAATCAGGAAGGATCACTATCCCTTGCCGTTCGTAGATCCAATGCATAAGTATTTTGCGGAGCATGTCGTGGAGGATGTACCCCTCCATGCCGTGGGCCCTATTCAAGCTTAAATGGAGGTATCGTCCAGCTGGAAGACGTTAAAGCAAGCGCTTATTGGGAAGCAACCCATGCGTTTAAATAAAAAAGACCTAGGAATCTCCGGCTCCAAAACCAAATTTGCGTTCCTTAACCCTACTCTTTATTGCTTTTACTTTGCCATAAGTGTCATGTTTGTTAGTTGTGTTGTTTGATTGTTTGCGTGTGAATCTATGTTTGAAACATTGAGAACAATGTTTGGTTTAAGTGTAGGGGGGTAAATAGATGCTTTTCATGACGTATTTTCGAAATTCACCACCTAATGTTTTTATTCACTGTTTTAAAAAGTTTTGAAAAAACCAAAAAGAGTCATTTTTGTTGCTTATTTGTGTCTTAGGGTACCTTCCAACACAATGATGAGGATTTGGTTTTTAATTGCACAACTGTTAAAGAAAGTTACAAACATGGGTGGAAGTTTGATAAGCTCTTTGGTTAATGCTTAGTTGTAGTTGACATTTACGAATTCACATGTAATCACAAGAAAAATCAGTTTTTTGGAACATGCTTGAAGGAAGGAACTCAAACTAACGCTACAACCCTGAGAGACTTGAGCCTAAACTTTGTTTGGAGAGTTATTAATCTGTGATGTTTTTGTTTTCTAAAGCCGTTGCATGATCTCATTATTTCTTTGCTTGGTTGCTACTTAGAATGCGTTTTCATCATTATAGATCTAAATACTATAACTCATGCCCGTTTCATTCAAAGCATAAAATTGATTGCATAACAAATAACAAGATGAAGTTGTTTAGTTACCACCAGAGCCAAAAAGCCTTATCCATTGCATATGTATTGTAGGTTTAACCATTTGAGCCTTATTTAGCCTATTTTCTTTATTAGCTTGTATTATCCCTACCTAGCCTAGTATAGGAATATCCATACCCTTGTTCTTAAAGAATAGTTAAGCATGACTTGTTGGGAATTCCTTTTGATTTACAATATGCAGAAAAACAAGTGTGGGGGAAGGGTTTCCGTTTGAAAATCTGTAAGAGTGTTTGTTTAGTGTGCCAAAGGAAGAAAGGGCACAGGATTAAAAAAGAAAAAAAGGAAGAGTTTGAAAAGAAGTGAGAATAAGTTCACAAGTATTGGTTGTTGAAGAAGGGTCCAAAAGTTTGAATCTGACCCTAAGTGTTGTATGAATCTCCCCTTTGTGTTTAAAGTTGGGTGCTGCAATCAAAAGTTGAATTCTAAGTGTTGATTTCATTGCCTTGCTTACTATCACTTTAAGAACCATTGTTTATCCTTAACCTTTCTTTGTTAGCCAATACCTTAGCCCGATTACAACCCTTAGACTTTTATCTTGATTGTTATGTGTTTAATATGTGGAGTTTGGAATTGGTATGAGCATATGGAATCCCTGGTTCTTGCGTCTAAGTAGTGGCATTCCATTCATGAGATCATATATATGTTTAAGTTAATAATTCCAAAAAGTGTCTCCTTTGTTATAACATATGTGAGTGCTAGTCTACATGTTTACATCAATCTTCTCACATATACCTAGTGTAGGGAGTGTAGTCAGAAAATCTGTGTGAAAATAGAGAGTATATCTTGTGAGGACTTGAGAGATTCTCTAAGGCATGTTACTACATTCAAAATGTTGTTTTAATTGATTAAATGCGAGCTAGTGAGTGGTGACTGCAATTAAGTATGAGCTCGAGGGTAGGGATGGCCAAAATCTATGTAAGTAATGATTTTTAACATGTCATGTTTCATTGGAAATCCCTGAGGCGAACGTTGGAAGGTTTAGGTTATGTTTTGTTTTCTTTGTTTTGCTCGAGGACTAGCAAAAGCTAAGCCTGGGGGAATTTGATAGGAGCATATTTATGTGACCTAATTAGCTTGTTTCTTTGCATTTACTTAGTTAGTTTCTGTTTATTAGAGTGTTTGAAGCTATTTTCGTGTGTTTGTAGGTTCAATTGACAAAGTTGGCAAGAAAGTGTAATTTGGAGCATTTTAGAGCAGTTTTGGACTTGGAATGGATAGCACATGCATGGAGCAAGATGGATGGACGTTTTTGAAGCTCAAGAGAGGCTAGGAATGTGCTTAACATCTGGAGAAATTAATTCAAGATTTGGAAGATAAGGAATCAGCTAAAAAGAAGGAAACATTATCCAAACTACCTTATCTTATCCAAACCTTATCCAATCTTATCTTATCCAAACTAATCTTATCCTATCCTAATCCTATTTCACCTTAATTTTAGCTGCAAGGGGGAGTTATTTTCATATTAGGACACCTACAAACCTGGTTCTAGAAGCCTTATCCCATCTCCTAAAAGAGTGCCGCACCTTATTCCCTTCTAGAAGCCTAGAAATTTGCCGCACCCTCTCCTTATCCTCCTTGGTTTCTGCCATGCAATTGACCTTTTCCTTGTGGATTTGGAGTGCTAAATCCTTCTCCAAGACAACTTGTGTGCCGCATCTAGCCCTATAAATACACCATAGTGCCGCATAATTTGAATAACACACACAAGAGCCTACATTCAGAGAAAAATACACTTTGTGCCGCATCTTTGCAAGGAGTGAAGAAGGAGAACTTGGAGCCGTGCTTGCTATCCAAGCCTTTGGATTGCTGGAGCATTTCTAGGTGCATTCTATCCTTAGTCTTTAGTTCAATGTTTGTTTTAATTTGGTTTTCAGTTATGATAAACATGAGGAACTAATTCCGTTTTAGCTAGAGGTGAATTCAAAGCCATGAACATATATGTGATATGAATTGATTACATCCAGTTATTATTTAATAAATCGTGAATGCAATTTACTTAACTGTTTGATTGAGAACTTATTCTTGTATGTTGATTAAGGAGGCCTACTTAGTTTGCATGCATGAATTTGATGCTAAAATATAAGGGAGTTTCACCTAATAGTTACAAACTTATATTTACAAGTAGTGGATGTTGCTAGTTACGATCGCGTTAAGTAAATTCCTAGCAGGAGTATCATGCTGTTCATAGTTACGAATGTCATGTCAATGCTTATGATTTTCATAAAACTTAATGACTTTTGATGTGTATCTCTATCATGATGTTCATACAGGGAACTTGATAAGAATAATTTGGTTGCGTCGCTGAGTCCAATTCAATGAATTTAGGAAAATATGAAGGTTAATTAATGCTGTTCACGGTTAACTTGGGGCATTGTCATTCATGGTTTATAGGAATAATAACTGGAAATCGATTTGTGTTGCATATGTGTCATGTGTGGAGAAGAATCCTCTAGCTAGCCTTTCACCCCTTAAATCACCTTAATTTCGTACCCTTAGTTTGTTTTTACAAAGTTTGTTTGTTTAAGTTTTAAATTCATCAAAACAAACCCCCCTTTAGTATTTCGTGTCAATTTACTTTAATTTTCGTTAAAAACATTCTCTAGTTTCTGTTTTGAGTCAATTCAACTTAGTTTGTGTGTTTTGAGTCAGTTTAACTTATTTTGAGTAGTTTATGTCTAGTTTTCTGTTTTTGAGTCTAGTTTAGTGATTTAGAGTTTAATTTGTGTAGATTAGCATCCTTTCTAATCCCCAGCCTAGAACGATCCCTACTTACACATACTACAACTATAAAAAAAAAAAAAAAAGGGTTTAAGTTTGTGTGCTATTTTATATCACATCAGCTTCTGATAGGTGACCCTAAACAGCGGGCGAGCTTGTGGCTGAGCATTTCTCACCACTATCCTTCTTAACTCAGCCAACTCATCTCTGAGTTACTGATTGGCTGCGTTGTTATGTGGGGTGTAAGAAGCCCCCTACTTCGGGCTACGATTATTGCCCGATTAGTCTTCCTTCTTCGACTCGGGCTGCCTCCACTTGACATCCCCTCCCTTATTAGCCCTTGGTGGTGGCCTATAAGGAAGAGGTCTGTCTGTAGTTGTATGCTCTCATTTCCCACTACATTATCCAATTAGTTGAGGTATCCCATACTTCCTTATTTCTGGCCCGCACTACCCCTTACTATCCAATAAAAATAAGAAGGGGTCAGGCAACTCTGGTTCTCTGATTTCCTCTAACATTGGCTGATCCACTCCAGATCATTCCTTATTTTTTCCTTTATTCCTTTTTTCCTCAAGCACAGGAAACAGAGGAATAACTGGCTCTATCACAGGGTTGGTTTCTCTCATTATCTCTCTAGTACGATTATTTTCTGGGGTAGAGTACTCGAGATCTAGCCTTCTTTGCAGATTCCCTGTTAGGGAACAGAGTCTGCTTACTTCCCCTCTGGTTTCTAGAGAGATTTTCTCCATACTCCTTAACATAGCTACCATGGTGGCCTGCAGGTTTTTATCTGTGACCTTTCCTCCTAATTTCTCAGAAGGAGTCGAGCTTTTCGTCATGACAGGTCCTTGTAGATCTTCAAGGAGATTTGCCATGTTTGATCTTGGTATACACTGGGGTGGTTTTTGTTCTATTTTCCACCTGAAGGTTTGCTTTTTCCTTCGTCTTCTTGGCATAAAAGATTATTGATCCCACCGAGCGTGCCAAAACTATGTTCCGGTAGGATTTTCCCTGGAGAGAGTCCCTGGCTTGAGCACACAGCTTCCCAAGGAGTTGGCATTTTGGTTGGTTGTCAGGCTCCTGCTTGTTGAGAGGCTGCAATAGGAGGACATAGTTAGTTCTGAAAGGCACCTTTGTGGGGCCTTAGGTGTAGGCCTTGAGGCTCGCAATCAAAACTAACTAAGTGCTAAGGCGTGCCACTACCATCTCTGTATGGCAGATGTAGAACAAGTGTGTTTAAGTCAATTATTTGCGCCCCAAGTTATTCTAACTTCTTGTTATCAAAGGATTGTTGTATATGAGTTAAATCTACATTAAGTTCTTTTTTGTGCCTTGAGATCAAGGACTTTCAGTTCATTATCTTGTATGCTTAAGGGGTGGAAGTCTAGATCTGATTAAGTCATCAGTTTAATTCCCATTTGGTCTTTTATAATAGTAGAACCACTAAGTGAACCAGATCTGAGAACCAATAGAGCTCTTGATTATTGAATGACTGGAAATAACTTGATACATATGCTGGATAGTACATCATAATACCAGATCTACTAATTGAAAGACAAGACAAAGAGAGTCGGACAAGATTTCACCTTGTTGGGCAAGGTTGAACGTCTTGCAGTCTATTCTCTTTGTGGTTACAGAGGGTTGTGTGCTAAAATGGGGATGGATGGTAAACAAATTTACACGAGGGAATCGATACTACGACGTCTAGAGAAGGTAGCAGAGCTTTTATACTGGACAAAAGATGTCTTTATAAGGGAATTATTGCTAAAAAGGGGTTAGAAGGTATGAACTAGCTTGAGAGCAGAGTTTGTATGCTTGTTTGTTTGATTGGTTAAGTGTCCTTGTCTTTGGGCCCTGTCTTCTCTTTTATAGGCATTTTGTCTTGGCTGTTGCAGGCTTTGCCCGAAAGCACTTCAGTGAGTCATCATCCCTTTTTACATGTTCTGCCACTAGAAAATGCTTTTGGACTGAAAGTAGGTTGATTTCCATCAGCTGTCACTTCCATTGTAAGCACATAGCCTTTGTATTAATGAGGAGCCGTCATATTGTCTTAAGATGGATGGCTGGGCTTGGTGTTGGGCCTCGGGCAAGTCTCCTCACTTTAGTTCTTTTGGGCTTTCCTTCTTTTAAGTCCAAAGTTCAAATATTAACCCAAACACCCTATGTGTTTCTTTCCTCTTAAAACACATTTCTTTTGGGTCTCCTTTCCTTCAAATTATGGAACTGTACGTATTGCTCAATAATCCACATATGGTTGGTAGACTTGAAATGAAAGACACACTACAAATATGAATAAAACTTTCATGTCCCGGTTGCATGTTATCGTATGCATACACGTAGATCTAATTTATCTTGTAGTTACTGAATAATGACCTATATCGGCATAAATATGCAGATGGCAGCAGCAAATTGACAAGATGTGCTATAGATATGTGTCCAAGAGGTACGAAGTTCATATGCGAAATCATAATTTTGCAACAGGCGTGTGGTAGAAGGTAGCACGAGCAGTGTAAACCAAGCGCCCAGTTTTCTTGAGTTTCCATTCAAGAGCTATCACGCTGAGATTTCTTCCACTCCGCACAACAGATGCGTCAACTATCACCTCTTCCTGTAAAAGTCCCATTGGTAAGTAAAAATCAAAACAGAGAGAAACAAACAACATGAACAACGCAAATTATAAACAAGATTCAAGAGTGTGAACTTCGGTTTACTGAATTGCCAATACTGGATAACGTAGATATTTCTCTTATGATGTCTCGGTTAGCTGATTGCACCTTAACCGATTTCCAATGACAAATTGAATACCTGATCGGTTATTCAATATCTTCATCAAAGTCTGGAAGCGTTGTATGCAACTAGGGCAGTTATTCTTAGAACCTATACCTAAACAGAGTTTGTGGGGTTCAGAACCACCATCAGCCTGAGTCAATCAAGTATGATAAGGCCAAAATTATGTTGTTGAAGGTTCGGAAACTTAGCACCGTCTGTATATCCCACTTTTTGGCCCATTTCAGTTGGTATCACAATCTGTGATAAGGCAATTCCACATTGGCATCTTGAGAAAATGGATTCAAAGTACAGCGAGCAACCACTTTATTTTTTTTTATAGTAAGAGATTCTATAAACAAAAAGAAGAAATGACTCAAGAACGCTGGAAGTATAAGTTCTCTGCACCAAAAGGCAGACCTTTGACATTCAAGGAATTGCACACAGAAGGTACAAATCCCTCATCACAATTTACAAATTTAAAGTGCCAACAAAATCCTAATTCCTAATTTCTTCCTTTAGTCATTCTATACCAATACCATTACCATCTGAAATGCCTCAGACGACCTTTCGATTTCCAATGAAGACAGCCAAATAATCATAGTAAAGCTTTGAATTCATTTCAATTCTATTTTGGCATGTGCATCAAACTTTATATATCTACATTTAAAGGAACAAATGTACATTCTAAGGGCCTTACATTCTTTGTTGCACTAGAGAGGTAAGAAATGCTTAGTTCCCCCAGAAAAAGCTCCTTATCCTTAGCCACGAGAGTTCTTGCACAAGCCAAGGACACAGCCTCAGCAACAGCAGCAATAGCTCCTCCATGAAATCCGGAATAGAAATTCTGCAGATTCATGAATAAAATATCTTTACATTTGTTAGGTAACTTAGGTTTCAAAGACGATGGACGAAAACATATGAAAATTAACCCGACGTTCAGTGGCATCTTCTTTTCTCCCAAATACAAGAACAATTGAAACGGACATCAAATTGAAATACAAGTAACCATTAAATCAAGCAATTTTCTCTTCCTTCCCTAAATTTTCTCAGCAAGCAAGCAAGAACACAGCTCAATTTAGTCAAACCCAGATAGAAAAACACAATGAAAACCCAATTCAAATCAAACACATACCGAAAGGGTCCAATCCTATTCCTCCAATGTCCCCACTTTTGGGTATAAATAACCCAGACCTAGAATTTTCTCAGCAACCAAACAGAACCACTGAAAATTACAAATTGAAACAAAAAAAGAGAAAATTAAAGAGGGGAAGATAGATTACAGTGACAGCAGGCTTCACAGATACGAGGCAGGTGACACGGCCTGGGGAGATGTGAAGGGGCTTGAGGAGGTCACGAATGATGTCGGAGTAGGTATCCTTTTTAGCATCGAACTCATCTGGGACAGAGTCCGAGATTCCAACTCCTCGGAGAAATTTCAGAACTCTGATTACATCTTCCCGAGGAATGTCGTCTGCAATTTTTGCTTCGGAAGCGAAGTTCTCAGTGATTGCAATGGAGGGTTTCGCCATCTTTGTTTTCTTTCTAATGTGGTATGCGTAGGCCGCTAAATAGCTATGCTCCTCTTTCTCCTGTCCGTTTGGAACTACTGAACCAACTGCATGTTACCAACTGTTACTCTTTCATTATATTTCAGCCACTTTCGCCTTCTCCAATTCTGGGCTAAAACTCAAATTTTTACTTCTATTCCCCCTCAAAACTCAACCCAACCCAAGGCTAAAATATGGCCTAAAACCTAAAACTCAAATTGAAGCCAAATTTAGCCTAAGATTTAGCCCAGGATTAGTGAGGCTGGTCCACCATATATGTATATTTTGTTTAGTTTTATATTTATAAATTCATTGAATTCAACGGTTAAGATCCAATTTGATGAACTTCAACGGTAAAAAAAAATTTTAATGGTCCAAATTTAAATCTAACGGCTAAAATAATTTAAAAAAAATCTTTCATATGTTTCATATTTTTTCATAGTGTTTAACGAGTTTCATGGTGTCAGTTAGTGATTTTTCAGTATTTGTCATAATATAAATATTTTTAGGTTAAAATGTTCATAAAATTAAATTAGGATAGTCTACATAATTTTTTATTTTAAAAAAGTTACTTTTAGAAAAAAAATTAGTGTACATTCATTCTTTAATAATATGTGGCTAAAATTTTAGGCCAGAAGGGTTGGAGCAGAAAAACTGTTTCTGGGTTAAAACCTAAATTTTCTGGGCTAAAAATTTTAGGTTTTAGGCCAAGGTCTTAGGAAATAGGTGTGAAAACTTGAAACCCGAAAATCGAAATCGAAACACGAACCAAATCAAATCGCACTGAACAGTTTGGTTTTGCGGTTTTGAAACGGTTTCGGTTTGAAACAGAACCACAATGTAGGGAAATGGTTTAGTTTCAATTTTGGCTTTTGAAAACTGCACTGAAACCGAACCGCACCACAAATATTAAAAAAAAACATGATTGAAGTATATCAATTTGTTTAATTGTTTTTTTTTGTCTTTCATTCGGTTACGCCTTTTCTAATACCTGTAGACTCTGTCTGTTTTATTTGCTTAGGGTGTGTAATCAAGGGCACATGAATGCCATTGGTGTCGGTTAAATTAGGGTGTCCATGCTTTATTTTGTATTTATTTAATATTTTTGTGCGTGTGTGAGAGTATCTTCTCTATATCTATATTATATTTCTATATTATTAAGAGAAGAGGGCTTGTCAACTTTTTGCCCCCTTTTCTTCCAATTTTGCCCCTCACTTTTGACTACACAATGTTGACAAGGGGAGGGCAAAATAGTAATTTTGAACCTTTTGGCAAAATGACAATCATATCCCCATTTTTTCAATTTTACCCCCACTTTTGATACACAATATTTACAAAAAGAGGGCAAAATGGTAATTATGTAATATTAAGAAAAATATGCCCTTATTAAGAGATCCCATTAGGGATGGCAATTTAACCCGTCAAATCCAATCCTCGAAAGTAACCGATCCAAATGGTTCGGTTTTGGATATAAAATTTCGGGTATTTTACAGGTATGGGTAACCGTAGGGTAAATTTTTCGGTTTCGAGTTCGGTTATGGTTATTGGGGTATCCGCCCTAAACCCATACCCGAAACCGAACCATTTCATCTATAAATAAAAAATATATAAATATTTATTATATGAAAATGGGTTGTTAATAATCATGCATTATTAAATATGAAATTAATTATTTACTTTTATATCATTAATAATAGGAATTATATGCTTATAATTTTTAAGAGTGTAAATATTTTCTTAGTAATATAAATTTTTAATATTACTTATTAGATGCATTGTATCAATTGTATTAATAATAGCAATTTATTTAATATCTATTTTTTTAATATTCTTCATTTAGTTAATAATACAAATATCATAATGGGGAAAACCGTTTCCCGATCAAAAATCCATCACCCGACGGGTTCGGTTATGGGGAAAACCCGTTCGGGGATTCTACGGGTTCGGGTTTGGGAAAAATAAACGAGTTCGGGTTTGAGGATGGCACATCCGAACCCAATCCACCCCGTTGCCATCCCTAGATCCCATCATCATAGTCTCATACTCTTTTTAAAAAAATTAAAAACTAATCACACTCCTTAATAAAAAACAAAAAAGAAAATGAAATTGTTCACAAAGTGTGTGCTTATACCCTAGTATAGAGTTATAACTTGTGCCCGCAGCAGCTGTGGCAAAAGCCCATTGGGATAGCAGCCTTCAGGAGTTGGGGTCACGTTTTTTGTTTACGTAGTATATGTTGGTCTTTTACTGTCTGACATGTTTCGTAATTTTATTTGCTGCAGATTAGCTGCAGGTATTTACTGCCCTTGAGTAATATTTATCAGAATGAGAAGGCATTTGCTGCCTTACTGGGGTGCGATGTCCTTTGAAGGTTTGAATATGCACCTTGACTTTGCATCCAGGAAAATTTTGAAATTGTATATTTTTTTCTTCAAAACACTAATGTTATTCAGGGGGAGAGAGGAAGGTAAAGAGATTTTTTTTTCATTTTGTATATAAAATGGTTTGAAACCGAATCGAAACCGTTTGAAACTGCACCGAACCGAACCAAACCGTTTGGTTTTATTTCGGTTTTGGCTTCAAAACCGCACCCAAACGAACCGCAAAAAATTTCAGTTTCGGTTTTGGTTTCATTGACAACCGCACCGAACCAAACCGTGCCCACCCCTATAGCAAGTGGTATTTATCTTCACTGATAAGTTGGAGGTTTGAGGTTCGATTATCGGCAAAGGCAAATTTGAACCATATTATTATTAGTTTATTATGAGGCTTGGTCCACTCCTCCACTTCTTTAGTTTAGCTCGAGTCTTACTTAATTTCTTTAAATTTTAAATTCAGTCAGATAACACCCTACAATTTAGATGTGTGTCATAAGAACCCAGATCCTCTCCAGATTATTTGAAATTGAGCCTAAGAATCAAATGATCCTGGTCGTTGAAATTTGATCCAATGGTTACAATTATTATACTTTTAGGGGGGCCCCTTGTTTGTTGCCGTTGGATCAAATTTTAACGACCCGAATCATTTGATACTTAGGCTCAGTTTCAAATGATTTGGAGAGGATTTGGGTTTGTGTCATAAGTGTCACATGGCTAAAAAATTTAATTCAAACTTTTCTTTGCATAATTTTGTTCAAAAGAAAAAAAAAAAACAATGGTCCAATTTATGTCATGTACGTTGTGGCCTATAAATTAACTAAGACCATCTTAAATCCTTGGAGATAAAACTTAAAAATTTAAGCCAGAAAATTTTAAGCTAAATTGTGAGATCCCACATCGCCCAGGGGAGTGGATTCTGTGAGCCTTATATGTATATTCTCATCTCTACCTATCGCGAGGCCTTTTGGGAACTCACTGGCTTCATGTTCCATTAGAACTCCGAAGTTAAGCGAGTAGCGCGCGAGAGCAATCTCATGATGGGTGATCCACTAGGAAGTTCTCGTGTGAGTTCCCAGAAACAAAACTGTGAGGGCGTGGTCGGGGCCCAAAGCGGACAATATCGTGCTACGGTGCAGTCGTGCCTGGGCCGGGATGTGACATAAATCCCAGAAATTGTTTTTCTCCTCCAACCCTTATGGCTTAAAATTTTAGCCTGAGATTATTAAACAATGATTTTAGCCTATCTTTATTTTTTTGGTAACTTTGTTGAAAATAAAATTTATGTAGATTATCCTAATTTATTTTTATGAACATTATAGTCTTAAAATATTTAAGTTCTAATAAGTAATTAACAATCATACAAATACATACGTATTTAGACCATCTCCAACCCTTGGGGATAAAGCTTAAAAATTTAAGCCATAACCCAGAAACTGTTTTTCTCCTCCAACCCTTATGGCCTAAAAGTTTAGCCCGAGATTATTAAATAGTGATTTTGGCCTAACTTTTCTTTTTCGGTAACTTTTTTTAAAATAATTTTTTCATAGATTATCCTAATTTATTTTTATGAACATTTTATAAAAATATTTAAAATTCTAATAAGTAATTAAAAATCATACAAATACATAGGTATTTATAAAGTTTTAAGTGAAAGTTGATCTAAATAATTTTCTTAAATTATTTTAGACGTTAGATTTAATTTTGAACCATCAAATCTTTTTTTTTCGTTACCATTAGATTTGATCTCATTTGATCATAGTCGTTGGATTATAAGTAAAAAACAAAAAAGGTTTGAAATATGACAGTTTGGTGGGTCTAGAATAATTTAAGCCAGGCTTAAATCGTAGGGGGAATCTAGCCCAGAAATATATTTTATCCCCATGGCTTATTTTAGCCCATGGTTGGATGGTTTTTTTTTTTTTTTTTTTGCGGGGGAGGGGGGGTAGGGGGTTTAAAGCTCATATTTTAAGATTTATCCCATGGGTTGGAGATGTTGTGACAGACCGTCCCAGAAATTTTGTACAGTTAATGTGAAATGACGAAAATGCCCTTGAGCGTTGGGTGAGTGTTTGTGTTTCGGGTTAAGAAATTGGGCCAATTATATCAAGTCCTAAATAATTGGACCCAATTAGAACAAAACTTGTTTTGGTCTTTGATTGGTGGCTTTTGGACCACACACACAAACCAACACATACACTTTCTCTCTTCTCTCCCGTACTCTCTCTTTTTCTCTCTCCCTCTCGGCTTTTTCGTACGGGCAACCCAGAAACCATCTCAAACCTTGTAGATCGAGACTAAGGTAAGTATATTCGTGTTCCTTGTGATCTCAGGAATCCATTGGTACAAGTTTTAGAACCTCAAACCTTCGAAAACCCCGTGAAACCTAACCTCCGATTTGTGCACTGTTCATTCACACGTGAAATATTATTTTTCAGGGAATTTGAAGCTTATAGGAATCTTATTGAGGTCCATACGAAGCTCGGAGTACGTCGTTTGAAGAATTTGGACTTCGAAATTGTGAGAACGAAGAGTTTTAAATTTGGCCGGAATTATCGAGGCTTTTTCCGGCCAATGTCCAGCGAGTTGGAGATCAAGTCAGGTATGGTTGTGTTCATCTTTGTGAGATCTTCATTTTGGTATAAAGTACGTAGAAAATGGTGCAAAAATGGCCGAAATATAGAGTTTTGAAAATTTTCCAGTTTTCCGGCGACATCGACGGTCGCCAGAGGTTTGAGGTAGAAGACGACGGAATATTCCGTCAAGTTTGACAGAATATTCCGACGCTATTAGTTAGTTTGGACGGATTCCGTTGGGTTTTAACGGAATATTCCGAGGAATATTCCTGACGGCGTTAACTGACGCCGTCAGTGTACCTGTCACGTGGCCGCGCGTAGGGCCGTGCCCTTGCCGGCACCTGGCTATGCATGGGTGGTCGGAAAAGTTTTCTAAAAATATGGGGATGATCCTGAGATTGTGTAGATCACTGTGGTATATTTATATACCCAAATTGAATAATATATGAGAAATTATTAGCCAGTTTTGTTTATGTGCTTAAAATAACGTTTATACAGTTATTTTTCATATAGGCGAGACCTATCCGGAAGACGAGCATAGCCAAGCTAGGCACGGGGGTTACAACCTGGCTACTTATCAATGAGTGGGCTTTTGTTTTCCGTATATACCTATATACTTGCTTTTCCCAGAAAACAAATTTAAAGAATTATACGATTTGAAATGCCATGCAAAGTATCTATTTATTTTATTTATGCATTAGTGATTGCATATAATAATGATGGTGCTGCGGACGCACAGGTAAGTGACAGGTAAGTTTATATACTGGTTATGATGAGAATGAATAATGTGATGTGATGTGATTAAAGCTCATAAACCTACACCTTGATATTAGTGCTCCTGCCCAGAGTTAGGGGCATAGTCTTTCACGTGAAGTTCACCTCCAGCACCGCATGCTCGCCTTGGATCCAAGTTAGGTGCACAGTCTTGTCGAATAGACCACTATAGATGGGTTCGACTCGTAGGGGACCCATCTATATTATGATTTGGCTTTCAGTTATGATACTTTGGCATGGCATACATACATTCATACATACATATTTTATAGCAGAATTTCGAGATTTATATATATATATATATATATATATATATATATGAGTATATACTTTATTTATGGGAAATTATACAGGTTTTACAGATAAGGGTTATAACTTTTGAGAAAAGAATGGTTTTGAAAAGATTTGTTTTTGCCCACTTACGCTTTCTGTTTTTCGCCCCTCCAGGTATTAGGTAGTGTTCGTTGGTGGCATACGAGGAGCTCATCGGACGTTCTGACAGAACTCACTTATGTAGGACCACCTTCGGGTGTTCTCTCCATTTAGTACTTTCTGATTAATCTTGCTTCCGCACTGTGCACATAGTTACGTCATTCTCACGTGACGGCCAGCGTGCCCCACTTTCGGGTTGAGGTGTGCCAGATGGTCTTATAAAGTTTAAGTTAAATTTAATTTAAATTATTTTCTTAAATTATTTTAGATGTTAGATTTAATGTTGGGCCATAAAATCTTTTTTTTTTTACTATTAGATTTGGTCTCATTTGATCAGAGCCGTTAGATTATAAATGAAAAACAAAAAAAAGGTTTGAAATATGACAGTTTGATGGGTCCAGAATAATTTAAGCTAGACTTAAATCCTAGGGAGAATCTAGCCTAGAGATATATTTTCTCCCAGGCCTTATTTTAGGCCATGGTTGGAGATGGTTTGGAGGGGGGGGTTTAAAGCTTATATTTTAAGCTTTATCCCATGGGTTGGAGATGGTCTAAGGGAGAGAGAAAGAAAGATGGAGAATAGGATTGAGGAATTTTGTGTGTTATTCTCCAGACCTTGTGCCTTTATTTATAGTAATAAGGAGGAAAGAAATTTGCTATCCAAGTAAAACAAAGTATAATAGGAAAGATCTTCTAGATCCGGAAGGATTCCTAATTTATTTCTACTTAGGATTTATTCAAAAAGAATTTTACTCCATACTCCATTTTCTTTAGTGGTTCCAATATAGTAACTTGAATATCCTTAACGCTCAAAAGTGACTTCCCTTAAAGTTAAATCATTGGACAACATAATATGGGCAGTGCCATGCCTCACAATCAGGTTGGATAAGCCTGAAAAGGGTTGTCAGGAAGGTGATTAGGTATGAAGTTAGCACATAGAACTAGACCGCTAACTGCCCCACAAAATATACCTATCCATGAGTTAATTGGATTAGTCACATGTATTAACTTTTGTCAACTAACTCGAATTCAAGAATAGTAATGATATCCAAACACCAAACTTAAATCTGGGGACATAAGAAATTGTTCACAAAGTAAACCAAATGTACTAGGGGGTTTAGCCAACATGGCCTTCCATGTCAAAATTTCACTCTTCCAAATGTGTTAGGTAGAGCAAACTTAGTCTCATGATTGACTACAGAAAGGTGCATAACCAAAGATCTTTTCCGTCAAAATGGAAGTAGATACTACAGGGTTGAGGTTCGAAATATTGTACCTTATTCTTGAAGTTTTAGGTCATAGGTACCAAGAAATCCTCGTTAGTGAGGTACTTCCATTTATAATGCTTCAAGCATAAATCTTTGAATGAAGAGCGTGGCAGAGGCTTATTCAGCTCTTCCATGCCATAGTTGGCTTCAATGGTTTCACAGTTCTTCGTAGTCAAGTAGAGCGTCAAATCTTATATCCACATAAAATAGTTTTTGTTTGAAACGTCCAAATCAACGAAATCAAACTTGTTACAGTTCGGCATTTCGTTGAATGCAGAGAACAAGATTGTGATGGGTGCTATGGAGAATAAAATCATCATCAGCATCCAAATTTCTACGACATGTTTTGGTTTAAACGGAATAATCATGGAGAACTTCGAATCTCAATATGAATTGTGCGTGTTAAGAAACTTCAAGTTTCTATGACACTTTTCCGAACTTCGGGTTCAGAATTATGAACTTTAGGTTCATAATACTTGCAAACAAACACAAATATACAAGACAATATATATAAAGCAATTGAAAACAAATATAATAAAAATGGGTAGCTTCGGGACCCTTTGTGTGAAAGTTTAGGGAATAACCTTAAAAAGTATGAAGCTTCAGGTTCAAAAATAAATTATTATTTTAATCAGCTGGGTTGCGGGCCAGCAAGAGAGAGGTAGGGTTTATAAAATCTAGGCCCAAATATTGGATAAGAAAGAAAAAGTGAAAATCAATTCGCAGTTTTTCATGGGGCTCAAAAGAAAAAAAAAACATTGACGATACCGGGTTTAAAATTAAAGACGGCTGGTCACGGTGGGATGAAAATAACAACACTCTTCTAACATTTTCTCTCAATTATCACCGAAGAATATAATAAAAAAAATTTAAAAAAAAATTTTTGATTGATGAAGAGTGTTTTATTAATAGATAATATAGATAAAGATTGAGAATTTGGAATGAGAAATGAAGAGTGGCAGTCAACCTCTAGTCAAACGGGGGTGGTCTTGGGAAGTTGGTAAGAAACGTCAATAAATAAATAAATGGAAATCCAGCCAAGGTTTCGTCATGCATTGGAGGTGTCAGAAATGCAAGTACAATTGTCACATGAAACTTGAAAACCGCACCATTCCTTCACTACTTTAACACCCTCACTGCTTCACTCTCTTTTCATCCAACAAATTCCAAACTCCAAACAAACCAACCAAAGAAAGATGCCTCTCGGAACCCTTGAAGTCCTTCTTGTTGAAGCCAAAGGCCTCAAGAACAAAGATTTTCTCTGTAACTCTCTCTCTCTCTCTCTCTCTCTCTCTCTCTCTCTCATGTTTGAATCTTTGATTTAATCATCTGAAATGATTTTTGGTGAACATGGTTTGGTTCCCTAATTTATGCTTCTCACCATCTGCAGTTCTGAATTGTTTGGTTCTTCTATCAGCTGGATGTTGTTAATTTCAAGGCTTGATGACCTTTTTGTTGTTGTTCATGTGTGCATTTGTGTATGCATGTCTGCAAAATTAGTTTAATATTCGATTGATTATCCCAAACTAAAAAGTTCATGGATTTTTTAAATCCCTTTTCACTGATTCCTGGTAATTTCAAGTGATGCAGAAAAGATCTGATTTTATTTCTGGTGTTTGTTTTCTCCTCACTAGCACGATCTTTATGTCTAATCCATTTGTTTGTATTTTGCTTATACATTGGTAGATGTGTTTCATTTTCCTGTAATCGGCAAAAGATGAACGTACATTTCCCAAAACAAAAGCCGGTTCATTGTGATCCAAGATTGGGATATGATTTCCACACACACCCTGTTATATTCTAGCCTTTGGACCTAATAAAACAAAAGAGAATAAAGATACCTAAATGACAAGCATACGCCTTTTTCAATATTATCATTGTTTTTGTTTGATTAATTCAATCCAATGGTTAGAACGAGGAAAGGGGGTGAACAAAAGGAGAAAAATGTTGCGCATAAATCATTTTCTTAACGGTTTTATAAGCAATTTTTCGTCTATATTATCATATGTTATTTTGATTTCTGATTTGAACACGCCGCTCAGTTTTAAAATTTGTTTGCATTTGATTTCTGAATAGTGCTAATTAATGTATGTATGTCATGGGTTGAATACTTTGTAGCAGTTAATAAGATGGATCCCTATGTTATTTTCACTGTGAAGACCCAAGAGAAGAAAAGCACTGTGGCTAAAGGTATACAGTTGTAGCTACCCCTTGTGTGTGTGTGTATATATATATATCTGTATATATTGTTTGTGCACAATCCGATCGGATCCATCTGGTGTTGTCTCCGATTAACTGTGATTTAAAAATCGTACATGCAGGGAAAGGATCTGACCCCGAATGGAATGAAAGTTTTTTGTTCACAGTTACGGATGATGTTTCTGAGCTTCGTTTGAAAATAATGGAGAAAGATACCTTTACCAAGGATGACTTTGTTGGCGAAGCAATGTGAGTACTCAATAATTTGTCATCTTTTTTCATTTCCATCTTTATAAGGTCACTCTAAAGTTATTTGCACCCTGTTATAGTGTTCTATCTCTGGTGAAGCTATGTAAAACGTGTATAGTTCGATGTCTAATTTATCTATGGCCAATGCAGCGTTCCTTTGGAGCCATTGTTCGCTGATGGAAGGCTTCCTCCGACTGCCTACAATGTTGTCAACAAGGACCAGGAATATCGCGGGGAGATCATAATTGGACTTACTTTCACTTCTGAGCCTAAGGTATTATTGTTTATAGCTTACCAAACTTAACCAGAGCTTCCGTTTTTGACTAGATTCGAGGTAGTGTGTGGTGAATCGACTATTTGTTTTTGCAGAGAAGCAGCTTCTAGAAGATATGCTGAGGAGAGCTATGGTGGATGGAAAGAATTATCTTTCTAGGAATAACCCTGTGATTTAAAATGCAATGTATGATGCTCATTTAGCTGCTAGGTATTCGAATAAAGAGCATTAGTCATGTTGAGGTTCCCTTTTGGTGTACTTTTGCGCGGTGGCGAAGCCAGGAATTGTCGAGAGGAGAGGCGAAATTTAAAAGCGTAAAGGTAAAAAAAATGTAGACAACCAAATCCTTTTAAATAATAGATAATATTAATTTCGTTCATAATCTATCAATACAAATAAATTTCAATTATTATCAACGAAGTTTCATGTCATGAAAACGCGGTGGTACCTATGTAAAAAATTCGAGGTCACCATAAGTCCAAGGTCTTGAAGATCAAACATGATATGGTACCCATGTAAAAAAAATCACAATGATTAGTCATTAATTATATATCTTTAGGCATGGCACCGCAAGATGGTGCAACCATCTTGTAATGCATTGTTATCTTCCACTGAATTTCTTTACCAAAAAAATTTCACTTTCAATTGACACTCTAACCCCTAATATAGAAAATATATTTTGAATGATTCATAACACAAAAGCTTATATTTATACAACGTTTATGCTTGGTGTAGAAATAAGAATCTCATCCTATATAAATACAATCAGAATCAAGTTACAATATCCTTAGGAATTACAGTTGATTTTGGCAAGACTCCTTCTCTAACACCCAAGTCTTCCACCCATATTTTATAGGATAGTCAATTTTCATCGAAAACCTTTGCCACTCAGCATAGAAAATTTACAAATGAAATATAAAATTTCATATTTTCTCCTGGTTTAAATAAAAATGATGTCTTGTAAATTTCTATTTGATTTTACGTTAACTTTTTTGTATTTATTTTCTTAATAGTTTTCTTTTTAGATGAGACTAGAATAAAAAATTGATTATCTTCATTCAAAATACAAATCGTGGGATGCTTGAATTTCATCAGGCAGTCCCTACAATCCCACACCTCAATCTCTAATTGGCACAACACTTTCCCACAAACCGCACTGTTTTATTTATTTTTTTCAAACCCCAAGTCCAATAAACGTCGTTTGGTTTTGGTATTTTAAGAAAAATTAAAACGCAGATTCCGTAAAGCCAGAACAAACCAGCAGCGTAGCGCCGCATCACACAATCAGAACCCATCCCAGATTCCGGCATCTTGGATGTTAAAAAAAAAAAAAAAAAAAAAACAGCTCTACTGCGCAGCAGCAGAACCAGATCACTGACAGCAGTAGTGGGCCGAACCAGTTGGGTTTTCCAGCGAGGGGCATGGCGGCCGCCACTCCTCGCCCTCACGTGGCTTCGCCACTGCTTTTGTGTTTAGACTGATATTTATGTGCTTCAACTTATTTGGCAGAATCGAATATTCAGTTAATTTTACTCAATGTCACTTGATTTCATATTGGAAATGTTATTGGAACTCCAAACTCATATGCTTGCTTTCATATGAGGGATGTTCTTGGCACTTTAAAATTCAAATGTGTGCACACAGTGCACACGTGAAGGGTATTGAAACCTTTTGCAGTGTCAGTAACATTTCATATTATTGTAATCAAGATTTGAGAGGTCCCCTATTAGAACCGTCGTTACCCTATTAGAACCGTCATTAGCCAAACTCATCATTCAATTATTCAAAGTCATTGGTTCTCAAACCTACCAATTTTTTCTTTGCATCTCTCTATTAAAAATGCTCTAAACCAACGAGAGTTAGACAATGCCAACCATGCAATATACACATATGGCTAGGTTCCTTACAGGCCTTGCGTTTTGAACAAATCAATAAGGTACAAAAGGAAAGATGTCAAAGAACCATGAACTTGACTATGGACACACACGCATACTTGTCCACAATGCACTTGCAAACTAGCTAAGGTTTCGTGATGGGAATGATTAGTGACGAATTAGAGGTGTATTCAATTAAAGATCAAATTTTTGAGTTTGATGACATTTTTCACTAGAAAAACTTTAGCGGCCGAGTTTCTTAACTTGTTAGCCATATTTTTGAGTTATACATGTTATCTTTTGAGAATGTTATAATAACCGGGCATTCACTTTTATTTTTTTTGAAAGCTGCGGCATTAATTCATTGATAAAAGATAAGTAACAGATCAGTACAGTGGGCTGGTAAAACCAGAAAATCTAGGCAGTACAATAAGAGAGTAAAACATCCATGAGAATGTCGGGAGGCTCCTCCAAAGACATTCACATGGGCCGGTTAAGGCAAAACGGGCAAGACGGTGAACAGCTTCATTATGTGGAAGCATGTATGGGTAATCGAAGCTCCAGTAATCACAGATAGCATAGCATAGGAATCCTCGACAATGTGCCCAATGAGGGACGAATCAGAGGTTCCTTTTGCAAGGCAGAGACGATCTGGAGAGAATTGCTCTCAATAATAATGTTATGTAAGCCCCTTTGAACCGCCAGCAAAAGCCCTTCTCTAACCGCAAAGGCTTTGATTAGGAGAGGGGAGGAAACATGATCAAAAGTCTTTGTAGATGCAGCAACAAAATTACCGTGCTCATCACGGACCATAGCACTAACTCCACCAGATTTGAGTGACTCCCTCCAAGCACCATCGACATTTACTTTGAGGAATCCTGGTGGAGGTTTAGTCCAAGTAGAGGTAAGAGCTTGGGCCTGACAGGAACGGTCCACCTTAAGAGCTTTTTGAAAATCGAGCCACCAACTTGTGGCCTTAGGCATGAGAGCATCAGGTTTCTCAACCGTGCCCTTCCATAGCATATCATTTCTTGCCCTTCAAAGCGCCCACCACACCAGTAAGCACAATTCAAAATTTTGATGATTGAGAGAGGAAGCCAGGGATGTGCCCTAATAAAAAACAAATAGGACATGTGAATCAGAAGGGGGTTTGCCAATGGAAGTGGAGAACCAAGAACATGAGGCAAAACAACAATCCCGTAGAAGATGGAGGGGGATTCCACATGGTTATTGCAGAGCACACACACATTAGATCCATATGCACATGGCGTCTGTCAAGGGCAGATTTGGTGGGGATGATGTCCCCACAAAATTGCCAAGCACAAACCTTTGACTTTGGGAGGGACCCTGGCTGACCATATTCTTTTCCAGAGAGTGGACAGAGCCCCATTGTTGGGGTTCGATAGCCGTCACCATGCCACCTGATAAGCACTCTTGACCGAAAAATGACCTTTCATATCATAGTGCCAAATGAGTTTGTTCAGCGGATTTCGGAAGCTGAGGGGGATGGAAACGATTGCTTCCACTTCAATGTCGGCGAACAGAGACTTAAGGAGGGAAAGGTTCCATTGGTGAGATTGATGATAGATAAGTTGGTCCACAAAAGTGAGGCAGCAGCCTGTGGGTTTGGGTGAGAAAATTTTGAACTGAGAAGGGGAAGGTAACCATCGGTCCTCCCAAATTTTGGTAGTGCAACCCGAACCGATATACCAACGAGAATCCCCTTCAATAATGGGCCTACCAGCATAAATACTTTTCCAAACAAAAGATGCATTGCATCGAACATTACCTAAATGAAGTTGTTGGTAGGATAATACTTTGCCTTAAGGGTTTGAGCCACTAAAGAGTGGGGTTCGTGGATGAGTCTCCACCCTTGTTTGGTGATTAAGCCAACATTGAACGCATACATATTTTTGATACCCAAGCCACCCTCCGATTTCGGGGCACAAAGTTTGTCCCAGGGGATTCAGCGAATCTTTTTGGAATCGTCGACTCCATTCCACCAAAACAATGTAACCATATGGTTAAGATCATCACAGAAGCTTTTAGGGAGGAGAAAACAATGCATGGTATAAAGAGGAATGGCTTGGGCGACAACTTTGACGAGCAATTTACGACCTGTAGAGCTCAGAAGCCGGCCCTTCCAGCCCTACAACTATGTCCAAAGCCTTTCCTTGATATGGCTGAAACATGCCTGCTTATTCCGGCCAACTAGAGTAGGAAACCTAAGATATTTATTGTGTTTGTCCACTCTATCTAGCCCCAGTAGACAACTGAGCTCATCCTGATTGACACACCTGATATTGCGGCTGAAATAGACCGCACTTTTCATAAGGTTAACAGATTGACCCGAGGCCTCTTCGTAAGTTTTTAGAACTTTTGCAATCTGGAGGCAATTGTCAATATCCGCTTTGGTGAAGAGCATACAATCATCCATGAACATGAAGTGATTGATCGATGGAGTGCCACGGTAAATGAAGATCCTCTATTTGCCCGTCCTGGTCGAACTTGGTGAGCAGAGCCAAGAGGCATTCTGCACACATAAGGAATAAGTAAGGGGAGATGGGGTCGTTCTACCGGAGGCCCCTAGCTGGGTGCAAGGAGACCTGTTGATAAAGGAATATGAAACAGTGCTCACACATTGCATCAATAGATTGGTCCAGTATGGAGGGAAGCCCATAGCTTCTAGAATACCTCTCAGAAACCCCCAATCCACACAATCGTAGGCCTTACTAATGTCAAGTTTCATAGCCATAAAGCCCTTTTTGCCTCGTTTACGCTTGAAAATAAAGTGGGCAATCTCTGTGGCAAAGATGTTGTTGTTCGAAATCAAGCGTCCAGGAACAAAAACGCTTTGATAGTGGGAAATAACCTTGGGGAGGATTAGCCTGAGGCGGTTGGTTAAGACCTTGGAGGTAATTTTGTAGACGACATTACAAAGGCTAAAGGGGCGAGGGTGAGACATCTCACTGGGATTTTCTTGTTTCGGGATGAGAGAGACGTATGTGTAGTTGATTTTCTTGAGCATTTTCCTGAATTCAATGAATGTGAGGACCGCCCTGGAGACATAAGAGTCGATAACGTTCCAAAACCGTTGGTAGAATAATGGTGGGAGTCTGTCTGGGCCTGGGGCAATCAAGGTAACCATTTAGAACAAGGCAACTTTGATCTCCTCATCAGTGAAACCAGCATTGAGAGTCTGAAGCATCTCCTCATCGAGTCGTTGACCCATAGCCTCAAATAATTATGTCACCTCATTCCCACTAGGTTGAGACTTGAAGATGTTGGAAAAGTAGTCCAACATAATGTTTTCAATATTTCCTTCACCCTCAGTCCAGCTCTCCAAAACGTCCAACAAACCACAAATTTGATTTTTCACCTTTCTACTAGCCATTTTACGGTGGAAGAAGCAGGAGTTGCAGTCACCCTTATTTAACCAAGTGCATCGGGAACGTTGCTGCCAATAAGACTCCTAAAGAAAGAGGAGACCATCCAATTGGGATAGTAGATTAGCTCTTTCAGCGATGAGATTCTCGTTAGCGGCTGATCAAGAATGAAGCCTAGCTTTGACCATATGCGATCCATTTCCAACTGTCGCAAGCAAAATGTCTCCTGATGCCATTTTAAGAGAGCCACGCGAACCACCTTGATTTTCTCGCAAATCTAGAACATAGGAATGCTCGCCACTAGGGTACTCCAAGCCTGGTGGACGACATCCTAACACCCCTCGTGCTTTGTCCACATCTCTTCGAAGCGAAAGAGATGACGATTTTTCCAAGTTGACATGGGTTGGTGCCTGATTTTCAAGAGCAGTGGTATATGATCAAATTTGCTGGGTTAGAGGTGGTGCACCACAGAGAAATAGTATTTTGATTTCTAGTCAAACGTCATGAGGACCCGATCCAGGCGCTCCTTAATGCCACTATGGCGATTGATCATCCAGGTAAACTTTCCCCCCAAGAAACCCATGTCGCCCAAGTTGCAGTCGCCAATAGCTTGTCAGAAATTCAGAATCTGGTGGATGGGCCTGCTCCCCCCACCCTCATTTTCATCCAGGTGCATGAGTTCAATGAAATTGCTACCACAGATCTAGGGGAGCAAGGATTGGGTAGCCAGAGAACGGAGCAGCGACTAGGATTCAGAGCGATGACTAGTTTGATGGTGATCATCAAAACCAGTTAGGCCCCAGTGATCAATGTCGCCATAACCACCAATTTCTACATCGATGTGCTTGGGGGAAGATGAGAGGATCCATAATGGGGTCGCCAGATTCCATAGCAAGACCAGACCCCTAGACTTTCCCATCGAATTAACACAAAAAGCCAAATAGAAACCAAGCTTAACTTTGAGAGCCATGATAGCATGACCTTTGCATTTGGACTCACACAAAAATGCAATGGTAGGAGCTTGCTGTTGGATAAGCCCCGTTAGGGCTTGAACTGTCCGGTGGTTCCCAAGCCCTCGGCAGTTCCAGGACAATACTCTTATTGCTGTCAGTGGCGCTAAGTGGGCTCAGCCGTCACCGATTTACCATAGAGACAATTTATTTTCATCCTCAGCCAACTAGATGTCTCAGCTTCCTCAAGTTCTTTAGAAGGGCTGATGCAAACCTCGTAAAGATTTTTACATGAAGGGACTGCCAACCTGACCACCGATCCACGGAAGCCTATAGAGCCACAATTTCCCCTGAGATGTTGTTTATTTCCCCTGATTGCAGTGTTAGAAATGCGAAGAAGCTTCCCTTGTTTGGGATTGTAGGATACTCAAGCTTTCTTAGGAGATAGGCCCGTCTGGACATCAAATTCTATCACATGATGGAGATTAGCCCGTCTGGACATCAAATTCTGTCACATGATGGATTGGATTCACTAGGGAGTTGGGTTAAGTTGATGGTAACACATGTCACATGATGGATTGGATTCACTGGGGAGTTGGGTTAAGTTGATGGTAACACATGGTGGGTTTGGTCCACATCTTGAGGTAGTAAGTTGGGCTCGACCTCAGCCTCGGGTTTAGGCCCAAAGAATTGGGGCTCACAGAGTAACACATTCGACTTCAAGAGGGCTCGAGGTGGTACCCTATCTGGATCACATCACATTTTGTCCAATGAAAGTCCATTCATAACAATGGTTAGAGAGCCATTAGAGAATTGGGTCCCGAAACTGTCTAGATGCCACACGTGGTCGATGTCAATGAGGGATGCTCGACGCGTGTACACAACAACTTATGCCAAGCTCTGACAGGTTGCAGAGGTGTCGCACCCAGTGTCAGTGTCGTGTTAGCTGTGGCAGACGCTGTTCCCGACAGATGGAATTGTCATTTGTCGTTATCGATCCGGGTGGCTGATGATTTGACATCTTCCTGACGCTTCATCCTTGCTATGAATTGCATGGCCGACTTTTCCCATGCTTCGTCGGGGAGGCCATAGAAGTTGGCCTCCGAGTTCTATTTACATCGCCAGTGGCGTGAGTTGGCACCCATTGCCGTTGGACGTCAGGAAGAGTAGGGAAAAAAGAAAGTCGTGGGGAGTGAGGTGTGGGAGGCATGCAGCTCAGCAGAGAACTGGCTATCGCTAGACCAACCCATCGACAATTTCCATGGGCAGCCTCTAGAATGGCCCCCAATCGGCCACAGAAGAAGTAGAGTTGCAAGAGACCTTCGTATTTGAGCCTGATGACTCGAGTACCTGATGTGAGGCACGACAAGAGAACACGAGTGTGTAGAGGCTTAGTGGCGTCGAAATCAATGCGCATGTGCATGAATCCACAAAAACCCTCCTCCACTGGGTCCTCCACTTCCAAGACGGCCTTGAGTTTCTCCCTGAGGTAACGGGCATTCTTTTTGGTGTAAAGGTTGCGAGGAATCCCATGGGCTTGAACCTAGTAGATTGCCATGTCGACTTTTATGTTGTCCAATGAGTGGTAAAGCGGCCAAGGCTTGACCGATAATGTGTAACCCTTGACAAACCAAGGGTTACCTTCAAGAATTCGATGAGCCACTAATTCGTCCCCCGCCGTAATGGAATAGATGTTGGGTTTTTCCTTGAGGACTCTGACGACTCCGGATCCGTTCCAGACCACCAGGTATTCACTTCAAATTAAAATTAAGTTACAAATTGCAAGGGATTTGTAGCTCAGCTAGTTAAGAGTATTATTTTCAATTCTCTCTTCCCCAGTAACGCTTGTATTAGAAAAACAATATTATATTACAGATTTAAAAGCTCTTTTCACAAATTAATTAACCACTCCGAGTAGTGATGTCAGAGTTAGAGTTACTCAGCAAATCATGGAAATCCTAAGCCACCAATTTATCAAATGCAACAAATTATCAGGCATTTGGAAACAATTTATATCAATTAATTGTTTTTTCTTTTTAGCAGATATTTTTCTTTTAATTCCAAGTTATACATGCATATATTAAAAACGTCACCAGCCAGAATAGGTTAGAAACATATACGCATAGTTGTCACCATATGATTGTTGTGGCGGGACGGAGAGATGAAAACGACATGTAGTTTTATATATGGGAACAGAAGTATCTCATGAACCTGTCAACCCCTAATTAGCCGGGCTTGGTAAGAAATGTAACAACATCGTAGACTTTCAATCTCTTAATATATAAATGAATTGATTGCCTGTTCTATTGTGTTGCGTTGTTTTAGGTGTGTTGATAATTTCATCTCATCGGAATCTCATCGGAAAGATGCCTCACGGAACGCTTGAAGTTCTTCTTGTCAGTGCCAAAGGCCTCGACAACAATGATTTTCTCGGTAAATTTTGATTAAGTCTTTTTTATTTTCAATATTATTTGTAGAAAACAAATATATATACATAAGAGAAATGATTTCTGGGTTGCACTTGCATTGTTGATTTCTGCTCCATCTTCTGTGGATCTCAAATCTGAATTCATACATTTTTGGCTGTCCATATACCTAATGCTAACTAGCTGTTACAGATTTTCCAGGCCAGATGAACATGTTCTAATTTAATTTCATGTGTCGTGTATGTGTATCAAATACATGTACATGTACGTATGTATATATGTCTTTGAATGTAAACAGTTGGATCATAGATACAGTATCCCAAAAATAATCTCTTCACATCGAGCCGTAGTAAATTTTAAATGATGATATATAAATTCTCTCTATTTTCCCCATGTTCCTGTTTTTTTGTATTTACATGATCTAGTTGTTTTATTATCTGTTTGATATTCGTGTATTTGGATTTAATTATCCTGTAATCAATCTACAATTGCCGTAAAAAACAAACGAGATGATCTGCTAACATTATGATATTATGGAGGTGTTTGCACGTGGAGATTCTTACATATACGCGTCAATATAACCCACTTTTCATCTCTCTCATCACGAGACAATAGAATACATCCCTAGGACAGCCACAAATCTCCTGCTTGTGTGTAATTCATTGAGATTATTATGATTTTTTTCTTTTAGATTTGTCTCCACATATAGTTTCTGAATGCTAATTAGGTTGCTAACTATATGTATGCCTGTATGGATGATGGGGTTGAATGTTTTTTATGAGCAGGTAACATGGATCCCTATGTTATTTTAACCGTAAGGACCCAAGACAAGAAAAGCACTGTCGTCTCAGGTAATTTCCATATATCTCTTTCACCCTCTGGTGTGCAGAATACAGTTATCAATTGATTGTGCAACAAAAACAAATCTGTATATGCATGCATGCTGCAGGGCAAGGATCTGAACCAGAATGGAATGAAACTTTTTCCTTTACAGTCTCCGACGATGTTGATGAACTTCGCTTGAAAATAATGGACAAAGATACCTTTAGCTCTGATGATTTTATTGGAGAAGCAACGTGAGTACTTCTCCTTTTCGTCCCTTAATTATGATTCAAAAGTACTTCTAAGTTTTTTCCGTCAAGCGTTAGTCTGATCAAGCTAAGACTAGTGCTTTGTAAAAATAAAATGTACTTGTAGAAATAACTTAGCACAATATAATGTGACACGTGTGTTACTTTACATGTTTAATTAGCTAACCTTTGGCCTACGCCTAATTAATGTAGGGTTGCTTTAGAGCCGTTGTTCGCTGAAGGAAGCCTTCCACCAACTCCATACAATGTTGTCAATCAGGACAAGGAATATAGTGGAGAGATTAAAGTTGGACTCACTTTTACTCCTGAGGTATTCATAAAAAATTGTTGATTACACTTGTAACTTATTAATTTTGTGATACGACTAAAAGTAAATTAGTCTTGATTTAATTGGGACTCGATTGGATCATCGTATCACATTTAGAAGAAAAGATGGATGTCCTTTTTTTCTACTTTTAGTCATTTTTGGTCATCATTTTCTTTTAATTTTGTCACAACTTTTAATTTTGATGTGGAAAGGCACTACTACTATCCCATGACCCACTGCATATTTTCTTTATTTTTATTGCAGAGAAGCGGCCACGGCAACAGTTCTGGAGACTATGGGGACTTGGCGAGCTATGGTGATGGGAGGAAAGGATCACATAAAGGTGAGGAAAGGTATGGTGGTGATGGTGGTGGCGGCGGCGGCGGTGACTATGGTGGAAGTGGCGGCGGCTATGGTGGAGGCGGAGGTGGCTATGGTGATAGCGGTGGTGGCTATGGTGGAGGTGGTGGTGGCTATGGCAATAGTGGTGGTGGTGGGAAGAAAGGATCACATAAAGGTGAGGAAAGGTATGGTGGTGGTGGCGGCGGCGGCGGTGACTATGGTGGAAGTGGCGGCGGCTATGGTGGAGGCGGAGGTGGCTATGGTGATAGCGGTGGTGGCTATGGTGGAGGTGGTGGTGGCTATGGAAATAGTGGCGGCGGCTATGGTGGAGGTGGCGGTGGCTATGGCGGTGGTAGTGATGGCTATGGTGATGGCGGTGGCTATGAAGGTGGTGGCGGTGACCTCGGTGGTGGTGGTAGTAGTTATGGTGATCGTGGTGACGACTATGGTGGCGGTGGTGGTGGATGGAAAGAATCATCTAAATCTGAGGACAGCTCTGGTGGATGGAAATAATCCTCCACATACAGAGGATGAGTTTATTATTATAATTGACAGTACTGTAATGTATGATTGATTATCGTTTAGCTGCCTGGTCTTATTGGACAATAAAAGAATAAAGTGCTTTAATCTTGTTCGAGGTTCTTTTCTACCTGTGGACCAAAAACTTCACTATGTTACAATGTATGACATTATCGAATAATTAAAGTGTGAGATGTGCATCTATGAAGTCATTAGTATTATCGTATTCCATGTTATTAATGTCGGTGCATTGCAAGTGAAAAGCTTTTAAGTTTAAAACTCGTACATGATGAATTTGATACTAAATTAGGTTGTTCATTGTATTGCTTAGTTGAACTCTCACTCCCCTTAGACCATCTCTAACCTTGGGCTAAAACCTAAAATTTTTAGCCCAGGAAAATTAGGTTTTAACACAGAAATAGTTTTTTTTGCTCAAACTTTTTTGAGTTAAAATTTTAGTCACAGATCATTAAAGAATGAATTTAGGCTAAATTTTTTCTGTAAATAACTTTTTTAAAAGAAAAAATTATGTAGATTATCCTAATTTAATTTTATGAACATTTTAACCTAAAAATATTTAGATTCTGACAAATATTGAAAAATCACTAACCGACATCATGAAACTTGTGAAACACTATGAAAGAATATGAAACACATAAAAGAATTTTTGTTTTAATTACTTTAGCAGTTGGATTTAAATTTGGACCTATAGATATTTTTTTACCGTTGAATTTCATCAAATTAAATCTTAACCGTTGAATTCAATTAATTTATAAATATAAAACTAAACAAAATATACATATATGGGGGACTAGCCCCACTAACCCAAGATGAATCCTGGGCTAAATTTGGCCCAGAAATGAGTTTTGAGTTTTAACTCCTATTTGCCCCACGGGTTGGAGCAAGTTTGGGTAAGTTTAGAACCTAAAATTCGAGTTTTACTTCAAGGGTTAGAGTATGTCTTTAGTGTAAAGTACTAAAAAAAAAGTAAAAAAAAAAACAGAGCATACTTGAAAGTCTCTTGTAAGAGCATCCAATGAAGTATTTTATGTTTGGCACTGCCAAGATTTTCAAGGTGTGACCTTCACGGGCATGTGCTTTTGACATTTTTGTTTACTCTTAACACAATTCTCAGCATCATACACCAAATCATTCATGTATTAGGCCCACTGGCAACCCGTCCCTTAAGGCTTAAGCTATTTTAAATCTTTTAATTAAAAAAAAACAAAAAGGGCAAGACGACAGTTGAAATTCTTATCACGAGTGTAATGGTAAATGCTCTAACTACTTAAACTATAAGGCTAAAATTATTCAAAGATAACATTTTTGAGTCAAATCTTCTCAGTTAGCTTGAATAGTCCCATTACAAGGTTATAAATTGCACACAACAAATAGATATCAACCTTTTGTCGACAGAATTTGAACATGAAGCTTTTTGGAAACGAAATTAGTTGTCTTGTGACATCCAAACGTTCATTCGCCAGGTCCATGCTATCGTCAATTCATTCTAAAATTTTCAGTGAACAAGTGTAATAACTAAACACAGAAATAAATTTCAGTTGAGGTTACTTAGGGCTGATTTGGTATTGCTGTGCTTTGAAAAAAAGCTGCTTCTGCTGTGCTGTGAGAATAAGGAGCTGTGAAATAAAGCAGCAGAGTGTTTGGTAAACTTTTTTGTAAAAGTGCTTTTGAAAAAAAAAGGTAGTATTATAGTGTTTGGTGAACTTTTATGTAAAACAGATGTGAAAAAAAACCGGTTTTTCAAAGCTGGGTTTTGCAGCTTCTTGTTTTTGGCTTTTTTTCACCCAAAACTGTGAAAAAAAGCTGAAGCTGAATGTTTACCAAACACCAAAAACTGTCACAACTTTTTTTCATAGCAGCTTTTTTTAAAATCACCTCAACCCCAAACTGGGGCTTAGAGTTGAAAACAGGAAGCCATATTTTGTAGAAACCGATCCAAGCGAACAAAGTGAGCTCCTATTCAGATTCAGACAGGCTTGGTAAATTGGTAAACTGGTAACTGATGGTAACTAGTAACTCCTGAAAGCTCTTTAAATAGCTGACAGGCCAATGACTCAGTGAGTTGTTCTTCCTAAAGCAATTGCAGCTTATAAAACTGCAAAAACCAAACTTGCAAACAACTCGGTCTTGTCTCTTTCTGTTGATTTCAATCTTCATCCGATCCAAACATGCCTCTCGGAACGCTCGAAGTTCTTCTTGTCGAAGCCAAGGGTCTCGACAACAATGATTTTATGGGTAATTATTTTCTATCCCCACTCTGTCTCTGTATGTGTAATATTTAATCATGAACCTTAGATCTTCAACATTAGTTTATGCTGATCATTTTTCTGTATATAATTGTATAAAACCATTTCTCGGTTGCTTTCTGACCCATCTGTGGATCTCTACTCTTTGCTAGTTTTGCCAAATTTTTCCAGTCTATTATTGATATGTGTGTGTGTGTGTGTGTGTGTGTGTATATGTCTGTGTGTATGTATATTTGTGAGGGTAAAAAGTTGAGTCTTTGATGCAGTAACCCAAAATAAAGAATCCCATCAAAGTTCTTGATCCCTTTTCATGGATCCATACTAATTCAAAGTGAAGTAAAAAATAAACTTTTTGATACAAGCGATAGTAAGGAAGGGATCGTAAAAATTCGGGATGTCAGGTGTAAGGGTGATTGCTCTTAACCAACGATCTATAAGTCCCTTTACAGTAAAGTAGAAAAGATGTATCAAAATTTCACTGGTGTTTTTCTCATCAGTATTACTTTTGTGTTTTGACATGTTTATTTGGATTTACTTAAAATTGATCCACTCTTAGCATAGCGAAAGAGCCGATCAACATTTCCTTATGAGTTTATGATCCTTGAGTGCTAATTTCCATATCATTAGGACATATATCCGGCTGAATTCCGGTTAAGTTGAATCGACATTTTGTAGATTGTTTCATAATTTGATCTGAACCTGATGTTGCCTTCTAAAATCTGTCTGCATTGAATTTCTGAATATGCTAATTATGTGTATACTCATGGGGTTGAATACTTTATGAGCAGCTGACATGGATCCTTATGTCATCTTAACTGTAAAAACCCAAGAGAAGAACAGCAATGTGGTCTCAGGTAAAGTTCTAGCCATCTTCATCATTCCGGCGCATTTGCTGCAATAAAAATTGTGTTGCTTAAAACTTGTGCATGCTGCAGGGCAAGGATCTACACCAGAATGGAATGAAACCTTTCTATTCACCGTCTCAGATGATGTTTCCGAACTTAATTTGAAAATCATGGAGAAGGATAACTTCAGTGCGGATGATTTTGTCGGAGAAGCAATGTGAGTGCTTCATTATGATTCTTTAGTATGCGGTCACTCAAAAGAAAATTGCACCCTGTTCTGTCTGGTGCTGCCGTGGTCTGATTAACTTATGTGTGGCCTATATGCAGCATTTGTTTAGAGCCAGTGTTCACTGAAGGAAGCCTTCCTCCAGCTGCATACAATGTTGTCAACAAGGACAAAGAATTTTGCGGAGAGATCAAAATCGGACTCACATTCACTCCCGAGCCTGAGGTATTACTTCTCGAAAGTTCGCTGCTCAGTCTGCTAGATTTCGTCTGGTTGTTTTGTTTCTGCATTCGTGTTCAGTATTTTCAGACACTAGTTTGTTTAACTTGCCTGTATTCATTGTTGCAGAGAAGCGACAACATTCCTTCTGGAGGATATGGTGAGTCCGAGGAGAGCTATGGCGGATGGAAACAATCGTCTTACGGGGAGGAGTAGAGCTATATCGGATGAGGATGGAGGAGCTCCCGTCATGTTGGAGGTTTCTAATTTGGTGTGTTTCAGTGTGTAAACCTATATGTGCCTCAGCTTGTTTGATGGACCGAAATAATCAGTCAAGTTTATGTAGTTTGATTGCGATTGTTTTTGTAGTTTCTTTGCTCGATGGCGTTCGAATTTTATCTTTTGTTTTCAATCCAACATTCTTGCTCAACACAACACAAAATTCTTAACAAATAAGTTGCCAAACATTCTTAACAAATAACTTGTTTGAAAGTTGATCCCAAAACACCTTGGATCGAATCAGATTGAAACAACAATCTGTCCATTTTATTCGTTTTTAAAACGCATCGTTGGCCTCTCGTGCCATAATGCATGCTAAATTCAGGAATTAACCAAACTGGAAATGCATTATTCTGAAGAAACCAGAGAAAAGAGCAACCCGACAATCAACAGATAAGTGAATACTCCGCACCCTGCAGAGACAAATGGATAACCTCGGAGCCTTATTCTTTCATAGCTTCTGATGCTTCAAGGTCGCCAGCTTGAATGCTCTTCCCAGCCTCACCAGCTTCAGTGTCCTTCCCAGTATCATTGCTTTCCATAGGGTTGGCAGTTTCCTCTCTTTCTTTACCTGAAGAAGATGGTGCAATTAATAAATCATGCGAAGGAAACACAAAACACTACTAAGCGAACCAGCGGTCCAGCGGCAATGCATTCCAGATAAAAGATTTTCTTCTGTAGAAATTAAAAGACACCAATATAATGCGTAATGTACAAGCGAAAGCTAGCATTTTTTTAATGTTATCACATGATCTTTAACTAATATATATCTTCAAGTTTGAGTGCAAGAGAAAGACAACTTTGACGATATGATACGTGCAAAGCTTCGGAACAAATCAAAGGGTCCTTGCGGTTCAATCCTATTAAAAACAAACTATTTCTTATAACTTACTACAGAGAAAGAAAAGGAGGTGTCAAACACTTTGTAGTTCAGAAGTTTACCCAGATTCACAGGCAGCGGCCTTGAGCTTTGACCGCCAGAGTTTCTCCTGGTTAAAGAGATAGGTTTGTTCTTCCTGCGTTTCCTCTTCAGTTTGTTGATCTTACAATCCTACAAGAGGATATATGAGTAAGACAACGTCTGACAGTATAGCATGTCTGATAGGGCTTCTACATAATTTCATGTAGTACAATTAGAGGGTCCCATAAGTAATAAAAGAAAATCAAGTCCATCAAGTCTCCCAGATATATTATGAACAGTACTGCGAAGATTCTCAAGGTAGCGATCATTACAATATATGAGACGTGAAAATATGAACGAAGAAGACTAAATGTTTATAGAAGCAAAGCAACAACGATAAAACTCACCGGTGCATATATTGAAAGCTTGTTTTCCTTCGCATAGTTCACATATCGCATAAGATCTTCATATGTTGAAAAATGCTGACCAGTTGCAGGACACAAGTAGTGCTATAACATCGAAACATTAAAACAAGCAATCACTCAGTTCTCAAACCAGTTGAAACATCGGGGGGAACACAAACATTTAAAATCTCATAAATTTTGCTTTCAGAAAAATAGCATGCCATTCTAAGTAAAGTAATTTTTATATTTTAAGCCAAGAAAGTGGAAAGTTGTCAACTGCCATTTCATGATGGAGAAAACATGCCACAGTCAAAGTACTGATCAGGCTAAATATGCCAAATCAATTATTGATTACATAAACCGGTAAAGATAGCCCAAATAACTTGACAAAAATATTTATTTGTATCATCGAAGTTAAGAAACGGGCCTGCAAGCTACATAAATGTTCATCTATTCGCAAGCACAAGCACACAAGATGACACAGAAAGAAATATCAAAACAATTATGCTCACTTATGGAAAATGCTTGACTAAGGACTCCTTTAACATGGACTAAAGATCTTGGATATTTATATGAAAACAGTAACAGAAAGCTTCTGTTCAAACTGTCAAAAATTGATGGCTTAGAACCCTAGCATCATATGACTAGGTGTACGTTTCTTGAAACTCCACAAAACGCTACTCTGAAGAGTGAAATTAGTGTGCAGAGGCAAGACTTCTATCAAAGAAGAAACCACCAAATACAGCGCCATCAAACATTCAAGAAGCAATCCAACATGCATGTTTCAACTAAAGAATAAAGTATTGCACAGTAAGATTTAAACCAAATTTGCTAAGTTGATCTAACACCAAATACAAAATTCACTTCCCAATTTACTAATCTTATGCAGATGAAAATTCTATGCTAAATCACAAGAAGATTGAGATTAGAGAAATAAATGAGATTTTTGTTAAGTAAAAATACCAAATGCATTTTCGGTTTAATAGAAAATTAAATTAAATTTCAACTACTAGGAGTTCATACAAAAGGAGAATTACATCAGCTGTCAATCTACTACCAAAACTGAAACATATTACAGCAGTAATGGAACTCATGCATGTGTAGAGCATAAGATTGGTTAAAAATTCAGATCTAGAACCGAATAAAATCAGTAGACATAAGTGAGAGCCTGGGAATCAGGTGTTTAATTACCGAGGTTTTGGAGCCTTCGTCCTTCAACTCCCACCCTTCAGGAATTGGCTTTTCCAAATTCTTATCTTCCATTGATGTTTCCGCTCCTGCGCTCTGAATAAACTCCCTTCTATTTCCACTCCGCTTGAGGGTCCTTTTAAACCTAAATTTTGATGACAACGAGGCATTGTGAAGGCAATTCGATAAACACAAAAGATGCCTCCGAGTCCACGTGTTCCCATCTTCTCAGTGTGTTTGGATGAGGGGCCAAAACGTAACTGAAAATAGAGAGAATTAATTTTTCCGTAAGAATATAGTAGAACAACTGGAAATGACAAACCAAACAGCGCACCATTCACAAGAAAATTCAAACATTCAAAAGGGGGATGAATGCAAGATAGAGGCGAAAGTGTTACCAAAAACGAATAACCAAAAAAATTCAAACATTCAAAAGGGGGATGAATGCAAGATAGAGGCGAAAGTGCTACCAAAAACGAATAACCAAAGCTTTGAAACATTCACATTTCAGCCCTTATGATATTTGATTTTAGAAATCCGCAAACTTATGTGTTGCATACCAAATAAGCATACGAAGAAAATAATGCACATTTCTGACCTTAAACTGGAAATGACAAACTAAACAGCGCACCATTCACAAGAAAATTCAAACATTCAAAAGGGGGGATGAATGCAAGATAGAGGCGAAAGTATTACCAAAAACGAATAACCAAAGCTTTGAAACATTCACATTTTGGCACTTATGATATTTGAGTTTAGAAATCCGAAAACTTATGTGTTGCATACCAAATAAGTATATAAAGAAAACAATGCACATTTCTGGTCTTAAACTGGTTAACAACCACGAAAGGAATCGATAGGCAACACTTTGAGCCCAGTAGAAAATTATAAGATATGAGTAGCTTAACTGGGGTACATAAAAACAGTAGAATCCATCAATGTCAAAACACATTTGATTTCTTATACGCCCACTTGTTAAATCCTTACACACACACGTGCACACACTTGAATTAACACTTTCCAAATTCTGCATTCAAGATAGCTAGTAGCCAACCAAGTGAGATACAAAATCCGAAACCCTTAACATTCATGAAGTTCTTAATAAAAATTTCCATTAGTCTTAACAGCTGAATTCCAAAACCCAAAAAAGCAATAATCACTTCATAATAGCAGAATTGCTACGAATTGCCACAACATACACTAGATTTTCTTGTCCGATGAAATAAAAATGAGTTGAACAACACCAAATAAAGATCGGAATCTGGAATCCGGATTAAATTCAAATACCTTTTGCCTCCAATTGGACTAATATGATCCTAACAGTAGTGGCAACAAATCCCCAAGTTGAAAACACACACACACACACACACACACACACACACACACACACACACAATCATTCAATCAAACATAATGAAAAATTCCATATATGCAAATATGTTCTAACAATACACACCAAAACTAGAAAGTAGTATCTGATAACTTTCTACACAATTTTTTTCTATGAGCACTACTAAGTTTCATAAAACATTAAAAATTTAAAAACCAAACAAAGCAATATGGGAGAGAGTGTTTAAATTTTCTCTTCTCGATCAATTAGAAACCGTTGGCCACCATTTTCTCGGCAACCAAACAGAAAGAGTAACAGCTACACTAAGACAAATACAATTGAGAGGGTTCGGTTCTACCTCGGGATTTCTACTTCTTCTTCTTCCTCTTGATCCGCGAGCTTACAGAGATGAGAGATTGCTCCGTAGCTTTGCTGTGTTGACAGTTGAACGACACAGCTCATGTGTTGGGTCGGTGGAATTGAAACCCCTACGTCAAAACGCCACGTGACGACACCGTTGGATCGGCCTCCGGAAAGGTGCGTGGGCCACACTTTGTAACAATGGCTCGGGTCGACAGAGTTTGAACTCACACCTAATGCAAGGACAACACCCACTTGCATTTGAAAATATTTCAACTGTTCATCTATACCCACCCCTAACTTGATAAAAAAACAGTCAAATTCCGAAAGAAAAAAAACTGTTCATCTATACCGTTGGATTAATAATATGATGGTTAACCCAAATAAAATTGACATCACATATAAGTCGATAAACATTACGTGACAGAAAAATCGATGTCCAAATCTGGCTCCGAGTTTATTGCAAGAACTGCATCTTGTTTAGCTTGCGTATACCCATCTTTCTTCTTTAAGCAATTGCATCCTTGCTCTTCTGTCGTCCCCCATACATGCTCCTTGTTGAACTAAATGACGCAAATTGTTGAATAGAACAAGACTCGTCAAATTTTTATTTTTTCTTTGCTTCCTTGTGTTTATCGTGCCCATCTGACCGTGGGAGTGGCGGTATAGCCGGCTTGCCCTCTTCCCGCAAATCCACACCATATGTGAAACTATGAGAAGATATTACGCTCGTTGCTCCGTGTAGCTCTACCCACTTTGAAGAATTTTTAAAAATTTCCAAGCGTATTGCAACTTAAATTTTGCGTAGTTGCATGACTTATTTCCGCCTTCAAAATAATCGGTGTAATTTCCACTCCTAGTAGTTGAAAAGGCCAGTGGCTGTGGGGTTTATCGATCTAGGTTTTTGAGGAAGGAGGAAGAGCTTTACGTAGAGAGTCACGAGAAAGTTTATATTTTTGTGTTTGATTCAGTCGCCATAAAAGTTGGAGTTGCAGGAATTAGATAATCCAAATGTAAGCCCATGGTACATTGACATCTATGCCCCAAATGAGTTGTCATACGTTTGTTCGGGTTTCTTTGAGATCACGCTTAGTTTTAGTGATGCGACTTTTGTCCGCTTTAGTTTTGTATTTGACCGTAACTACATTTTCTTTTTACCTCGTCCTTGGAAAAGCAGGATAGAGTGAGCAATACAGCCTATAGGACGCAGTTAGAGCACCGGTCCAAATATTGTTGCTGCATTAACGGTCCAGCGCGATGAAACATACCAAGTAACCACATGTATTAAACGTAAATGGTATCCACAACAATGTATATGTACATTGCAGTTATAATTACAAATGCAAATTCCCCCTCCCTCTTGTCCAGAAAGACTAACAATGACAAATTAAACACGACGTTATACGCAACAATGTACATGAACATAATTCGACTCGTGTATTTTGTATAAATTATCCCTCGATTCCCACCCATTTCTCAATTTCGTGTACCTGCAGGCATGGCAAACCCAAGCTCTTTACATTGTTCCTCATCTGGTTGCAAACTCTTCGGGATTGCACCGAATATCTTCCGTGTTGTTTCAAAACCAGAAGCCACATGATGCACATATGCTGATGCATCCTCCATTGTACTCCAAGCACCTAATGAGGTAGACATAAAGCTTTTCGAAGGATTTTTTGATAGCTTCCTGGTAAAAGCCTGGTCTAGCTCAGCAACCCTTTGAAATCGTTCCGTGGCAGCTTCCCATGAAAGCTCATGCCTCTGTGCATCAGTCAGCTGGGCAGGCTCTTCAGCAAGCGCCTGCTGTGTGAGCTTAAGAAACCCATCAGCATTGTCATATGTTCGACAATTCGGGAATTGCTTGAAGAATTCATTTGAGGGGTGATTGGCACATACAACGATTTTACCCATTGCCAATGCTTCTGCTGTGGTTGTGCAAACCACATCCGTGGTGCTTGGATTGAGGAATACTTTATAACTGAAAAAGTACAAGGATAATCTGTCAATATCCAACCAGGCCGATCATCTCTATGAGAGAACATCTCAAATGAATAGAGGTATTTTTGGAAAGAGAAAGGTAAAACTGCCCTTGAACATCCCACTGATAACCATGAGACTAATTCAATTTCAACCCCCAGAATAACTACAGTACTTGTATAATAAGGGTGAGCCATCCTATCATTTCCGTATCCAGAAAAAGAAACGATTGATCAAGGCCAACCATTTTCCGCAAGAACTGTTGGTCGTGTGTAATGCAACGTTGGACAACTAAACTTTCTTTTTCTGAATGTCATTAAAAATTTAGACAAAATGAATTTGATCTTATGAGGAAGCTGGACAAATAGCTAGGAAGCTTACTCGTGAAATTGAAGATCAGCATGGTCACGACCAGGGTGGACTCTAACAGCCAGTTCCAATCTTTTGGCAGCTTCCTGAACTTGATCAGAGTCCTCCCCACTTCCATATAAATCAACTTCAAGTCCAGTTAATTCCTTTTGATGATCCTGCAGAAGCTTGAGTAGCTCCTTGTAGCCTTTGCTCCATACCATCTTCCCAATGTAATAGGCACCTTTGGTGAACGACTGGACTCCATTTTGTTGTTGCTCTAGCTTTTTCTTGCCCATCTCCAGAAATTTTGGGTTGACTCCATGAACATTGCAAACAATGGATTTAGGATATTCCTGGGTGGCGGCAGATAACCGGATTACCTACATTATGGCATAGGTGAGATCTGGTTAGCATGTATAGCAAGACAATGACAATGATATCCGCATTCATGTCTCTCAAACTTCATCATCATCAATCATAAGCAGACTTAGAAAAAGGATACAACAAACTACCGGCACAGCTTTGTTGTCATACAGTAACAACTTGAAGAGCATATTTACCAAGTCTAATGCAAAAGCTAGAAGAGGCTAGAAAAAATAAATGAAGGAAAGCAAAAGATATATTACCATTCACTATCAAAAATAATTTATATAAAGAAAACTAATATTTATCAAGATGTACCTTATGACAATATATTCCGACAACCCAATTATTTATATATTTAAGAAGAAATGCTTGCATTCTTCCATTCCTCTCCCTTCTCACATATTCCAAATAATTGGTGTGGATGATTCCTACAACCAGCCGGAACTTATTCTTCCATCTCTTCCCGTGATGAAACCATGTAAGGTGCTCAGGCTCCTCAAGGATGGCAACATCTGCATTTTCATCAGGGACTACTTCTGAAATATCTCCAGCAGCGAGGATGCTCCTTTTATCAAAGGAAAACTGCGATAGAATTGACTTCACAAGTTGGTACTACTACACAAGGAATGGAAACAAAACAGCAGACATCCTTGAAGGTACCAAAGTAAGAAAAAGGAGAATATTGGATAGGTCACAGGGTAAGATGGGTCAACTTGGATGTCCACCAGGTTGACTCACGCCATGGGCTTCCACCATCAGATAGCCTAATAGTTATTAAACTCATAATGTATTGGACTGAACAGAACATGAAAGATCAAAAACGGAAATTAAATAAACATGATACTTTCTTTTTTCTCAAAACAACATAGGTTTCAATAATAAGAAAAATGGACGGCCACGCAGCCTCCCCTTAAAGGCATACACAGTTATTCCTTTTATATTATGAAACCCTTGACTAGCAAGTAAACTGGCTTGTACTTGTATTAAATCTTTAGGTATATATACCTTTCCAGGATAAAAAAGTATGCTGAAATCAGATTTGAACCCAATCCTCTGGTCAAGCCAGTGACGGACATAAGCCTCCTGCTCCGTAGGTCTGCTGAATGTGATATTGTTAGGATATACTAGTTTTTGATCTTTCAACGATAACCAAGGGATAACCAAAGAGACAAGTCTCTCCCCATCTTTTGCAAGATAGGCTGCACGGAATAGAGGGTTGACGGCAGTTCCAGTCATCCATGGAAGGCTTGCGGTAGTAAATATCGCAATATGCCGCTTTTTATCCATCCAATCATCTGGAACGCATGCGCAAACCAATCAGCTATGTACACTACTTCAGCACTCTCTAACAATTTGATCAAACAGATTGTAAACTGCAGTAAGTAAAAAAACACATGGACAATCACTCAAATTGCATAACGAACAATGACCATTGCAACACATTAAAAATCGAAGCAGCCCAGGTAATTTTGAGCATAATTTGTGTTAAATGCACACACAAGAAAATAACAGTGTCATAGAACTACGATTTATAGGCACTTGGTTGCGAATTCGATACTAATTTCCAATCATACCTAGTTATATGATTCTTTTACACACAAAAGGGACAATTAAACATTGATTATAAGTATGATTTACGGTTAATACTTGATTAAGTTTTCTCGAGATGGATAAAATTAGAAAAGAATTCGGCGATATCCTCAAAATTTCTATGATCCAACACGCAATATCGAAGCGACCTAATTCGAACGATACAGCACAAACAGGTACAGAAATTTCATAAATTAAATTACAAGCGTAAAAAGTACATAAAATTAAAAAGATTCTGGGATAACAGTACCTGATAAATTTTCCGGGAAAAAAAGGAGGAATTGAAGCTCAGGTTTTGAAGGAATTTCAGGCAGAGAGAGAGAGGGAAGGGGCAGGAACGTTGGTTGCCCGGTTGGATACGTTAAGTGGAGGAGGCGGAGAGGGAATAAACGGTATCCGTCTGTGGAATTTTACGCGGTTTGACCCAAAGACATGATAAATTTTTATTTCTGACCGGACAACACGTCTTTTTATATAAATATTGAAAAATTTGATTTTCTAAGTAATTAACTTTTTCACGTACAAATCTCATCCTTTTATAATGACATAATATTCCGTGTACTGATTACATTGAAAAATCTTTCCAAAAACATGGCCAAATATTAAAACAAACACCCCACTTTCATCTTAAACCCATAACCAAACACACATCTTCTTCCTTGCTTCTTTCCCAGGCCCGTCCCCAACTTCTTTCCGTCAATATCATCCTGCAAACCCCTCCTCCGACCATCCCAACCACTTCCCCTCCCCCGTGGATCTCCGTCGTCCCCACCCCAATTTCGTCCCCAACTCTCTTCCATAAATTCCATTCCTAACCCCACAAACATGGAGAAACGAAGATCCATCCCCACGGAGCACTTTTCTCCCTTCGCCGGAGACCTTGTCGCTTCCGACCTTGATCTGGAAATGTACTATTGCTTGCGAAGGAAAAATCTATCAGTAGTACAGAGATCTATAGCCATAGACTTTGGTAAGAGATGGATGGTGCGTATGGGCAACAAAGAGGAAGGTTCGAAACTTGGCTTCTGGGAGGAAGGGCATGAAATTGGTGGATGAATGGGTCTGTGTTTCTTCATCGTTGGAGTCAGAGAGAGGATAGATGTTTGGTTGGAAGAACAGTTGATACTTTTAGTATGTATTAATGATACACGTGTTTTTTTGTTAGTGTCCCACGTCATAGTCAGTACACTGGTGGTACTGAACAGTCAGTTGTTTAGGCGGATGGTTTGCCTATACGACGTCGTAAAATGGCACCTCGGGGGATTTTACAAAGCGCCGTCGTTTCGGGTAAAACGATATCCGACAATACCATTCTTGCATCTGAGATATCGAATTACATGTTTAGAAGAAGACGGGGAAAAAATGGGCTCTTATTTTTAAAGTTGGATATTAGCAAGGCATATAATAGGATCGAGTGGGGATCCGTGCATGGAATTCTCATTAAATTAGGGTTCTTTTCCAATTAGATTAAGCTACCTAACCATGAGTTGTTTCTTGCTTCCAAGGTATTAGCGTCGTATTGTTGGAAGAGTATATCACAGTGACAGGTGGTTGGGGGGGGGGGGGATCAATAAGGATTTAGGAAGATCCATGGCTTCTAATTCCTTCCCTCTTTTGCCCATTCTCATCTAAACTTGTGGGATGTACTCTGAGCATAGTTAATGAACTTATTAATCCTGCTACTAGGGCATGGAACTGTGATTTGCTAAGGATGCTCTTTACTAATGAAGAGACGAACCAAATCCGATCTATTCCACTGAGTCTTGGGTCCATTCCAGATTACTTGATATGGCATCATGAAAAAAGGGAGTTAACGGTTGGCAGCGCTTATCATGTGGCTAATGAGTGGATTCAGCCATCAAATAATGGGGCATCGTCTTCCTCTCATGCTAATTCGTATTTCAAACTGTGGCACCGAGTATCGGATGCGAATGTTCCACCAAAAGTAAAAGTGTGCATTTGGAACAACTTCGTGCCTACCAGAGCTAATCTAGCTAGGCGTCATATCGACACTGATAAATGTTCTGTGATGTGTAACTCCTATGGTGAAACGGTTATACCCTTATTGAATGAGTGTCCATATGCTAAGTGTGCATGGCTTGCATGACACTTGGGTATTCTTTTGAGGGAGGCTCACCCACATTCGTTCTTAATGTGGATAAGAGAGATTGCTAATTTGGTCCCTGCATACATTTTTTATTCTTTCCTAATGATTTGTTGGGCATTATGGGGCGTTAGGAATCAATGTTTTAAAGAACTCGCCTTAGGGCGCGCCTAGGGTGCCCTTGAGGTTGGGCGATGAGGCAAACGTCTCTGTTTTGCTGGAGTAGGCGAAATGCTTCACCGGAGACGCCGAGGTGGCGGAGGCGCGCCTCAAGGCGTCCAAGTGCCTTGTCTGCCCTTTTTTTTTAAAAAAAAAAAAAAAAAAAAAAAAAAAAACCATCCAAACCCAAAACGACGCCATTTGGGTACGATTTTCAGTTTTAAACATCCTCTTCATACCATACCTTCGATCTCCTCCGTCTGCCTCTGCCTTCTTCGCCTTCTTGCTTCTTCTTCCACACGCCAGAAGCCCATAACAGAGAACACAGCCGCTGCTTGGAGCAGCACCGGTCGCCACGCCGCCGTCACCCCAGCACCGTGAGCCCAGCGCCGTCAACAAGATCCCAAAGGTTAGGGTTTTTAAAATTGAAATTCTGAAAAAGTTAAGGATTTAATTTTCTGGGGAAGGTTTTTTGGGGAAGAGCTCTGCCTCTGCGTGTTGCCTTGTTTGTAGAAATGTTTGTGAGTGTTAATTGTTACAGATTACAGAGAGAAGAAGAAGAGATGGAAGAAGATGGAAGGTTGGTGGGAAGAGCAAAAGGGAAGTGGGGTGGGGGTTAGGGGGTGTGGATATTGAGGTGGTGGATAAGGGGTTAAATTGTTAATAGACATAAAAGTATACACATATTTTGTACACTGTTATGGTCAAAACGTGCAAGTGCAATGAATGTTTATTGTTGGTAACTTGGTATATAAATTAATAAATTGTTGGTTCATTAACTGTATGCATCGAATGTTTATTGTTTAGGGCATTGAAGAATATGGCTTCTTCTTCTAAGAAAGATTTTGCTTGGCAATGGACAAAAAAATTGGATGATTGATTGATATCTTTGTTTGTATTTTGATTTCTATGAAGAGGATTTGGATGAATGATTGTTTTCTTTGTTTGTATTACCTTTTGAATGATGAATTTGGATGATATTACATTTGAATGATGAATTTATACGATATTATCTTTTGAATGACTATGAATTTGAATAAAAAATTGAGAATGGATATTTTAGGGATGGCAATTCTAACCGTTAAACCCGATAACCGTGGATAACTACTCGAATGGATTGGATTTGGATATGAAAATTCGGGTATGGTTTGGATATGGGGAAAAACCGTTTATATTATTCGGTTATGGTTTTGGATATGGTTATAGAGGTCCCCAAACCATATCCATAACCGAATCCGATCCGATTAGTAAATAATATAATTTATATATAATATAATAGTATAAAATATATATATATATATATATATATATATATATATATATATTTGTATATCTATTATTCACCAAACCATTACCTTGAGAATACAAAAGTTGCATTTTGTAAGAAAGTAAAGTTTTGAATCAAAATCAATGCAAACTCAATGGTGCTTATAGGACATAACAAAGACAAGCCAACATCATCAGTGTTTTAATTTTTATACTCAGCAAGATCCATTCATTGGATCATTTTATACATCAAATGTTTAATGACGAAATTGATATCTACTAACTTATAATTTCTCAATTGAACGAATATATTTTTTGTATTGACGAAGATGGATATACCCGTTAACCGATGGGGAATCCGTTACTCGGTGGGTATGGTTATGGATAATACCCGATGGTTAATTTGCGGTCATAGATATGGTTATTTTTCGTGGTTATGAGAATGGATATAGCATTTCCGTCCCCGAACCGAACCGTTGCCATCCCTAGGATGTTTATTTTACATAGTATTATTTTTATACAATTATATGTATAATATATAAAACATACATATAAAAAAAAAATTTAATCCTGTAAGGCTTCGCCTCACGCCTAGGCCAGGCTTTGCCTCAGACGCCTCACCCACGCCTCACGCTTTTAATACATTGAGGAATGAACAGCTATGGGAGGATAAACACGATCCACCTGATATTTGTGTTGCTAGAGCATTATTCTGGTGGCAGAAGTATGTAAACACTAAGGCTAATGCACTATCGGGAACCAGAACTCGACATCATGGGATTCCCAAATGGACAGCACTGCCTTGTGGAAGACTTAAGATGAATGTTGATGGATCGTGGAATGGGGAGAAAAAATTGGCAAGATTTGGAATTATTCTCAGGGGAAATGCTAGAAATTTCGTGGCAGCAAGATGTGGTAGCTTTGAGGACGTTTCCTCTCCTCTTCAAGCTGAAGACATGGCTGTCAGAGAGGGCTTCGTTTGTGCAGTAAACAGGGGCTTTCAAAACTCCAATGTGAGAGCGATTTGCTTCAAATTGTGGAAGCGTCAAGAGATCACTATACTAATTTATCTGATATCCAGCAAATAGTAAAGGATATCAAGGCGTTACTCTCTACAATCACTGAGGTTACTATTACCCATACTCAACACCAAGCTAATGGTGTTGCCCATAGACTCGCCCGTTTGGGTTTGTCCTTGAGTCAAGTTTGTGATTGGTACGATTCTCCTCCAAATTTAATTGTAAATTTACTTGTTGAGGAAAGCTTGTCGCCTTGGATGGCTCTTTGTAATGGTTTTTCTCAATGAATCTACTATCGTTTCCTTAAAAAAAAGGTTGTAATTTTTTTTTATCATTCTCAATTAAAATTCAGTTATAACTCGTTTCATAAGATAAGGACGGTAGTGATTAACTAGAGAGTTTGTACTCGAAGCAGAGCCATCCACGATAATCAACACGTGGACAACATGGGAGGTTGGATAATTTGACTGTTCCAAGCTGAAAAAGGAACGGGACATGGAGAAGAACTTTTAACTGCTAGTGAACAGTTCTTATTAACTGGGTTTTACTATAGAAGAATTTGCAGAATTTGGGCAAAATGCGTGTGTAGTTGTTGTAAGTATGAGGTATCAATTTAAGAGAAACTATTATATGATAAGTTTTTTGTTTAAACCATGGAGAAATCTTTTTATGTACTTAAACACAAACCGATACACTATGTATCTTAATTATTAATATAAAGTTTGTTTATGACATATGATGTAAAAACTTGTCTTATGACGCATGATGTAGAACTTGCGTTTCAAGTATACTACAAAATCTCTTTGGGCGGTGCACGTTGGGTCGTTTCCCATAGCCGGGAATCTTTTTTTAATTGTGTAGTAATTGATAACTTTGTTATGGTTATTATTATTATTTTTATTTTTTGAGCAAATGGTATTATCTACAATAATGAATTGAAAAAACGAGCTAAACCTCACAATATGCTAATAATAATATGATTCAAATTTGGCCGAGACAAAAATCAAATCGCTCCCTTAATAAGTGAAGAGACCAAGCTGTGAAGAAACTTCCTACCCAAAGAGCAACAGAGCGGTAGGACTGGTTGTTTTGGCTGATCCTTTGATGAGCACCCAAACTCCGTCTTAAATTACCAAAACACCCCCCAAAAATTCAACATAAAATCCTCTAAATCCCCAGATTCAGTACAGGACCGACCTTTGAAAATCGAAAAATTTCCAGGTAATAATACCCCTTTTCGTTTTCCTTTCCCCCCAATTTTACTTATTTATATTTCCCTTTCTATCTTGGTCTCGGTTTTTGATTCGGTAATGTTTGTCCGGGAGCTGCTTTGTACTCTCCTTCTTGTTTGGTTGCCCAGAAAATCGACGGAAAATGATACCCTTTTCCTTCTTGCTGTTGTTTCAATCATCACAAAGTTTAATACTTTAGCTTAAGTTACTTAGATGATTAATCATTAGGTGTTGTAATCAAGCTATTTACTTTGTAGTGGAAGCTAATTGCTTGGTCTAAAACGAAATCTTGAAAAAACTGCACGCTTGATCTGGAAGTTATAATTTCAAACTAATTTGGCTAGGGATTTGAAGGAAGCACTTTTTGAAAAGTGCTTTTTTGATTATGCTTTTTCTTTGAGTTAGAAGAAATTTCCTCAGGCAAATAATTTCATTGTCTTGTACTGCATTCCAAGTTTGCAACCCTTTTATCTCATTATTTGTCATCAGTTGTTAGTTCAGATTCTCGTAAACCTTTTTGGGCTTTCAGCAATTATGGTGTTAAGAAAGAAACATTGCATCCAAATGAAAAAGTTGACATCCTTTGGAATTTTGGTGCTAATAATGATGCTGTATGTTTCCGATTGCTAGTTTTGAGTTGGAAGAGATGTTGATGGGTCATGCAGACGGTGTATCTGAGCCTCGGTCATCCAAGGATCGGTTACTTCCTTATGCGGAATCATCCGAGTTAGATGATGTTGACACTGCAGACTGTTCTGAGCAAATACTTCACACGGCCTCCTTCAAAGAGCTTGCAAAGAATATCGTTAAGTATGACACTGTTATATGGCTTTCTATATCGCTGTTGCTGGTTTTAGCTTGGGGAGTTGGCATCATCATGCTTTTATATCTGCCCTTTAAGAGATATGTTCTTCAGAAGGATGTTTCCTCACGAAAACTATATGTTACGCCGAGTGAAATAGTTTACAAGGTGCACACCTTACTTGAATTCTTCCCATGTTTCTAATTGTCTTTAAACTAAATGGAATTATTCTATTTTCGCATCGTTGCTCACAAGAAAGAAAAACAATGCATCGAGGTAATACTTCTTCTCTTTCTCGTCCTTTTTCCACAAAGGTTTCAAGGCCATCTTTCATACCCTTCTGGGGCATCACTACAATTGAGAAGCATGTACCCCTTTCCCTGGTGATTGACATCATTATAGAACAAGGTACTGATACTGGCCTTACTGTGCTCTATAACCTACTTCCGTTGATTCATATGCCTGCATGTATTACATGATTAATCTTTGTAATTGTTGATGTTAGTTTGCAATTTGAATTCATGCATATAATTTTGTTTCCAAGTCATCAGTGTTATAGCGTGAAACTATTATATTTCCAAAGCTGCATTGTCGAACAAGATAGATGCAGGGAGTAAGTAGTCCTGTAAAAAGGTGGCGGATAAGGATTTGGCATGCAAAACCAGGTTTATTAAGCGCATAATGGATATTTAATGCAGAAATAAATGAAGTTACCACAGCTAGAAGTAGAATTCCAGAGAGCACAAGGTCTCTCAGTGCCTAACACCGTATAAAAGTTTGATAATGTGAACTGTAATGGATGGAAAGTTGCACATTGGTTTGGAACTTTGCATCATACATCTCCACATTAGCACGTTGATTATAAATTTGATATCAATATTCTTTTGGGTTAGCAAAACTACATGACGTAGCCAGAACAAGTGAAAGTTTAAAGACTAATGGTATCTTCTGTTGCATTATGCATAGGTTGCTTGCAGTCAAGGTATGGAATTCATACCTTTAGAATTGAAAGTATAGCATGTGGGAAAGCCGCAGCTGTAGATGAACTACAGGTTCAAGGGGTTTCTAACCCTAGTGGTTTGAGGAAGGTGACTAAAACTGCCCTTTAGTTGTGTTCTAATTTGAATCAGCAAAATTAATCAAATTCTTTTTTATGTGTTTTGGTGGCGTACTATTGTTTAGTCTTACAACCGTTGAAAAACTTGTGATGTTAAAGTAGGTTTCTAAAACTGTCTTTTAGTTGTGTTCTAATTTGAATCAGCAAAATTAATCAGATTCTTTTTTATATGTGTTTTGGTGGTGTACTATTGTTTAGTCTTACAACCGTTGAAAAACTTGTGATGTTAAAGTATAAATTGGGTGTTTGTTGTTGTATGACTAGTAGGTAATCATAACAGAAGCTTCAAAAGCCATACGAGAAAGTGGTGTAAGTTGGAAGCCTACTGCCACCACTGCTGAAGGGGAAAGCATGGCTCGTACTGGATCATTGACCGAGGGACCTCTTGTTTTGAGATCGCCATCTAAAAGCTTAAAGGTATATGTTGATGAAACTGCTGCAACAAGAACTGTTTTCCGTCTTTGTCAAACTTGTTTCAGTTCTAATTTTATTGACAACGCACTCAATTCACAATCCCTGTCCAGTTTTGTAAAGTAGATCGATGGTGTATTGATTAAACATGTTTTTGCCCATATTATGCAGATGTCAGCATCACCACGCTATGCTTCAATAGAATGCAGAGGCATAGTACCTGGGGATTTGCTACTTAATAAACTTGACGAAGTCAATAAATCTGTGAAGGTATCTTCTCCCTCCCTTTATTTTATTCTTCTCTGTGGAGCGGACAAAAATAAAATGATTTCATCTTGATAGGTGCTTGATTAATGATTGCAAACTTCAAATTATTTAATTATAGGTGTTCAATTATTTATTTTCTGAAACTACTCATCTTCATAACAGAGAATCGAGTTGTTAATTGAGAAGTCCCATGCACACCCCGAGTCCTCAACTGAAATGAACTCAGATGTACGCTAGGCCTGTGGATGTACCTTTAACAAACAACAAACGAGCAGTGAAAGAAGAGAGATGTATAAATATTTCTGCATGTGTCTGTAACTATTGGAATGGGTTACTAATGGCTTCCCCGGTTGCCTCGGTTGTAGCTGTACAGGATGTTGCAACCTAAAAGCGTTTTGAACAGCGGCTCATCACGATTCCCTTTTGTTTATCTCATGGTAGAGATTTGCAGTTTCTTACGATCTTTGTAGTTTCTCATTGACTGTGATATTGCTTGGATATAATTCACGGTATGAAATTTCAGTTTTTAAGATGCATTCGTTTATGTTTCGAAGGGGAAGAAACCTCAAAGATTCCGGGTTCTCATTACGAACTGGTCATGAATAATGTTTTATAGGGCCATGTTATATCATGATATGCAAAGGACCACTGAGGATATTTTTCTTAGCCTTTGCCAAAGAGATGAAGGTCCACTGAATGAAAGGGCCAATTCATCACCCACTTCTACCGACGGAATCCTAACTTGATACATTTAGTCATTATTCTCCAATGCTCAAATTAGTCTATTTGACTAAGTTAATCAGTATATATACGAGACCATAAAGAAATTAAATAGAGAAATGAACATGTAAAGCAGAAAAGCTCTTGTTGAGCATTTTCAAAGCACATGCTGGTTTCTTCCATCGTTGAGTCTCGACGATGATCCATGAAGATTATGCCGCATGTACCAGACCAATACATAATACATCAACGAAGTCAATGCATTGACATATTGCGTTTAGATCACATCAGCAAAGTATCAAAAGATTGAAGTCAAGCAATCCGAAGAACGTTGCTAACCTCTACACGATGTCCCTACCAAAGTCTACCTTCCATAAGCTTGTTCGAGGAATTGGTACACGTAACCATCTCATTAGCAATGCTTGTAGTTCTCATTTGGAAGTTTTGTCTAAGTCAAGGGGAGTATCCCGAAGTATACTCACTTGACCTTAATGTATTTTTTTTTCCTACGATTATGTCTCTACCTTACTAGGTTTTAACGAGACATTCATCCTGGGCTGGTCATACTCTTGTGACCGTTCTACTTGCGTACCGAAGACGTATAGTTTTGACTTAATGCAAATTCTCACGTTTCTCCTTAGGCTATGAGTTTTTATTCTATATTGGGTTTTACCATAGCAATGTTTTGTGAGTTTTACTACCTATGTATTCTTCTGTTTGTTTTGAGACTTACATTGACTACTTGTGCCGACTAGACGAGATGACTTCATCAACTGTTTCTACATTTGCCTGAAGACTTGATACACTATCCATTTGAGTATTTACACACTCAAGGAAAGTGTTGTGAATATACTTCTAGTATATGTGTGATTGTGTAAATCATTAGTAGATTGTACTTAGGATATTAGAAGATCATTTCCCTTTAGAATTGTATTACTTGCAAGGCAAGAAATCCTCCTTGGTTTACTATAAACTAGTATATGCCTGCATACAATGTGACATCCCACATCGCCCAGGGGAGTGATCCTTAAATGTATATTCCCATCCTTACCTAGCACGAGGTCTTTTGGGAGCTCACTGGCTTCGGGTTCCGTAGGAACTCCGAAGTTAAGCGAGAAGGGGGCTGGAGCACTCCTAGGATGGGTGACCCACTGGGAAATTGCTCGTGAGTTCCCAAAAACAAAACCGTGAGGGCGTGGTCGGGGCCCAAAGCGGACAATATCGTGCTACAGTGGTAGAGCAGACCCGGGAAGTGGTCTGCCCCGGGCTGGGATGTGACATACAAAGCATGTGAAATTTTTTACTTTTATTTTAAAATTGAAAGAGAGAGAGTGAGAGAGAACATAGGAGTGGGGAGGGAGGGAGAGATGTTTGTTTTTTATTTTTTTATTTTTTGTAAATGAAAGATGATAAAATTACCTATAGGTGAGGTTTAAAAAAACAGCGAAATTTTGTTTTGTGAAATTACATTACTGTCCTTAACTTTTGTTTTTTTGTGATAGAAGACAAAAATGACTTTTCACTCTCTTTTGGTTGACAAAGAGGGTTTTATTAATATGTAGTTTAGATAAAGACACAATGCATACACACAGAATTCCTCAAGCCTATTCTCCATCTTTATCTCCTTTGCTGCACATCTCTCTCTCAGATAAAATAAGTCATAACAATTAGGCTATTTTATTAAGAAAGAGTTTAGGGAAGCCATTTTCATTAAAGCTCTCAAAATTTTTATGAGTGTGTTGTAGGCCTATTTAACCGAGCTATTCTAGGGGAATAGAGAGAGGGAGGCCGGCGGTAGTGAGAGAGAGAAGAGAGAGATTTAATTATGAGGTGTGTGTTGTAACACCCCATTGTGCCTTTATTTATAGTAGTAGGATAGGTTAAATCCTTACCCTTTTAGGATTACAACTCTAATAGGAATTAAACTACTAAAAGGAATATAAAAGATATCCCTAGATACACTAGGATTTACACAATCACATTCCTATTCTAAATATGACTGTAACACTCCTTCTTGAGTGTGTAAATACTCAAACAAAACATCGCATCAGATCTTCAGCATATAAGGTAGAACAGTTGATGAAGTCGGCGGCACAACGGGCGAATGTGAGTCTCAAATTTAAAGAAAGTATGCATTAGTAGTAAAACTCACAAAATCTCGCTATGGTAAAACCCAAGGTGGGAGAAAAACCCATAGACTAAGAAGAAAAGTGAGAAGTATGCATAATGTCTAAAACAAACGTCAAACAGGATGAAAGTCGTGAACTTAATGGAGTATGATCATCCCAGGATGGGTGCCTCATTGTAACGACCAGTCCCCAAAAATTACGGTTTTTATAATTTTAAAATGTGGAATTACAAAAATGCCCTTCGAGGAAAATACATTGAGTTTTGTGGACCGCCTTGTCGTGTCACGTAATCTGTTTTCTTGGCGTATCCTCGTAGTACTCGTCACTATGAATGCGTGGGTGCAAGCGGAATCAAATTTGGAGTTATAATGAAGGAGTTATTAATGAACGAAGTTGAGGGCAAAATGGTCATTTGACCATAAATCTGGAAGGCTCTAGATTTTGCTGGAGCAATCAGTTGATGCCACGTGTGTGGCTGAGATGGAAAAGAAATAAGAGAAAAAGAGGAACCCGACCAATCAGAAAAAGGGGGAGGTGAGGAGTGACCAATGAGAAGAGAGAGCAATGAGGGAAATGAAGGAGAAGAGAATGAGGGGAACTGGCCTAGTTCCCCTTGACCCGCGTGACCCGACCCGATTCCCTTGGAATTTTTTGATGGTTTTCCATTGATTTCTCCTGCGAACCACGTTAAACAATCACCTGAGAACTACTCCACGCCCTTCCCTCTACCCATCCCACCCCAAAATGGAAGAAATTGGACCCGATTTCATGAAGAACCGCACCGGTGGGTGCGGTGGTTCCATGGCGGCGATCCGTCATTTTCTGAAGCCAACTCCATCGACCACCACCACCAATGAACTTCCCTCAAGCTCAGGAACAAAGCCCATGCATTGGTTGTGGCGTCAGAGCTTGTTTGGAGTCGAATCAAGAACACCCAATTCTAGGGTTTCTGGCAGTTCAAGGGTGATTAAAGGTGTTTCCCTGCCGAATTAGACTTCGGCTTAGGTATGAAACTTGTTCCTCTCATTGAGATCTTCATTCTTGTAAAATTTGGGAATTTTTGGAGTTGTTGAATTTTCTTGCGAGTTGGGGCTGCCGGCCGCTGTCCGGTGGCGGCTCGTGTGGTGACGTATGCGAGAAAACCCGAGGTCCCTCCTTAGGCTTTTCAATGTGCCGGATTCGAATTCGCTGTCCATTTTCCCAAATTCTAACATTTTAGTATAGTTTTACTAAATGGTCCTTAAATGTGTTTAGGCGCGTTGGCGAGAAACGACGTCATCCTCGCTAGCTCGAGCAGCTCTCGGGCAATAAAATATCTGTGAGTGCACCCCTTCTTAACTATTGTGTTTTATAAAATATTAGCCTAGCATGCATTGCATATTCTATGATTTGAATATGTTTTATATTATGCATTATGAACTTTTATAATCATGGTTTACGAAATAGTTTGATTTATCAAAACCACGTTTTATTAAAGGTTATGAAATATTGAATTTGCAATTATGGATTTCTATGAATTTATTATGGTTATGAAGATGGTTTAAGCTACAAAGTTATATGATTTTATGAGATGATGCCTTGAGCATTTGAACTCCGAGATTTAACATGAGTTTTTGAGACATGTTTTTGGTACTTATCTAGTGGGTTATCATACGGCACATCCGCACACCACAGGTATAGATGTCTATGGCCATAGGACACAGTTGATGAGGAGAAGTGAGATATGATATATGATATATCCCCAGCTTCACTGCCGAAAGCAGTGTCAGACAGCTTCACTAGCCACGGCTAGTGTTGGTGTGGATGTGGATGTATGCTATTTTATACAGCTTCACCTTCGGGTGATAGACAGGTACTGCCTTCGAGCGACTATGATACCCCTACTTGAGTACTTCATTGATGAGATTTACGGATTTGCCTTCGGGCGGCATTTTCAGCATTAATGAGCATTGTTTTACACATACATGTTTTACGAATGTTTTGCATGGCATGCTAGGGTTTTTCATAAAACCTATATGTAGTATTATATATGTGTTTTCAAAACAGGGGGTTATTATGGTCAGAAATAAAAAAGTTTTCCTATTATTAGTATACTATTATAAACTTTGGTCCATTCACCTTTTTGGTTTTTGTGCCCCTTCAGGAGTTAGGATCGAGGCACATGATCTCGGCGTCAAGGCACTTCGGCTTAGGTATATTCGAGCCTCTTCTGTGTGAGTCTCATTCCTTGGTTCGTACCTTTCTATAATAATTCTTTCACATTATTCTTGCTTAGTTGTATGCTCTGAACACGATTCTGCTTTGGTTTAATCTGTTCTAATTACATCTTTTAGTTATATGCGTGTTTAAAATGGCTTCGTCACCCTCGGGTGTCGGCCAGCACGTGCCTACCCTGATATTTGGGGATATCGGGGTTGAGGCGTGTCACTCATCAAAACCTCGTTAGGTAGCAAAAACCCAGTGGGAAAAATGCTCCTAATCGTAGGAAAAAGAGTACATTAAGATCAATGAGTATGCTCCAGGATACTCCCCCTGAGTTAGACATAACTTCCAAGTAAGAGAACTACAAGCAATTCAATTTAGATGATTTATGCATATCGATTCCTTGGACGAGCTTCTGAAAAGTAGACTTGGGCAATGACTTGGTAAAGAGATCGGCCAGGTTATCCTGGGAACGGATTTGCTTGATTTCAATGTTCTGATGCTGTTGTTGCTGATGAAAATAAAAGAACTTCGATGTTATGTGCTTGGTGTTGTCTCCCTTGATGTATCCCTTCTTTAACTGCTCGATACATGCTGCATTGTCTTCAAAGATCGTCGTAGGAAGGTCAACGACGAAAGTAGGACCATTAGTGCTTTGAATATGTTCTATAAATGTTCTCAACTAAAAGCACTCACGCGATGCTTCATGCAGGGCGAGAATCTCAGCATGGTTTGAAGAAGTTGCAATTAGCGTTTGCTTGGTAGACCTCCAAGATATAGCAGTGTCTCTAACGGTAAAGATATAGCCCGTTTAAGAACGTGCCCTATATGGGTCAGACATATATCCAGCATCTGCGTAACCAACAAGACGGGAATCAATTCGAGAACTGAGGAGGGCGGCAACTCTCGAAGATTCTCAGGTATAGAATAAGCCCAAATCCGTCGTACCCTTGAGGTAGCGGAAAATGTCTTTATCACCATTCCAGTGTCGACGTGTAGGCGCATTGCTGTATCTAACCAAAAGATTAACAGCGAAGGACATGTCGGGTCTAGTACATTGAGCCAAGTACAATAAAGCCCTAATTGCATTTAGGTATGGAACTTCGAGCTCCAAAATCTCTTCCTCATCCTCATTTGGACGGAATGGATCTCGTTTAGCATCTAGAGTTCGAACGACCATATGAGTACTCAAAGGTTTCGCTTTATCCTCATTAAAACGTCGTAACACCTTTTGGGTGTACTTCGATTGATGTACTAGGATTCTATCTGAATAGTGCTCGATCTCCAGGCTGAGGCAATATCGAGTTTTCCCAAGATCTTTCATCTCAAATTTCGATTTCAAGTGCACGACAATTTCCTCAATCTCTACAGGAGTTCTAATAAGGTTCATATCGTAGACATAAACTACAACGATTGCAAATCCGGAATGTGACTTCTTTATGAACACGCATGGCCATAATTCGTTGTTCACATAACCCTGTCAAATATTCACTCAGACGGTTATACCATATCCGTCCGGATTGTTTCAATTTGTAGAGTGATCTCCTCAATCTAATAGAAAGAGTGATACGTGGTCTAGAACTATTTGAATCAGTCAATGGAAGCCCTTCTGGAACTTTCATGTAGATTTTCGTATCTAGATCCCCATAGAGATACGCGGTTACCACGTTCATAAGCTACATATTCAGTTTTTCAAAAACTACCAAACTGATTAGGTAGCGGAACATTATAAGGTCCATTATAGGGTAATACGTTTCCTCTTAATCAATCCCAGGGCGCTGAGAAAAGCCTTGCGCTAGGAGGTGTGCTTTGTATCACACTATTTCATTCTTCTCATTATGCTTCCTCACGAAAACCCACTTGTAGCCCACGGGCTTCACATGTGGTGGAGTAGGAGCTATAAGTCTAAACACCTTACGTTTCGCAAGCGAATCAAGTTCGACCTGGATTGCTTGTTTCCAGTTTGACCAATCTGTTCTACATCGACATCCATCAACGGAACGTGGTTCAATCTCATCGCTAAGCATGATGTCAGTAGCTACTGTGTATGCAAATGCATCGTCGACGATCATCTCACTCTGATTCCAAACCTCATCCAATACTGCGTAGTGGACCAAAATCTCGTGACTCTCAAGAGGCCAGGTTTTCTCGTCTAAGACATCACCGTAATCTAGAATAATCTCATACGTTGGAACAGATGAGTGAGTGATGGTTGAATTCAAACTAGGGTCACTAGTTGGTGCTGATTTCCTCTTCCAGGGTTGTGAATCCTTTGAACCAAGGGGTTTGCCATGCTTCAGGGTCGGAGCAGATGATTGGCTAACCGCCAATGTATCGAGCCGCATGAAAGGTGCGGCCTCCCCACCTTCGGGGACGGTCCAGCATTCCCAAGCGGGATTGTGACATATCTTTGCAGGTGCATTTGCAGTAGGTATATATGAGCTTGTCACCTTAGCTAGATCATTAAAAGCATTCGGCATGATCTGAGCAATGCTCTGAAGATCTATAATTCGTCGCACCTCAGTTTCAGACTGGGCAGTGCGGGGATCTAAATGAGACATAGTGGGAACATACCACAATAATTCACGGCATTCTCCAAGAATGTTAGCATGCTTATCTCCCCCTAACGATGGGAAAACTATCTCATCAAAGTGATAATCCGCAAAACGTGCAGTAAAGAAATCTCCTCTCAAGGGTTCTAAATAGTGAACAATTGATGGCGAATCATAACCGACATAGATTCCCATTTTCCTCAGAGCACCCATTTTGGTACTTAGTGGCAGCGCTATTGGCACATAAATTGCGCATCCGAACACACATAAATGCGAGACGTCAGGCTCGTATCCAGTAACCAACTATAATGGTGAATTAGGTTGGGTAGCAGTGGGCCTCAGGCGGACCAGCATAGCTGCGCGCAATATTGCATAGCCCTAGGCATATACCGGCAGTTTTAGTTTCCAAAGTCCGAGCTATCAATTGAACGCGCTTTATGAAAGCTTCTGCCAGGCCGTTTTGGGTGTGAACATAGGGTAAAGGTGTTCCACTTCAATCCTTACTGATATGCAATAATCGTCAAAAGTCTGCGACGTAAACTCTTCAGCATTATCCAGTCGAATCGACTTGATCGGATAATCAGGGTGGTGAGCTCTTAGCTTAATAATTTGTGCTAGGAGTTCTGCAAATGCAGTGTTGCGTGTGGACAATAGGTAAACATGTGACCATCGTGTCGATGTATCAACCAACATCGTAAAATATCAAAATGGTCCGCATGTTGGTTGGATAGGTCCACAAATATCCCCTTGAATCTTCTGAAAAACTTAGGAGGGTTGTGAATAATCTTTGTAATCGAGGGTTGAGTATTCAACTTCCCTAAAGAACACGATTTGCATGGCGAGAATCCAACATAAGAAGGTAAATGATGCCCATGTGATGATTTGAGGATACGGCGTATCATGTCACGTCTGGGATGTCCCATACGGTCATGCCAAAGCAGTAAAGTGCTCTGGAACTCAGGCACATGACCGGCCACATGGTGGGCTTCTATGTCATGAATGGTTATTATGAACAACCCAATCGGGAAACATTCCAACTTCTTGTGAATATGCTTATGACCATATTCGTACGAAGTGATACAAAGAAATTCAAGTCCATTATCTTCAGTGGTTTCAATATGATATTGATTATCTCGAATATCTCTAAAACTTAGCAACGTTGTTCTAGAACGTGGAGAATAGAGGGCTTTTTTAATGGTTGAGACAATACCATTGGACAACATGATACGGGCCTTTCCGCATCCTTCAATTAGGTTGGATGAGCTTGAGAGAGTTGTCAGAGTTGCTTTCTTAGGTACAAAGTTAGTAAAATAGTGTCGCTCACGCAATATGGTGTGCGTGATAGCACTATCAGCCAGACAACTAACTTCCCCACCAGACATACCTAGAAATAAATTGATTGAATTGGTCACATGCATAAAATATAATTCCATTCATTCAATTAATCAATTCGAGAAATAATATCCATAAAACAATTATCCATAATTCAAAACAAACCTAAACCAAACAAATTATTCCAAATACTTAGAAAAATTGTCCAAAATTAAACCATAATTCTAGAAAAATAGGGGGGTCCGGCCACTCCTAGTGGGTTCGGCCACTAGGGGTAAAACACCCTAAAACATATCTAAAATTTATTTGTCCATATGAGCTGATGCCTCTTGAAAATCTGATATCTCCATGGATGTAGTAGCATCTTCCGGATGCTCCACATGTGCAAAGTTAGACTCACAACGAGAATGAAACTTGGCAATAGCCTCGCGGGTAGCTCGGCATACGCGTGACCAATGATCCTTTGATCCATAGCGGTATCACATGTCTATTTCAGTGGAAACCGATTAAACGGTAGCTTTTCCCTTGTTCTTGAAGTTTGGGGCCTTAGGGGCAAGGGGTTGGAGCTTCTGGGTCATATTTCCTCCCTTGGGTGGGCCTTGATTCTGTTGACCTTGGGCCCGTGGTGGGGCTTGCTGCCCATTGCCACGACCACGATGATTCTTGTGTCGTTTGTGGCTGCTAGAATTGGTCGCATGCTCTTCAGGCACGGTGTTCGAGCTAGTGGGTTGAGCTTGATGATTCTTCATCAAAAGGTGGTTTTTCTTTTCAACGAGAAGTAAAACAAAGATCAAATCTGAAAATTTGGTGAACTTTTATGCCCTATATTGTTGCTGCAGGACAATATTGGTGGCATGGAAGGTCGAATAGGTATTCTCTAGGATATCTGATTCGGTTAATTCCATTTTACAGAACTTCAGCAGTGATCGAATTCTACAAACTTCTGAGTTGTAGTCATTCACGGACTTAAAGTCTTGGAAGCGAAGATGCTTCCAGTCATGTCTTGCTTTAGGTAAGTAAATGTCTTTCTGGTGATTGAAACGGTCGGCCAGAGCAAGCCAAAGGGTGCGTAGGTCCTCCTCAGCGAGGTACTCGGTCTACAGAGCATCATGGATGTGTCTTCGAATAAAGATCATTGCAGTAGCTTTCTGAGCTTCGTCGACAGGTTTGTCATTGGTAGGTGCCTTAATGGTGGCTCTAATACCCTTTGCAGTAAGATGAAGCTTCACGTCTTGAACCCACTTCAGGTAGTTTCTTCCAGATACTTCTAGAGGGGTGAAATCAAGCTTGTTCAAGTTCGACATGTCCCTAAAACGGAGGGTACAACAAAGCGTGGTTAGTCATATGGTAATCCGTAGACATACATCATAGAACATTCGGGTTCTATAGACATGTATTGGTTTAATTTATGCATGAAAGCTACATGTTTCATGTGGTAAGTTTTGAATGAAAACTTCGGGTTTCAAAGGCACCAAATATGAAACTACATGTTCAATTTAGTTTTATGAACGATTAGTTCATAAAGGAGAGGTTCTTGCAAGAAACACAGAATGCAATATGCTGATTTAAGTGTAGTGGATTTGAGTTTCTTCGGGAACTCAAGTGTGAGAGCTTCGGGACTACGAAAGGATGTCAATGGTTCAAAGTATACAAATAAATTATTGAATCGATAATGTTCAAAAGTGATCTTCAGGTCAATAATTTTGGATTAATTATCAGATTAATGGACTGCAGGTCACTTTTAATTAATTCAATAGATCGGGACCAAACAGGATCGATCGTGGAAGCAAAAATAATAATAACATTCGGGTTCAAATTATTTAAAATGCCAAAATTAGCATTGGATTCGAAAAACCATAGCCCAATAGCATTTGAGCTTGGGTGCCGTGAGTAGGGCAAAGCCTTAGAGGCTTTTGGGCCTTGGGTTTGGCTGCTAAGCAGTCCGCGGGCCGAGGGACTGGGTAGCTCAGCGGCAAGTTGTTGGCGTTTTTGGGCCAAAGGGTGCGCGGGAGCATGCCCAGTCGAAGCTGGCTTGTGGGTCAGCACACGTAAGGCCTAGCCGAAGCTGGGGCCGGGTCTTTGGACCGTGGGACAAGCCCAACCTGCAGGGCTGGTTGCAGTACATGCAGGTCGGGTAGCAAGCCTAACAAGCCAAGGGCTTGTGGATTATGGACTTGGGTTGGACCGGGGCTTTAGGCCCGTAGGTTATGCAACCCAGGCCAAAATCTGGTTGGTTGGGTAGTGACCCCAAAGGGCTGTGTGCCTTGTCCAGGTGTCAATACGACACCATTTCCCCACACGGCTAGGCTTCAGGCCAGCGCGGTGGTCCGACATGGTGTCACGGTGGTGCGGCGGTGCTGAAAAAAAATCCCTTTTTTTTGTTTTGTTGTTGTTTTTTGAATTTTCTCACAAATTTCACATAGCAATATAGTTGTGTAATGCATGAAACATATACATATATTGACAGATATATGAAACATATACAATATATATATATATATATATATATATATATATATATATCAGAAGGAAAATATAAACATAGAGGAGTTCATGCATCATGGGAAATGTTTTCATGCTTCGTGGACATTTCAAATATCTTCCTTTATTTTAAGCGTACCTGATTGGCAGAAAATAAATAAAAGCATTTGAATTTGGTAGAAGAGAGTCTTGTCCTACGATCCTTCAGTTCCTTAGCTTCTGGCAAGAGCATGTTGATAACATGTTGTAGGCCTATTTAACTGAGCTATTCTAGGGGAATAGAGAGAGGGAGGTCGTCGATAGTGAGAGAGAGAAAAGAGAGATTTAATTGTGAGGTGTGTGTTGTATCACCCCATTGCGCCTTTATTTATAGTAGTAGGATATGTTAAATCCTTACCCTTTTAGGATTACAACTCTAATAGGAATTAGACTACTAAAAGGAATATAAAAGATATCCCTAGATACACTATGATTTATACAATCACATTCCTATTCTAAATATGATTGTAACAGAGTGTAGTTTTTAGTTTTAATTTTTGTGATTTTTGGATTTTAATTTTTGTGTTTATGATTAAAGAAACAGTTAAAAGTTCTGGAATATAAGATACTCTGAAACATCATAATGTTGAGTGTGTGGCAATTGTGTAATGGCTAATGATATTGAATTAATTAATATTGTCGTCACACCACAAGATAAGTGTGTGGCAGAAGTATCAATGTGATCAATTTTTTAGAATACAATCGTCATACCACAAGATAAGTGTGTGGCAGAAGTATCAATGTGTTCAATTTTTGAGGGTCCTTCTGAGTGTACCGATGTAGATCTAGAATCTTATATGCTCCACAAAATCATATATGCTGGACTTCGAACAATTCAATTCGTTTGAGAGGTTTCCGTGCCTATCTATCAATATCCAATACAAAATACATAGTGCTTTCACATCACTATAATGTGCAAGAAAAGTTTCAAATCTGTAGTTGATAAATAGTATACATCTGGAAAAATGTCTTGTAATTATAATTCTTTATTACATATTTAACTACTCTAAGTTGTGTGAAAGTGATGCTTTGAACCTAAAACGCAGTGATTGAAGAAAAATATCTTATTCTGCATGTTTTAATTGTTGCTTGCGTGGTCTGCACTAGCTACATGCATTCCATTTAATAACCACTTTATTACCAAATAATGACTTAATTACACTTAATACTTGATTCAAGTGACCTTCATAATATTGGCATGTTTCCCCGAATCAATTTTACATGATTTATGTGACCTTTGTACTTAATTACACTTTTAATAAATATTTTTACACTCTTTTCTAGCCTGTAGATCTTGTAACATCCAAATTAAGGTCCTAATTATAATTCACGTTATCATCTATGTCATTTAGTGATTAAAAACAATTTACATCACTCTTAAATAAGACCCTTGGATGTTATAATATTTGAATGCTAGGAAGTTGTGGAGTAATATTTGTCAAAAAGTTTACCCATTGATCCTAACCCATATTTAGTATATTCCTAGTTGTGATGCAACGACCAAGTAATGCTATTTCTCTAATAATATTATTATATATTACTTGTCATTTAAGGATAATACTTAGCTACTCATACGTAAAAAAAATATTTTTCTTGTATCATTCATTTTTTAAACGTTATAGTCGGAATCGTTTATTTTCTTTACCATCTGTTAAAGGGGTGGGCACTTGGAATCGAAAACCAAAAATGAAACACAAACCAAACCGAACTGCAAAATGGAAAAACTGTTTGGTTTTGGGTTTGAACATATAAAACCACACTGAAACCGAACCGCACCTTAAAATTAAATAAATATTTAACTTAATACCAATATTAGGTAATTTATATTGTAGGCTTTCTTTATTTTATTTTTTTCATTGTGTTTTGTTACTTTTTTAGGCTTTTTAAAGTTTATAACAACTAATGGAATTTATATTGTTTATGTTTCTGTATTGTATAGAGTTGGCCAACTTGAATTCAAGTATCGACTCTCTTACTCTTAATTCACAACCACAACAATATGCTCCAACCAATCTCAAGCTTCTAGTTCACAAGGTTTAATAGATTCTCATCCAACAGTTTCACTTGCACAAAGACCAAGGTCTTCCTAAGTATTGCCTTCTCAAGCCCGTTCACAAACTCAAAAGCCTCCTAAACATTCGAAGGGTAAGTGTCCAAAAGGTTGAGGAAAGATAAAAGGTTGAACGATGCAAAGTAGCGACTTGAAAGTTCAGACACCAAGACCTTTTTGTTGAATTGCATGAACAATTTATTTTCTTTGGTTGTACTACTATTGCCACAAGGCATTTTGATGTTGAAGTTTGTTTGAATTTTAGTTTTAGTATGGTAAACATAACTTTTTTCAATTGGGTTGTACTAAAGTAATGCAATAAGGCATTTTGATGTCGAACTTTATTTCAAGCTGAATTTTAGTGTGGTGATCATGAATATTGTTATTACTATTATTATTATTATTGCCCAATTGGGTTGTATTAATAGCATAGTGCTTTTAGTTTGCAAATGGTTTGAAACTGAACAAAACCGCAACCTAATGGTTTGGTTCCATTTTGGTTCAAGCTTTAAAACCGCACCAATCGCACCGAACCAAACCGTATCCACCCCTACTAAAGATCATTTATGGATAAGTTATTCAATTTAAAGACCCCTTCCCCTTTCATATGTGTCGAACAAATCGACGTAAAAAATAATACCTCATGATGGACTATTAATTTGTTTGATTCATATGAATGGCTAAAAGCTTTCCAAATCGAATCATTTTTTCTCAAGATAATCTGTAAATGATAACAAAGAAATCAAACAATGTACTTTAGCCATAGTTATCCATGAAAACATTACAATTGAGATTTCATAAAATCTTAGATATAATAGCTAAATTCACAGTTTCCGTTTGGCACGATCTATACGAATCTATATATACAATCTTCATCCGTTATCTTCCAAATCTTTAATCATCCTACATATCCCATCCCTCCCCCACCCTTTTTTTTTATTTTATTAGTATTTTTTACTTTATAAATTAGAAAGCATGCTTAACCTGTGCATGGAAGATGAAACGTCAGTAGACTCAGTACTGTCGGAACTGTGTCGAATATTATATATTTTTCGCATAATTTGTGTATGTGAGCTGTGCTATATTTATAAACTGATCCAACCTATCCATTTTTTCAAAATTAATAGCAAGAGAAGAATCAATCATAATATTCTCGAAGCTGTATACTTGATACTTACACACACATGGGTTTGAGTAATGGTGAAGTGGGTGCTACTAGCCATGAGCTTCTTGGAGCTCAAGCACATGTTTGGAACCACATGTTCCAGTTCATAAACTCCATGTCACTCAAATGTGCAGTTCAACTAGGCATCCCAGACGTGATTCACAACCACGGCCAACCCATCTCTCTTTCCGAGCTCATCACCGGGCTCAATGTCCACCCTTCGAAAGCTCATTTCATCTCACGCCTCATGCGGATCCTCGTTCACTCCGATTTCTTTGCACAACATCATCATGTTCATCATGATCGTGACGGTGCGGAGGAAGAAGTAGCTGTTGTGTTGTATAGCCTAACACCAGCTTCCGGGCTTTTTCTCAAAGACAGACCATTAAACACCACACCGTTTTTGCTCATGATACTTGATCCGGTAATTACAGACCCATTTCACTCGATGGGTAATTGGTTACAGATGAATTGTGGCGATGATCTAGTTCCATGTACACCATTTGAGGTGGCAAATGGAATGCCTTTTTGGGAATTGAGTGCCAAGAAACCGAGGTTTGGTGACTTGTTCAATGAAGCAATGGAGGCGGACTCCAAGCTTATCGCTGGGGTGGTGGTAGAAGAGTGTGGAGGAGTCTTTGAGGGTTTGAAATCCCTGGTGGATGTTGGAGGGGGTACCGGAACAATGGCCAAGGCCATTGCCAATGCATTTCCCAACATCAACTGCACTGTGTTTGACCAGCCACATGTGGTGGCTGACTTGGAAGGGGTGACCCACAATTTGGGATTTGTGGGAGGAGACATGTTTGAGGAAATACCTCCAGCCAATGCAATTCTGCTCAAGGTAATATATCTAACGCGCACAATTATTTATCTTAATCTTTGTTGTTCCATAACCAATTTCCTAATCAATACATTGTTGCTAGTAAACTATCTCATCCTTGGTTGTCTCTGGAATTTCTAGCTAGCTAGTTCAAATCACTTGTTAAAGTCCTAGCTAGATCAAATTGTTACCCGTAAGAAGGTAGTGGATTATATTTAATCAGACACACAAAATTGACACATTTGCTAACACAATCTAATCAGGTGGAACCCCATAACAACGGGATCCTAATAGAGTATGTTCCAAATTTTGCATGTATGCATATTGATGTAGTTGTGTTTCCATATCCTCTATATTAATTTGGGTAAATGTTGTGACTAGTTGAATAATATATGTGATTCATGATCTATATTTGTTTAGTGGATTCTGCATGATTGGAATGATGAAGAAAGCGTGAAGATATTGAAGAAATGTAGAAAAGCAATATTTCTGAACAAAAATGAGGGAAGGGAGAAGAAGATTATCATCATAGACATAGTTGTGGGGTATGCCGATAACAAGACGAAGATGGACAAGAAATCAATTGAAACCCAACTCATGTTTGATATGTTGATGATGTCCACCATCACCGGCAAAGAACGTAGCGAATCAGAATGGGAGAAGATCTTTTTGGCTGCTGGATTCTCTCATTATAACATCACTCATATGCTCGGTTTGAGGTCTCTTATTGAAGTTTACCCCTGAAATTAGATCATCATGCTAGACCGCTAGTACTGTATTATGTGTGGATTGTATTATGCAAATAAAGAATGCCCAGAAAGCAGCAGGGCACCTTTTTTTTTAAAGTAGTGTCTGCAACTATGATTCAACGATTGTTACTTCCGTTGTGGTTGCAAACTTTAGGTGATCAATGAATGTTAAGTTTTGATGGTTGAAAGGAGTTTCCCCGTTGAAGCTTTTCATAAACTTCATCTGATATGATCCTCTTACTGGATCCTGCAAGAAAAACAAAGACATTTCTCATTGTCATTAGCCAAATAGACAAAATTAATTTAACAAACTAATTTTCTCTGATAATACGTTCACAATTAATTGAAGCAAAATCAATATGAATCCCAATAACTAGTCAATTGTAGATAATTACAAACAAAACTAGCTTAGCGTAGCTAATTTCCCAATTACATTTGCTGATCAAACAAGCTATAAAATGCTCATCTTGCTAAAAAATTTTAAACATTGCGACTTGTACTGCTACTTCCTCCATTAGTACTAGTACTAGTAGTAGCCGGACTCCCTTTGCTACCGTCTTCCTCCAGAATATGATGGCCTCTCTTAACAAAAGACAAGAGCTAGGGGTTAGAAGAAACCACTTTTTAAAAATGCTTTTTTGTTTTTTTGTTTTTCTTTGAGCTGGAAGAAATTTCCTTCGGCAAATACTTTCATTGTCTTATACTGCATTGCAAGTTTGCAACCCTTTTATCTCATTTTTGGTCCCAATTTATCATCATTTCTCAATTCAGATTCTTATAAAAAAAATTTGGGCTTTCAGCAATTATGGTGTTAAGAAAGAAACATTGCATCCAATTGAAAAAGTTGACATCATTTGGGATTTGATGCTAATAATAATTATGTATATGTTTCCCATTACTAGTTTTGAGTTGGAAGAGATGTTGATGGGTCATACTGCCGGTATATCTGAGCCTCGGTCATCCAAGGATCGGTTACTTCCTTATGCTGAATCATCTGAGTTAGATGATGCTGACACTGCAGACTGTTCTGAGCAAATACTTTACACAGCCTCCTTCGAAGAGCTTGCAAAGAATATAGTTAAGTATGACACTGTTATATGGCTTTCTATATCGCTATTGCTGTTTAGCTTGGGGAGTTGGCATCATCATGCTTTTATATCTGCCCTTTAAGAGATATGTTCTTCAGAAGGACGTTTCCTCACGAAAATTATATGTTATGCCAAGTGAAATAGTTCACAAGGTGCACGCCTTACTTGAATTCTTCCCATGTTTCTAATTTTGTCTTTAAACTGAATGGAATTGTTCTATTTTCGCATCTTTGCTTATACGAAAGAAAAACAATGCATTGAGGTAATTCTTCTTCTCTCTCTCGTCCTTTTTCCACAAAGGTTTCGAGGCCATCTTTCATACCCTTCTAGCGGCATCACTACAATTGAGAAGCATGTACCCCTTTCTCTGGTGATTGACATCATTATAGAACAAGGTACTGATACTGGCCTTACTGTGCTCTATAACCTACTTCTTTTTTCAGTAACATGGAAGAAGAAAAAGAAAACACTAAGAAACAACTAATCTAGCTGTAGCAACTGCAGAACAGTCATCCGAAAGAGTTTGAACTAAACAAGGAGGAGGCTCCGCAAGCTCTTGAAACTCCATCTCGCTATTTAAACCCAATTTCACTAACCCGTCAGCTGCAAAACTACGCTCTCTATGAACATGTTGCACATTACAACTCCAATTCTCTATGATCAAACTTCTGCACTCTGAGACAAGAACATAGAGAGGATGATTAATAAGGCTAGGTGAACCATGAATGAGAAAGACCACCAAAGTAGAATCAGCCTCCACAATAAGATGAGAGAAATTTCTAGCTTTAGCTATCTTCAACCCATAAAACAAAGCCCAAAGCTCAGGAACTTCCCCAACTCATTTTTTAGCAATAAAGCCAGTGATCCAGTTACCGTGCCAGTCTCTAATTGGTCCTCCACTTCCAATCACCCTATTAGAACCAAGCCTAGCACCATCCACATTTAACTTAAAAGTACCAGACAGAGGAGGAACCCAAACCAAGAGAACCTGCACATGGTTGTGTTTACTAGAGATGCTAACATTAGCTTTGAGCCATTTAGTAGAAGACTCCAAGATGCATTTCTTTGGATCAGGAGGTTTAATAAAATTAGGACAAAATATAGCACAACAGCTCCACTTCCATGTGAACCATAAGGCTACAACAAAAACAAGATTCCAAGGTAACCCAAGCTCATGCGGATCATTGCATTTTAAATTTGCCTCCACACAAACAAGGAAGGAATCAAATAGGTTTCGATGAAGATGATGTGGAACATAAATATTTCTCCATACCTATATAGCAGCATGAGAGCTTGAGAAAACATGCGACATATTCTCCACTGCAGAACTACAAATCTGACAAAAAGTGTTGCTAGACATGTGTCTTTTAAAACGTTGCTCATTAGTCAACAACTTACCATGAGACAAAATCCAAAGAAAGCATTTAACTTTAGGAGGCAACTTGATTTTCCAAATGAAAGCCCAAGAACTGTTAGCAAATTGATGGTTAGGAAAATTCATAAGATAGCCACTTTTCACCCTAAACTCTCCATTATTGTTGCCACTCCAGATTATTGAGTCATTGCCACCACAAGACACAGCAGTTGGAATACAAATAATGTTCTATATAACTTGAGGAGGAATCATAAGACTTAACTTATCAACATTCCAAGACCCATTCTCAATGAAGTCTGCAACTTTTAAATTTGGATCAAAACCATGAATTGAAGGCAGAGCATAATTAATCAAGGTATCATTTCCAACCCAAATATCAGTCCAGAAATTTGTATTTTGACCATTTCCAATTCTCCATTCAAGCCTTTATGTAAAGTATCAACACCATGAGTAATACTCCTTTAAGAAGAAGCACCCTTCCAAACTTTAATTTTAAAAAGATCAGCCTCACCATGTTTGAGATACTTTTTCCTACACATTAGCCCATAGACCATTGTCCTGATTTAGCAACCTCCAAACTGATTTAGCAAGGAGGGCCCTATTCATCTGATTTGCTTTTTTAATGCCAAGACCCTCTTTAATCATAGGACAACAAACTTTATTCCAACTCACAAGGTGCGGTTTGGCTCTATCATCCACATTACCCCAAAGAAAGTTTCTATTGATTTTGTCAAGAGAATCACAAATACTGATAGGAATGCTAGCTGTTTGCATAGTATAGACCGGTATAGCAGAAGCAACATACTTAGTTAAAGTAAGCCTACCTGCCATAGAAAGCATTTACTCTTCCAAGAGACAACTTCATCTGAACTTTATCTACCACATATTGATAGGTTTCTAGGGGTGGAATTTTTTGCCAAATTACCATACCAACCGAATTACCAACCATACTATACCAAAATTGTGCCAAAAGATTTGTACCATTGGTAATGGTACGGTATTTGTACCGTACCATACATTTTTGGTACGGTACTGGTATTCAAAACCATTACCAATGGTATACCGTACTGTACCACTACTATTAATATTATATCATTTATTTATTCATTTATATATATAATTTGGTATTATTATCATTATATATGCACTTTATAGTTTTTTCATAGTCATTTATTCAATCATCTCATCATCTAACCTCTACTTTCCCAATAAAAAAAACCTAAGCCTTCTTGCATTGCGACTCTTTATCTTTTCACTCATCTAGCCATCGGCTTCATCTCTGTTGCTCCCGTTTCGGCGACTTTCTCTCTCTTCATAGTCCATCTCATTTTCTCCTTCATCAAATTGGGATGTCTTTCTCCCTGGCTTCGTCTATCAAGTTAATTTTTGTACAATTTTAAAGAATGTAGAGATGGAATTTAGGAATCTTTGTACTATTTTTTTAGGGATGTTGGGTTCTTTCAGCAATTCTTCTATCTATTTACTTCTTGTTTCTTAAATGAATCTCTATAAAATTCTCATAATTAAATAAAAAAGTTTTAGAGAGCCAAAGAGAGTGGCCAAAACACATTTGGGCCTTGAATTGGGAAAAAAAAATCAAATTTTGGCCCAAAAGAAAGTGGTAATTACCATTACCATACCATGCCAATATAATTATTTGGCATGCCGAAATTCGGTATACCGAAAGTTTGACACCGTAATGGTAATAGATTTTGTCATACCAAAAGTTTGGTATGGTAATTGGTATATGGGTTTTGGTATGGTAATCGTACCAATACCTCCCCTATAGGTTGCTTTATTGTCCTTTTTATGCAATAAAGGAACTCCAAGATATGTCCCAAGTGAGCTAGCTACATTTGAGCCACATATCTTGCTGATTTTATAAGCCACTCTTCTCCCAGTATTCGGAGAAATAAAAAGCTTTGACTTCTCAAAATTTAGTAATTCACTGGAAAAGGCACATAACTTATCAATGCAGGACTTGACAATCTTTGCTTGTGTAATAGTAGCTTTAGTAAAAACAAGAAGATCATCTGCAAAAAATAGGTGGGAAATACCAGGACCTCCTCTTGACACTTTGACAGGTTTCCATCTTTTCTTATTAACTTCATGGGTAATCAAATGACTTAGCTTCTCCATGAAAATAACAAAAAGATAAGGAGAAAGAGGATCTCCTTGTCTTATACCACAACCTGGTTCAAAAGCATCAGAAAGTTCTCCATTAATGATAGCTCTGAAGTTGACAGAACTTATAAAGCTTAAGATGAGCTAGAGTAAGCTTCCATGAATACCAATTTCAGAAAGAACATAAACAATGAAATCCCATGATAATCTGTCATAAGCTTTAGACAAATCAATTTTCCAAGCCAAGAAGCCATTTTTTCCCTTAGCAAGCTTAAACTTATCTAGAACTTCTTGAGCTATCACAATATTATCTGTTATATGACGACCAAGAACAAAGCTGACTTGGCTAAGAATCGTCTCCATTATAGGCCGCCATTTGCAAACCAGAAGTTTGGAAACTACTGGATACACTATAGTACATAAACTGATGGGCCTAATTTGATTCATACAAATAGGATAAGGGACTTTAGGTAATAAAGTGCTAAGCGTTTCATTCATACCAAGAGGAATTCTGTTATGCTGAAAACAATGCTGAACAGAAGCGGTGACATCATTAGCACACTCATTCCAGTAATGCTGAAAGAAGAGGGCTGGAAACCCATCAATACCAGGAGCTTTAAGGGGGCCAATAGCAAACAAACAATCCTTGATTGCAGAATTATCAACTTAAGCATTAAGATCTCTAACTTCATCATCCAACAACGGAGGGGAAAAATTGGGCAAATTCATGAAAGACCGATTAGAACTTTTATTAGTGAACAACTCTTTGAAATAATCAACCACCACAGCTTTCAGATCCTCCTGCCCTTCGTTCTAAACACCAGAGCCATCTTTAAGTCTTTCGAACCTATTTTTCCTCCTTCTAATAAGAGTAGACAAATGGAAAAATTTGGTTTTCCTGTCACCGTCTTTAAGCCAAGAAACTCTAGATTTTTGTTTCCAAAAACAAGCTTCCTGATTTAAGATAGAATAATAATCTTGGAGCAACTTATCTTCCAGATCAAAGAGAAATTGAGAAAAGAGCAAAGATTCTTTTCTTCTTACAAAAAATATTCCCAAAGATCTCCCAATTCCACTCTTGAGAACCTCTTTAAACTCATTGAGTTTAAAAGAAATATTATGATTACTGGTAGACCAGTTAGCCTGCACATGTTGCTTAAAACTCTCATGTTGCAGCCACATCGCCTCAAATCGAAAAGGTTTGAGAGTAGCTTTAGGAACTTTGTTTGACATTAAACTGATTAATAAAGGATTGTGATCAGAGTTAAGCTTGGGTAAATGCTTCACAAAAGCTTCAGGAAAAACAACTCTCCAAGAAGGATTACAAATAGCCCTGTTAATACGTTGCTTAATAAGCCCACCGAAGTACCTCTTGTTTACCCAAGTGTACTTACTGCCCATAAAACCCATATCAATCATACCAGCTTTATCAAACCAACAACAAAAATCTGTTTGGTTACAAATTGGATCCCCTCCATATCTTTCATTTGCAGATAGAACACAATTGAAATCTTTGGCCACGAGCCAAGGCAATGTAGAATTAGCATATATAAGATCTAATGTTTTCCATAAGTATTGCCTTTTAGAGATATCCAGACTACCATACACAATGAGAAAATCCAAGAGTCAACACCATAGCCATCAACAAACATGGAAATCACTTGATCAGTTACAAGAATAGGAGTCAGAGAAACTCTTGAGTCATTCCAAATAACCCAAATACCACCAGAAAAACCCACAGCTTCGGAGACAACAGAATTAGAAAAATTCAATTGTTTGATTACCTCAGCAGCACTGTTATAACTAATTTTGGGCTCAACCACAACTAAGACATCAACATTGTTATGCTTAACTAAATCAATTGCAGTACTGACAAAATTCTCTTTGCTAGCCCCTCTAACATTCCATAGAACATTCCTCTATAGAAGAGGCAATCATCTCATCAGCGGCATCAATATTGCACTTATCATCAACCTTACCTTCACCAATCCCAACAATTGATTGGGTATGATGAAGGTAATTATCAACCTTACCTTCACTAACTCCCATATCTCTCTGGTCTAGGCCTACATCCTGATCATGAATATTAGGAGGTACATGACCAAAGATACATGTTCCTTTAGTCATATTAGGACCGTAGTAGAAATCAGTTTTGAAATGCTGAGGAGTTTTAAAAGGATGCACACTTGAAAGGGGGCCACCAACTGAATTATTAAGTAGAGAACCCTTTCCACTCATGACTGAACTACCAGCTGGCCTTACTATACTAGAAGAAGCCCCAAATTCTCTCATTTTCAAGCTAGAACCATTGAAAATATCAGGAACCGCATCCCTAGACTTTGAACCATTATTCTTCTTATTAGCCCAAATTTTCTCTCCGCTGTAACTTTGTCCGTGCTGACAACATGTCCACCAATACTAAAGTGAATAGACCTGTATCGTCCGAATTTTCAGGTTGTACATTCAAAATATCAAACCTGGAACCAGCATTTTTCTCGGCAGTAGCAGAGACTTCTTCCTTAGTGTTTGCCTTCCTTGGTCTGCCCCTTGGCTTAACTTGCATCCAAGACCCAAGAATGGCAGAATTCTCAATAAGAACTTCCTTGACTATCTCATCTTGTTCCATAGTAGTGTCAGCATCATGATTAGAATCAACAACATTTTGTTTCTCAACATCATTATTAGAATCAACAACATGTTGTTTCTCAGCCCCAGAATCAACACTCCAAGTACAACTTTCCCTCTTATGACCATAGTGGCCACAAATAAAGCAGATTTCCCGCATACCCTCGTATTCCAAATTGTACCAACTATTATTGATTTGAATGAAAGCCTCCAATGGTTTTGTAAGATCAATCTCCACACAAATTCTTGCAAATTTACCTCTGGCATGAGAATTAGTATTGATATCAATTTTCAACGGCTTCCCCAACACACCACCAATTTTCCTCATAGCCCATACATTAAAATATTCAATTTTGCATGTTGTTGTATTCGTTGATGTTAGTTTGCGATTTGAATTCATGCATATAATTTTGTTTCCAAGTCATCAGTGTTATAGCATGAAACTATTATATTTCCAAAGCTGCATAATAAGGAGAAATTTTTCTAGGTACCCGGCACATATGCTTACATGGAGTTCTCCACTAATAAATGTTTGACACCTATGCCACTACTCTTTAAATGACAGTTAGGGTTAATGATTTTATTAAAACACCTATTTTATTCCTATATTTATTTTCAAAAAATAATTAAAAGAAAGAAAGAAAGAGGATGAGATTCTTCCGTCCGCCGTCACGCCCATCCCCACCATCCCCTCACCTCTCTCTCTCTCTTTCTCTCTCTCTCTTCCCTTTTTATTTCTTCTGCGCCAGAAAAAGAACACAAAGGATGCCATCGATATCGGGTCTGGCGACTAGATCTGAGTTGGAGTGGTCGCCGACAATTTCTAGGTTCATGTAGAAGTAAGAGTGGGAAAGAAAAAGTGGAAATAAAAAAGGAGATAGCCGAAGAGAGAAGAGATGGATGAAGCTAGTAAAATCGCCGGCCGGTGATGGAGGTGGGTGTACTGGGTGGTTGATCGGTGTCATAAGATTAAGGGTAGTAGTGAGTTTCTGATTTTTTTTTGAGGTAATTTTGAAACAGCTGGCATTTTTTTAGATTTAAAAGAATAAAAATATAAAGGTGTTAAGTGATTATTGGTGGAACTCCATGTCAGCGTATGCAGCAGGTACTTAGAAAAATTTCTCCATAACAAGATGGACGCGGGGAGTAAGTAGTCCTCTAAAAAGGTGGCGGATAAGGATTTTGCATGCAAAACCAGGTTTATTAAGCGCATAATGGATATTTAATGCAGAAATAAATGAAGTTACCACAGCTAGAAGTAGAATTCCAGAGAGCACAAGGTCTCTCAGTGCCTAACACCGTATAAAAGTTTGATAACGTGAACTGTAATGGATTGAAAGTTGCATTGGGTTGGAACTTTTCATCATACATCTCCACATTATCACGTTGATTATAACTTGATATCAATATTCTTTTGGGTCATCAAAACTACATGACATAGCCAGAACAAGTGAAAGTTTAAAGACTAATTGTATATTCTGCTGCGTTATGTATAGGTTGCTTGCAGTCAAGGTATGGAATTCATACCTTTAGAATTGAAAGTATAGCGTGTGGAAAAGCCGCAGCTGTAGATGGCTACAGATTCAAGGTGTTTCTAACCCTAGTGGTTTGAGGAAGGTGACTAAAACTGCCCTTGAGTTGTGGCTTACTATTGTTTAGGCTTACACCATTGAGAAACTCGTCATGGTAAACTATAAATTGGGTGTTTGTTGTTGTATGACTAGTAGGTAATCTTAACAGAAGCTTCAAAAGCCATACAAGAAAGTGGTGTAAGTTGGAAGCCTACTGCCGCAACTGCTGAAGGGGAAAGCATGGCTCGTACTGGATCATTGACCGAGGGACCTCTTGTTTTGAGATCGCCATCTAAAGGCTTAAAGGTATATGTTGATGAAACTGCCGCATAAGTAGAACTTTTTTCCGTCTTTGTCAAACTTGTTTCAGTTCTAATTTTATTGACAACGTGCTCAATTCACAATCCCTGTCCAATTTTGTAAAGTAGGTCGATGGTGTATTGATTAAACATGTTTTTGCCCATATTACGCAGATGTCAGCATCACCACGCTATGCTTCAATAGAACGCAGAGGCATAGTACCTGGGGATTTGCTACTTAATAAACTTGACGAAGTCAATAAATCTGTGAAGGTATCTTCTCTTTCCCTTTATTTTTCTATGTGGAGTGGACAAAAATAAAATGATTTCATCTCAATAGCTGCTTGATTAATGATTTTGCAAACTTCAAATTATTTAATCATCTGTCTTCATATATTTATTTTCTGATACAACTCATCTTCCTAACAGAGAGTCGAGTTGTTAATTGAGAAGTCCCATGCACACCCTGAGTCAGTAACTGAAATGAAGTCAGATGCACGCTAGGCCTGTGGTTGTACCTTTTACAAACAACAAACAAGCAGTGAAAGAAGAGAGATGTATAAATATTTCTGCATGTGTCTGTAACTATTTGAATGGGTGACTAATGGCTTCCCCGGTTGCCTCGGCTGTAGCTGTACAGGATGTTGCAAGCTAAAAACGTTTTGAACAGCGGCTCATCATGTTCCCCCTTGTTTATGTTATGGTAAAGATTTGCATTTTCTTACAATCTTTGTAGTTTCTCATTGACTCTGACATTGCTGAGATATAATTCACTAAATGAAATTTGAGTTTCTTGTGAACTTCGCAGAACTAGCAGCCTTGTCTTCAGGCTCTACAACCCAAAGGCCGAGACGTGTTCCTTCCTCGGCCGCAGTCGTAAGATCGAGAAGTCAGCAGTGCGCCCAACGGCACATCAACATATTTTACTCCCCGGCCGAACTAGACCGATGAGTTGGCACGCCCCGCACACAACCGAATGACGTAGTTAGCTTATTAATTACTCAGCCTGCGTGCCACGTAGGCTTAGTAGTTCTTAGGGTCAACATTTTGGCATGCCCAATGGGACCTAGTGCTAAAACTACGAAGTTCATGACCATTGAAACACAGTCAGTAAAAAAGAAAACAGTCAAGGGTAAGTCAACGACTAATCTTCCACCTACAGTTCAAAGCCCAGGACAAGATGGCTTGCCACAGGCATAAAATCCTTCCGCTGCCATGACACCTGAAGCCACAAGTGCAACATGCCGAGAAAATGAAGTTAATCTCGACGGTTAGACCCGTGATGCAGAAATCCCCACCAAAATGACAAAAGGCATTTTTGTCGAAGGATTAGTGGAGGATTGTGACGAGGACGGTGATGAGGCCTCCGATCCATTATCTAGATCTTTTCTCCAGCGAAGATTTGAAGAGCAATCCAGGCAATTTGAGCAAATGTTCAGCCGAGAAGCATGACATTGGACCCACCGATCGATCCAGGTAGCCTCTTCTAAAGAATAACCCCCTACTAGCAATACAGGCCGAGACAGGATCTGCTCAGCTTAAAATGATTGACTTAGAGAAAAGTGGTGGATCAAGTAGCAGATCGGACAAATTTGACCAAGGAGTAGAAACGACATACGTTGACATGGTTGAAGTCCAGAGGATGATTGATTCGACCTTAAAAAATGGGCCGAAGTTTCCAAAGTTCATTCACCTATACCCAGCCTTTGTAGAAAGGTTCGAGTATCCTAAGGGGTTCAAGATTCTAGACTTTAACCTTTTCGTTGAAGAAACATCTTTATCCTCATTAGAACACGTGGCTCGATTCTCCGCTCAATGTGGAGATGTCAACAGTGACTTTCATAAATTATGACTGTTCAATTTCTCGTTGATCGACTCAGCATTCGTACGGTACATCAACCTCTCACCCAACTCCATCCAAAGTTGGGAGGAATTAGTCGAGAAATTTCATGGGCAATTATATCGGCCAGGGATGGAAATGTCAGTCTTTTCTTTGGCTAGGATAGCTCAATCATCTGACGAGTCACCAATGGATTACTTATGAGATTTAAGTCGGCACGAAACTAGTGCCGAGTACCCTTCCCTGAAGCCAAGTTTGTTAGGCTTGCCCTAAATGGCCTGGATGTAGAGTACAAAAAGAAATTCTTAGGGGTAAACTTCCGAGATATGTACAAATTGGCTCAAATGTCGAGCAATATGATTACTTGCTCTGAGAAGAGAAGATCTCGAAGTCCCCAACCTAATGGACGATCTACAAGAACCCAACGGTAAGTTATGCATTGGTCGAAGGTGATGAGTCTCAATATGTCAGTACAGATGCGATCGAGATAGTCATTGACAAACCATACGTGTGCAAAGCGTTGGCTCACGCCAGCTCTAAAGATGTCAAAAACCGCTAGGCCTCTGCAAAAGCCACCATCAAGGCATCAAAGGGCTATACTTTCGACATCACCAAGATCGACACTATCTTCGACTAGTTGTTACTTGCAAAAATCGTCAAACTTCGGCCAGGGCATAATATTCCCATGGTTGAAGATTTGAAAGGAAAGACGTATTGTTAGTACCATAACTTGAACAAGCATACGACAAATAGAGCTGGATCGACAATGGTAAACTTAAGTTTCTCGAAACACAAATGATTTTCAACGTCGATCCTTTCCCTTTGGTGATGGTAATCATGGTAGATGCTCATCTACCCAATGACAAGGGAAAAGGAAAAGCTGAGTTCATCCCAACGCAGTTTGTCCTTAAGCAAAACTCTCGACCACGATTGAAAATTGATGTAGCTACCAACGAGCCGCATAAATACTTTTCCAACCCAGCTTATGGCGAGTTAATGTCGAACTTCAGCGCAGACGAAACTGACGGGCCGATGGTTTTATGTAGTCAGTACAAATCAAACATCATCTTAACTGAGCCAAAAAAAAAGCCACGTCTGGCTCAAACACCGTAACCAACGCCTGCAGTTGCGACATCTCAAAAAGTGCTCAGTGCAGGCCAGCTCCAGAAAGTTTTCGACAAGCTCAGCCCTCAAACATAGAATAGTAAGCCGTCTTCGGCCAGATGGTGACTTGATTTCGAGGCGCCATTTTACAATGAAGAATATTATGCATGTAACTCTGGCAGCTCAAGATCACCAGTGAACCAGTGAACCTTCAAGCCACCTGAGCCACTCAACCAATGTTGGTATAACTATAACTCCCATATCGGTGTATATATCGCGTTGTCCAAATCAAAGAAACACCGACGCCAAAGAATATATTGTATGGCTCGCCGGAGAGCTGCTCAGGCCACCTTGGTTACCAAATGGCAGCAGAAAGAAACAGTGCGTAACGAAGATGACTGACAACCTTCGGCAATTATGGCCGAGTTGCTTCAAGGAAATAAGGTGATCGACAGTGATTTTGAAACCATAATTGAAAAAATCTGAGAAGCGATTCAAACTCATTCTTCGGCCTGGGGAGATGAAAGCTCGCCTCGAGCACTTCCAGAAGAAAATTGAGAGCAAACTCCTTCCATTACCCCCACAATAGCCATTAATTAAAGTCTGACGGAATCTCTACCTGCTGTTTCTTGGTGAAGCTTTGGAATACATGCGGGAGTTTCACAAGAAGCATTCGGTGAATGAGCTGTATGGCTTGCCAAAAACATGCTAAAATGCTCTTGATCTGACACTAACCTGCCCCGATGCCGAGTAGATCATCCAAAAGACCACGGATCTAGGAATGAAGGCTAGGTTCCGACATATACGCGAGGCCCGAGTTCTTGGGTTTGAGGTAGACCCATATACTGATATTGATGCTGCCGATCTCCCTTTCTGTCTTGACGATCTCCAGCATTTGCGATACCATTTTGAAGTTTTCTTGGCCGTGTCCCTCTTCGGCCTTACGATCGATGAAAAAGAATACGTGGTGCAATTAGACGCTTACCTGGACACGAAATACGCATTCATCGCATATCAGGAGCTGACTCGCAAGGCTTCACAAGAGCAAGACCAAGTCCCAACGCCGAGCGAGCCCGAGATAGACATTCAGAAATAAACGGCTCTGGCAGACATGCCACATGAACGTATTCTCATGATAGCCAAAGAAGATCAAGCGAGTAATGCCCATAAGTAAGATACCTCACCCGAAAATCCAGAGGACGAAGATCACGACCCGATGGGCCATTCGGTCATCGATAACATGGAAATCAGCATGGTCCATGTCTTACCTGCCGAGTTCCGGCCAACCACATCCAAACCAAATTTTTGGGACTGCGACGTGGTTGCCGAGAAGGCCACGCAAGTTGATTTTACGGTCACCGAAAAGATTGATCAAGTAAGCAAGAAAGAAAAACTTAGAGAAGCTATCGCCAAACTGTTTTCCCGTTCTTCATTTGTTAATCTTCATCATTTGAAGCCATTGTATGTCACGGTCCATATTGAAGGCTACCCGATTTCCAAAAATTTTGTCGACTGTGGAGCAACTGTTAACATCATGCCTGCTTCTATCATAAAAACATTACGTCGCTCCAACGACGAACTCATTCCATCAGGGGTAACCATGAGTAGCTTTGTCGACGACAAAACTGAAACTAAAGGAGTGTTTCCTTAGAGATGAATATAGCAGGTCGAAATCACATGATCGCGTTTTTTATAGTCGATTCAAAGACCTAGTATAATGCATTGCTTGGTCGTGACTGAATCCACCAGACTATCTGTATCCATTCGTCATTATATCAAGTTCTCATCTTCTAGGATGGTAAATCAGTCGTAGTTCATCTGGCCGATAATCAGCCGTTCGAAGCTAATATGATTCAAGCTCGCTATCCACGTCGGCTACATCACTCTGCAAGGTTTTAACGAAGAAGGACGGCCGACTCAGATTTTAGGTCAGAAAGCCATCGAGGTTGGCGCCGAGATTGTGTGGCAGGATTCAGCGAGACTCGGTTTGGCTAACCTAATCTATCATGGAACGCTTGCTGGCCCATTGGTATACTATTTCCAAGCAACCGAATTCTAGCGTGAACTTAGTAGAGTTCCTCGTCAAAGGTGACAACGGTCCAGTTCTGTCACTTGATAAAGTCCAAGCTGCCCTAACCAAGCTTGAAGATAGTCGGCCCCAAATCAAAGACCCATTAGATGAAATAAATGTTGGAACGGCCGATGACCTTCGGCCTTCATTTATTAGTTCTTTGTTGCCCCAACCTATAAAAACCGATCTTTGTAAATTACACGAAGAATTTAAATATTGTTTTGCTTGGAGTTACCACGAGATGCCTAGTTTGGACCGAACACTCGTCGAGCATGAATTACGCATCAAGGTTGGTTGTAAACTTTTCTGCCAACCCCCCCTCCCCCGGATGATTCTCGTTCAACTTTTAAAAGCTGGTTTTATTCGGACAGCTCGATACGTTGAATGGTTGGCGAATATTGTCCCAGTTTGAAAGAAAAATGGTGCTCTACGGATTTGCATCAATTTTCGTAATTTGAACTTGGCAACCCCTAAAGACCAATATACAATGCCAATTTCAGACTTGTTAATCGACGCTGCAACAAACCACAAAATGTTATCTTTCATAGACGGCCATGCTGGTTACAACCAGATTTTCATTGCTGAGGCCGATGTCCACAAAATTGCCTTTCGTGGCCCCAAGGTACTCGGGACTTACGAATGTGTCATCGTGCATTTCAGACTTAAGAACGCCGGTGCCATATATCATCGCGTTATGAATACTATTTTTCATGACCTGATTGGCACAATCGTTGAAGTATATATCGATGATGTTATGGTCAAATCGAAACACCGCCGAACACATTTAGATAAACTTCAGCAAGCTTTCCTTCGAATGCGCCAACATAACCTTAAAATGAACCCTGCCAATACGTCTTTGGCGTATCGGTATGCAACTTCTTAGGTTTTCTTGTACATCATTGTGGCATCGAGGTGGATGAGAATAAAGCTTGAGTAATCATTGATGCTCCACCCCCGACAACCAAGAAGCAATTACAATCCTTACTCGGCAAAATCAATTTCCTCCGCTGTTTCATTTCTAACTCAGCAGGGAAAATGCAGGCCTTCTCCACGCTCTTGAAACTTAAGGATTCTAATAGATTTGAATGGCGTGAAGAGCATCAAGATGCTTTCACGAAAATCAAGGTCTCCCTCACTACCCCACATGTCCTTGTGCCACCTTGGCGCGATAAACCTCTTAAGTTGTGTATCTCGGCTGCCGAGGAGTCCATTGGTTGTCTTCTTATGCAAGACAACGACACTGGGGTGGACCAGGCCATTTTTTATCTTAGCCGAAATCTTAACTTAGCTGAGATAAATTATTCATCCGTCGAGAAACTCTGTTGGCCTTATTCTTCGCTGCATCTAAGCTCAGGTAGACCCGACAGTTTCTGACACGACACGGTGACTTGACACGAAAACGACACGAAAATAACGAGTTTTGGGTCAATAAGATAACTAATCGAGTCATTATTGGGTGACCCGTTAATAACGGGTTCTTAATGGGTATATACGTGGGTAACCCATTTCGACCCGTTAAGAAAAAAATTATTTTGATAATTTTAAAGTTTAATTACTAAAAGATTTATTCTAAAATACAATAGCCATATTAATATATACAATATATTCTATATTAAATATATAGTTTTGTATTATTATTCTATATAAGTTAAAAATAAAAAAAAAAAAGTTTTAGTCATTATTTATTTTTATTATGAGAGTTCCTTATTATCATTACTAGGATAAATTTTACTTAACATGTTGTTGTTCAAAATTAAAATAAACTAGTATAGTATTTGTATAGGCAAGATCTAAGAAGACATACATATAAGTATGAAAAATGTGAAAGAATATATAAACACTTGTGATTGATATTATTCCTCCACGAGTAGATAATGGTTACACTTACATAATCTTTTCGATTTTTAAAATCCACCAAACCCTCATGAATAATGTTTTTTATTTGAGGGCAAAATTAATAAACTTAATAATAATTATTGTAGAAGTGTAAAAAATGTAAAAAAAAAAATACAATACAATCACTCATAGTGACAAGCTTTACAACTTTCATGAAGGGGTCAGCTTTGAAATCCAACACTATAATCCATAAACCTTAAATTTATATTTAGCCGTCGATTGTCATTTACGCTTTATTATTCTTGCTGAATTTCATTTTTTAAATTTTCTTTTTTGAAAACATGATCATTTGGCGGATGTAAGAAGATGAACGGTTCATATTTTTGATATCACGTTTCGATATTTACGATTAACTAAAATATGAGTCGATGTCATATAGTTTGTAGAAACTTTATAAACATCAAACAATATTTTCACTAACCGTAAAACTCTAAATATGATATCAATGATCCAAACCATTCATCTTCCTGCATCCTTTAATAGATCATGTTTTCAAAAAAGAAAATCTGAAAAAACAAAATTTGATGAGAACAATGAAGCGTAAATGTAAACAACAATCAACGGTTAAATTTTGATCTATGATTTATATGATTATAGTGGCGAATTTCGAAGTTAAGCTCTTCATGAAAGTTGTAAAGCTTGTTATTACGAGCGTTTATATATTTTTTACACTTCTACATTAATTAAAAAACTCTTAAAGACTTTACTTAAATAACAACCGTACGATAAATGAGAGTAAATCTGTAACATTGGATTCTATTTCACTTATATTATTAGAACTTTTTTGGACGAAAAAACCCTTTCTCTATTCCAATATTTTCCAATTTTACCATTTGATCAATTTAGGTAAGCGAAAATATACTTCAAAGAAAAATTCGTTTTTATGTTTTGGATGTGACAATATGGTATGTATATACTTATTTAGTATTATGTTTTTCATTTGATTATTTATTGGTTTAAAATATATTTTCCTTAACGGGTTACAGGTCGGGTCATATTACCTATTAATATTATCGGGTCAATTTCAGGTCAGGTCATTTTACTCATTTATTTTAACGGGTGTTACACGACACGACCCGTTAAGATATCGAGTATGACACGAAAACGACACGAACATGGAAAACATGACACGAATGCCAGGTCTAAGCTCAGGCATTACATGCTTCCTTATATTACTCAGGTCATCGCCCAAACATATGTTATTCGCTACATGCTCACTCAGCTGATAGTAAAAGGCCGAATTGGGAAATAGACAATGGCAGTGTCTGAATTAAGTTTGCAATACGTGCCCTAAATAGCTGTCAAAGGATAGGCGCTAGCCGATTTCTTACCTCAACATCCCTCCCTATATGGTTTTGGAGGCAACGACATCGAAATTGGCATGGTGGAAACACACGATAATTATTGGACGATGTATTTTGATGGCTCTAGTACCTCGAGCTTGGTCGGTGTTAGAATCGCCATCCAATCCCCTGATCACTACCGATGGTATTTTTCTCTTAAGTTGGATTTCAACTGTACAAATAATTAGGCCGAATATGAAGTCCTCATCATCGGCCTTAATGTCCTTCACGACTTGAGGGTAGCTCGCGTGCTTGTCCTTGGTGATTCGAAATTTGTGATTAACCAACTCAATGGGACTTTTCATTGCATGAGTTGTCCTTTGGCACCCTATCATATAGTTGCCAGCTATTTAGCCGAATCATTTGCAGGCATTACATTCAAGCACATCTCACGAGTTCGAAATACTAACGCAGATGAGTTGGTTCAAATAGCCTTCGGAGCACAACTCTTGGGGGGCGAACTAGGCCAAATCATACCAATAGTGTGACGACCTCACCCAGCCTTAGTTAATCAACAAGTTCTCTAACACGACCACATAATCCGTACACGAGTTATGTCATTACCTTCATTGTTGGAACGAGAGAATCCTATAGATATCTGCGTGGTCGAGACATTACCAGATGACAGGAGAAGATTAATTATGCAGTATCTCAATAATCCTAGTGGCAAACACGACTGCAAGACAAGGGTACATGCCACGAATTACTAATGTATCAGAATGAACTATACCGAAAAAGTGAAGACGGTCTATTGTTATTGTGCCTCGGCCCGGAAGAGGCCGCCCAAGCTATTATAGAAGTACACGAAGGAATATGCATGGCTCATTAATTCGGACGCAAAACATGATGGTTGTTTCGATGACACGGTTATTTTTGGCCAAGCATGTTAAAAGATTGCATTGAATACGCGCGACGTTGTGTAAAATGTCAAATCCATGGACCCATACAGAGGGTCCCGGCCGACTTACTTCACTCAGTTACCAAGCCATGGCCGTTCAAAGGATGGGCCATGTATGTAATCGGCAAGCTTACACCATCTTCCGGAGCAGCAAAGGATGCGTGAATACTCATAGCAACTGATTACTTCACCAAATGGGTTGAAGCGAAATTATACGCCGAGTTAACATCTAAAGAAGTTTGCAATTTTGTAGAAGAAAACATCGTGATGAGATTCGGCGTACCAGAAATAATTATAAAGGACAACAACACGATTTTTATAGCCAACAAGTTTAAAGAATATGCGGTGAGTTTGAAAATTCGGCTCGATCAGTCCACACCGTATTATCCACAAGAAAACGAACAGGCCGAAGCAAGTAATAAAGTTTTAATCAGTATCCTTGAGAAAATGATAAAATAAAAGCATGGCATGTGGCATTTGAAGTTAAACGAGGCATTATAGGCATATCGAACTTCACTCCGATCAGCAACAGGGACGACCCCATATGCGCTAACTTACGAACATGACGGCAAGCTACCGGTTGAGCTAAGCATAAACTCGTCATGAATTATCGAACAAAGCAGTTTGTTCAGTGCCGAGTATAGTCAGGCCATGATCCAAGACTTGGAGGATCTGGAGGAAGCTCGGTTTGATGCCAATAACTTACTAGTAGTGCAAAAACAGATTGCCGAAAGAGCTTATAATCGACGAGTTAGGCAAAAGACGTTCGACGAAGGTGAATTAGTATGGCAAACCGTCTTGCTAGTAGGGATAAAAGATCTTAGATTTAGGAAATGGTCGCCAAATTGAGAAGGACCATTCGTTGTCTACAAAGTTCTCGGCAAGGGGTCATACCACCTCAAGGATTAGACTGGTTTTGTTCATCAATTACCGATTAATGAGAAATTCTTAAAGAAATATTATCCGGTCACTTGGGAAATGCAAAAATAAAATTTTTATTTCATTGATTTTGAAATAGCGTACAAGCAAAATTACAAAAGTCAACCGGCTTACAAATAAAGACAAAATCCTAGGGAGTCAAGGGAAGAAAAGATTCAAGAGCAGCTTTCAGTTCTAACCATTTCACCTCGGCCTGTCGCGTTCTTTTGTTAAGCTTTAGTTGCTGTATCCGCTTCGCGCCAGCCGCGTACTCTGCCAGTCGAGGTTTGTTCGACTCGAAATCTTTTTTAAGCTAAGAAGCAACAGTCGACCTCTGACGTTGAAGATCGGTGATTTGACAGTTAAGGTTGGCCAGACTTTCATTCTTCGCCTTTATTACCTCAACCTCTGGTCGGATAGCATCGTGAGCGACCATTGCAGCCTTGTGGTCGTCCTCTGCTCAGAGAGCCTTCTTGAAAATTTTGAAATATTGTCGAGTTTTTTCCAGGACAAACGACAAATGAACAACATATTCGTTACTCAGCAGGCCGTCGGATGCAAGGTCATTCAAACACTCTCCCACAGATTCGAGACCATTGCATTGTAGGATTTGCGACGCCGAGAGAGATAGAAGCTCTTGCAACTTGGCGAGGGCTCTGGACTTGGCCACGGTTGCAGAAGGCACAACTGTTCCAGAAGTGTTGGAGAGGAAGGCGTCGAGCTCAACCTCCCATGAAGGCTACACAAAAAGAGTTGTTAAAGAAGAGAAATCAAAAGGATGGCAGATAAGAAAGTTATGTTAGACCTACCGAGAAGAGACTTCGGTTATGTCTGCTGGTTAGTTGCTTGAACCCACAGAGATTAATTGCCGAGCCTAATGTTTAAGGCAGCCTTTTAATTCATGAGGCCGATAAAGGTAAACCAGAGTCAGAACGAAGTCCAAAATGAATAAATAAACAAGAAAAGTAAAAGATATATACCATGAGCCATTTCTTTGGATTTCGGAGCAAAAGTCTTCTTCGGCCGATCGCCAAAAAGTTTCTTTGAAACTTCCTCGGTCGAAGTATTGAAGAAATCCTTGACGTAGGCATCCCACCAATCGACGAAGATGCTAGTACAATGGGTTTCTGGGGTATTCAGCCGAAGACGGAACTTGGTGCACCGTTCTTGGAATTCCCTCTCGGGGTCATCACATTCCCTCTCCGAGGAACCAGAAAGGCGTTCTCGGCTCAAGAGTGAACGAGAGGTGAGAAGTGGCACAGGATAGCCCTGGAGATAGCCCAATTGACTAGCCACAAAGTGAGGATGGTATACCTCTTAGCTGGCCCGTTGAGAATCGCAACTGAAGGGAAGGTCACGAGCTAGGACAAACGACCTCCATGACTTTCAAAGGTTGACGTTTTTTGCTTCTTCCCACGCTGATGTAGGGAGCTTGATGGAAGACAGATATTTCTGGCTGCGGCAGAATAGAAACTCGTATTTCGACAAGTTTTCAAGACCGAAGAGGTACTTGAAGACGTCTTCGACCAAATGAGAAGGAACATGGGGCAAGGCCAGTTGATGACCCATCACTTCAGAAGAGTTGAAGCTTGGGATTTCCGACCTCAGTGTGCAGAAGTAGACCTATAGCCATAGTTGAAAGACCCAAAGTAGGCCGTTCTGGTTTGAATCAATTCTCCCGACGAAAGCCTCGGCCAAGCACCGAGAAAGGTTAGCGATGATGGTCGGGTTGAGGGCTAGGACGTGGCCACTAGCCAGAGCTTTGGCCACTGGCATGTTCTTGGCCAGGCATTTGTTCGACTAGGTACAAAAAATGAATTTATTATACCAGTATAACAAAAAGGCCTTGTGTTCGTTTTTCTTAAGAGCTTCCCCCTCCGAGCCAGCGAAGTGGGTAATCAAGGTGCTATAGTTAAAGAATTTTTTGTGCAACTTGTGCATATCTTTTTTCGATGGCACCTAACCGTCATTCGTCAAAGCTTCGACGGCACGCTTGTCAAAGATCGCCTTAAGATCCATGTTGAATTGATACCGAGAAAAAGTGGCATCAATTGGGAGACCTGAGGGGGAGGTGTCAAGTATGGCCGTGATATCCAGCACGATCGGACAAATGGGGCCGAGAGGGAGAACCATGGTATTAGTGGCCGAGCACCAGAAACTCAAGGCGGCCATTAAGAGTTCTCGGTCCATATTGATCTTAATGGTCGAGAGTTTAATGGCGTCGAAGATGCTGATAGTCTTCCACTCACCTCTGAAGTATGGCTCTATTCGAGTGACCCAAGTGGCCCAGGTTGCGGGGCTCTAGGGCCAAGCTCCTTTGGGTTTGGCCAATTCCTACTTCGATCAATCATACCCTTGGAATAAGGGTTTTAGGCAGTGAGCCTTCAACATTTTGGTGATGGATTATAGGACGTCGTCCTTGAAGAGTGACCCTAGAATCTGGTGGAAGGCTCTCGAATCACCCTCGAATTGGAGGGTTTTGATGGCATTTCGATCAATAAAGTCTCCACATTTGTCACATTCCTCAGTGAGCTTGGTAATGAAGGTATTGGCAGCCATTGATGAAGGTTTGAAGGTTTCTGGGTTTCAAAGTTTGGTTTCTTTTCTGGGCTGAAAGAAAATGACAAGAATTTCTGGAAGTTTGAAAGCGTGAAGGTTCAAATGAAGTTGGGTAGAGTATATATAAGCGATTAAGAAAGAAGATCAAAGGTTTGGGTTTAAAGTGGTGAAAGGTAAATCCGACCGAAAGAATTTCATAATCATGACAGATCTTTTGAAAGCCAGGTGAAGAGGCCGAAAAACATGGGAATTAAGGTTGCACGATTGTGTGTAATGGCGAAATTTATGACGGCATCTACATGCGTCGAACGTGGGGGGCACACATGATTAAAGATGGACAGTCGCCACGAGGAGCTACCACGTGTCAAGTTGTGCAGCATTTTTAGGAACTTGACAGAAGTGCGAGGTCATGCTTAATAAATGTGTGTGAGTGGTTGGAATGTTCGAGGATATTCTTTGGAGGAATATGCTAAGGGTTTATTGTTTGGCAATAAATCGCTTCTTCAAGGTCGAGGCTCAGCCATGAATTACAAGCCGAAGACCTCAGAAGCGAGAGGGCAATGTATGGGCCCAAAATAATATTTTGGGCCGAGCTAAGAGTCATTCTCGGCCTGGTAACATTCATCTGGAATTTTGTCATGCGCTATCCAACCAAGGTCGGCCAAATACTATTGCGAAAATGATTCGTTTAGATAAAGGAAAGGTAGCCGAACCCTAGTATAAGAAGGAGTCTTAAAGCTAAAGATGCTTAGAATTAGGGAATGAATCTAGTTCGTTAAAGAGCTTAGTTCAAAGTAGTTAGGATTGGCCGACACCTAATCAGATTAGGATGAGGAATTCTAATCTGAGTACATCTCTAGTTCGATCATGGGCGGTTCGCTGCTATAAATAGAGAAGGGAGACCATTCAAGCCTCTCCAAATCAACACACATAGCTTTGCGCAAAGCTTCTCAACAACCTTAAGATTTTACCCTATTCCCCTGTCTTCTCGCCAACACATCTTTAGTTTGGATAAACAGCACTGTGAAGGCAACCGGCGACATCTTCAGTTTGGATAGACAACACTGGAGCTGTAGAATCAGTCGATCGAGGAGCACCTTCAGTTTGGATAGATAGCATTGCTTCGAGGTCCACTGGTTATTATCCAAGTCTATGTCAACAAGGATTTTTGAGTCCTTGTTGGTAGAGGTCATCTCATCAGCCTTTTCAACGAAGTGAGATGTTACCAGCTTGCCAAGTTCGGCACATTGAAAGCCAAATTTTATTTTATGATTGGATATTCATAAGTACATTTAAGAGTTCGGCACTCCGACGGCCGAACCACATTTACGATCAAGACATTTATCTCTTTCGAGTATTTGGATCCATATAGTCTGGTACCAGTTCGGCGTACTTATACTCTCATGAATATAATTACCGAGACCGAACCTGGCGCCAATGATTTGCGAACTTCGCAGAACTAGCAGCCTTGTCTTCAGGTTCTAGAACCCGAAGGCCGAGACGTGTTCCTTCCTCAGCCGCAATCGCAAGATCGAGAAGTCAGCAGTGCGCCCAACGTCACATCAACATATTTTACTCCTCAGCCGAACTTGGTCGACGAGTTGGCACGCCCCGCACATAGCCCAATGTCGTAGTTAGCTTATTAATTACTCGGCCTGCGCGTCACGTAAGCTTAGTAGTTTTAGGGTCAACATTAATTTTTAAGTAATATTTTGATTATCGTTTGTTTTGTGCTTGTGTGTTGTAAGAGTGAAGTATAATAATCTACATACATATTTTTATCAGAATCTAAATTTATTAGTGATTTTTCAGTTTTTATCGAAATCTAAACTGTTTTTTTGTATAAAATGTTCATAAAAATAAATTAGGAGCCTAAATTCATTCTTTAATAATTTTCGGGCCAAAATTTTAACCCAAAAACATTGAAAAAAAAAAAAAAAAACTGTTTGTGGATTAAAACATAAATTTTATGTGTTAAAATTTTTAAGTTTAACTTGATGATCTTAAGTTATCTTTTGTTAAGAAAAAGTTTAGAAAAGCCTTTTTCATTAAAGCTCTAAAATATTTTACGATGTTCGGAGTATAAATAGTTTTTAGTTTTAATTTTTGTGATTTCGGGTTCTATGACCGTTGGATTTCAAAATTAACGTTAAAATTTTTGAAATAGGGGATACTCTGAAACACCATAAAATGTTATGTGTTGTGTGTGTGGCAATAGTCTAATGGCTGATAATATAACGAATTAATTAATAGTATCATCACACCACAAGATAAGTGTGTGGCACAAGTGTCAATGTATCCAGTGATCAATTTATCAGTATCATTCCAGTTGTAACGATTTAAATCTAAGATCTTATATACTCCACCATATCATATGAATATCATCACAATAATGTGCAAGAAAAGTTTCGAATCTGTAGTCCAATAGTATACATCTGGAAAAATGGCTTGTATTATCATGTAACTACTCTAAGCTATGCTTAGAGGAAACTCATGCCTTGAACCCTAAACGTAGTGATTAAAAACGAAAATATGAGGCATGTTTTGACCATTGCTTGCGTACTCTGGATTGTCGTTGCTTGCGTGGTCTGCACTAGCTAGCTACTTGCATTGCATTTAATCAATCACTTTATTACCAAATAATGATTTAATTACTTTTACATGATTCAGGGACCTTAGTATTGGCATGTTTTCCCGAATCGATTTTACATGATTCATTTGAGCTTTGTACTATATTTAGTGGGTTAAGATCAACGAACAAACTTTTTAACAAATATTTTTTAGCTTTTAGATCTTGTAACATCCAAAGTCCTAATTAAGAATGCGCAATGGGGTCTTACTTTTGATCACAAACGAATTTGGTTCGAGGAACCTCCGGATGTAATTTGGACATCCTGATAGAGGATAGTTAACTATGTAATTTTATTGGTGCGGGACGTTCTTTTACCCTTCGACGGGGTTGAAATTTCTGGCAAGATTTTTATTGAGACCCATTAAATATGCAACTATCTTGTACGTATTCTATATTAATCTTAATGAATATCGTACTTTTTCTCAACCCAAAAAAAAAAAAAAAAAAAAAATCTGAAGAATAGAAAAAGAAAAAAAAAAGGTCCTCCATTGCGACATGTTGAGAAGGATGCGTTGGTTTTCTCTCCATTGATATGGATACATTGAAATTTTCCCTCCATTCTACATCATTTACATACAAACATACATATATATATATATATATTAGTTTGAATTTATTTTGGTGACTTCATCAAATAAAAGCCTCCATTGCACATACAAATTAAGTAGTTACGATGTGGTTAGTTTCAGATAGTGATGGTGCTTTAAGATTTATTTTCTTAGCCTCCACGGATCCACAAATTTGACAATTTTTGAGAATCAGTTTTTACATGATCTAGTTCCATGTACACCATTTGAGGTTGCAAAATGGAATGCCTTTTTGGGAATTGAGTGCTAAGAAACCCACGTTTGGTGACTTGTTCAATGAAGCAATGGAGGCGGACTCGAAACTTATCGCAAGGGTGGCAGTGGAAGAGTGTGGAGGAGTTTTTGAGGGTTTGAAATCCCTGGTTGATGTTGAAGGGGGTACAGGAACAATGGCCAAAGCCATTGCCTATGCATTCCCCAACATCAACTGCAGAGTGTTTGACCAGCCACATGTGGTGGCTGACTTGGAAGGGACGGCCCATAATTTGGGTTTTGTGGGAGGAGACATGTTTGATAAAATCTGCTCAAGATAAAATACCTCCATCTCATCCTTGATTGTCTTTGCAAAGTTCTAGCTAGCTAGTTCAAATCGTTTGTTAAAGTCCTAGCTATTGGATTATATATTTAATCAGACACATAAAATTGATACATTTGTTAAGTACACTCTAATCAAGTGGAACCCCAGAATGGAATCCTAATAAAGTATGTTCCAAATTTGGCTTGTATACATTATTGATGTAGTTGTGCTTACATATCCTCTAGATTAATTTGGGTAAATGTTGTGACTAACTGAGTAACGTATGTGATTCATGATCTATTTTAGTGGATTTTGCATGATTGGAATGATGAAGAAAGCGTGAAGATATTGAAGAAGTGTAGAGAATCAATGCTTCTGAGCAAAAATGAAGGAAGGAAGAAGATTATCATCATAGACATAGTCAGAACATGTTGTGTCATTTTAATGAGCATAAAGCGAAGCCTTCAATTACTTCAATGATCGTTCGACCACTAGATGCAAAGCGAGGTCATTTTCTTACTAAAGAGGATGAGGAAGAAGCTTTGGAGCCTGAAGTTTGATATCTAAGTATTATTTGCACTTTATTGTACTTAGCTTAGTGCATTAGACCATACATCTTCTTCGCTGTTAATCTTTTGGCAAGATATAGCCACACCCAAACACTGGACATGTGTTAAAGACATTCCGCTACCTCAAAAATAAGACAGATTTGGGTTTGGTCTATCCCTAAGAATCCTTGAGAAGAGCCGCACCCTTCCTCGGTTCTCGGCTTAATTCAATCCTTGTTGGTTATGCTGATGCATAGTACTTATCTGGCCCGCATAAGGCACAATCTCAAACAGGTTACGTTTTTACCGTTGGAGGCACATCAACCAAACAGACCTTAGTTGCCACTTCTTTGAACCATGCTGAAATTCTCGCCCTATGTAAAGCTACTAGGAAGTGTTTCTGGTTAAGAGCAGTAATGGATGGAAGCACCTGCGGATTTTCGTTCGTCGTTGACGTCCCTACAACGATCTATGAAGATAACACAACATGTATTGAACATCATAAGAAGGGATATATCAAAGAAGACAACACCAAGCAAATTACGTCGAAGTTCTTTTTCTCTCATCAGTAACAACATGGGAAGATTGAAGTCACGCAAATTTCTTCCTAGGACAACCTAGCCGACCTCTTCACGAAATCTTTGCTGAAGACTACTTTCCAGAAGCTTGTCAAGGAATTGTTATGCGTAAACTTTCTAAGTTGTAACATTGTTAGTTCTCTTTGGAAATATGTCAAATTTAGGGAGAATATCTTGAAGTATACTCGCTTGATCTTAATGTAATCTTTTTTCCTACGATTAGGAGCATTTTTCCCTTTGGGTTTTTGCTACCTAATAAGGTTTTAACGATGCACCTATCATGAGTTGGTCATACTCTTGTGTATGGCCCATAGATGTTTAATTGGCTTTGCATTAACTCACCTTTTTCCTTAGACTATGAGTTTTTGTCCCATATTGGGTTTTACCATAGCCGGGTTTTGTGAGACTTATTTCAATATGCAAGTTCCCTTGTTTGAGACTAGCGTGCTCCCAAATTAGTGCTGACGAGTCAACTTCGCCAACTTTACCCAATGACGAATCTACTTGAGTATTTACACACTTAAGGGGGATTGTTATGGATATTCTTTAATTGTGATTATGCAAATCCTAGATATATTAGGATCCTAGATTATATATTGCTGTAGTTATTCTTTCCCTATAGGATTGTATTTACTTGGAGGATAAGTTCATCATCTCCTCTTATTCTACTATAAATAAATGCACTTCTTAGGGAGGAATACACACACAATGATCCCTAAGCATTCTACAATTTCTCCACTCTCTCTTTACCGCACCCCCTCTAATACCCTTAGTTAATTATAGGCCACAACAAAAACCTAATTTTTTGGATTTAAATTTTAAGTTTTAACCTGAGGGTTTGAGTTAGTCTTAAGTTATTTTTTGTTAAGAAAAAGTTTAGGAAATCCCATTTCATTAAAGCTCTAAAAAAATTTAAGGAAAACTAATTAAAAGGATTGGAAAACTTTGAGTTTTAACAATAAGGACAAAATAAAAGGTAAAGTGAATAGTACCAAAATTGACTTTTTAATGTAAAAATGTGATTTTTCGTTAAATTGAACAGTACCGAGAAATTTTCGTTAAAGTACCCAAAAATTTATAGTGTCCCAGAGTACAACTTTTAGTTTTAATTTTTGTGATTTTGGAATTCGGATTTTATGGCCATTGGTTTTTAATTTTTGTGTTAAAGATAAAAAAAAATTAACAATTAAAAATTCCGGAATATTGGATATTCCGAAACACCATAAAAAGTTTACTGAGTTTGTGACAATTGTTTAGTGGCTAATGACATATAGAATTAATTAATATTATCGTCACGCTACAAGATAAGTGCGTGGCACGGATATCAATGTATCCAGCGATCGGATGGTCCTTTTAGGTGTACTCAGATGGTCTTTTTAGCTGTGCCGATTTAGATCTAGATTCTTATATGCTCCACAATAACATATGCTATCCAATACTGTATAGTGCTTTCACATCACTATAACGTGCAAGAAAAGTTTCAAATCTGTAGTCAATAGTGTACTTCTGGAAAAATGGCTTGTTTTATATTTTCTTTATTGCATGCCATGTAATTAATCTATGCTGTGCTTAGAGGAAAGTCATGCTGTGAACTCGAAACGCAGTGATTGAAGACAAAAATATTATGATGCTTTTATCGTTGCTTTCGTATATTAACAGATGAACATCAATCACCGATTTTGAGAATTGAAGAAGAAATGAGGATAAGAAGAAGCTTGTAGGAGAAGACGACTTGGAAACTTTATATCTATTTTTTTATTAATATTGAATGAATCAGGATTACAAGAGAGAGGGAAAATGTCTTATATATCTGCTTTAAAACTACTAGGCGTATCAAATAAGCTAACATAGAAACCATGCTGATGTGGCAATTGCTGACATGTCGCATATACTCAATATCGTACTCTACATTATCGTTGCTTGTTAGGTTTGCACTAGCTAGCTACTTGCATTCCCTTTAAGGTTTGTTTTGTTTACATAATGAAGATTCAAGAGATCAATAATTTGATTTAGTTTTATGTGCATCAAATTACATATGAATCGAATTAGAGCAGTAAATAGTGAATTGTACGAGAACAATATATTTCTGCCTCCCTCTTACGTTCTCGAACAGTCTCCCATCATAGATTTCACGTTGAATTAGTTTTTTCTTCTTCTTGTTTAATTTGTTTTATTAGGTGTTTCTTATTAATTTAGATTAGTATTTTTATTAAGAATTATAATCCACATCTTCTATATATAAAGCCAGAGGCCAGTTTTGGTGTCACGTCTTCGACAAAAGATTAGGACAAAATTGCCCCTCAACCAAGAAAATAAAAAAACAGCCCAATATAATATATCAAATAATGCAAGGGTTTGGTAATTTGGTCATCATAAAATATAATATAAATATAAGTGGGAAGAGAGAAAAGAATAAAAAAATGGAAGGATGAGTGAAAGTTGATAGTGCCCACGTTATAATAAAAAATAAGAAAAATCATGAATATTGTGTTCAAACATCTTAAGAGGCGTGTAATACCAGTTATAAAAAAGGTCTTTCGCATGCGGATAATAATGTGATTAAATAAGTTGTCAAATGATTGTTTTTTTTTTTTTTTTTTTAACAAACGATATTATCTATACTAAGGGGAAGGGAGTGGGTTTAGCCTCACAATGGGCTAGTAATAATGTGATTCAAACAGTTGTTTATTAAATATTATTTTCTTTATAAAAAAATATCTTTCGCACGTGAATAATAATGTGATTAAATTAATTGTCAAATGATTGTTTTTTTAACAAATTATATTATCTAGACTAAGGGGGAGGAGGTGGGTTTAGCCTTACAATGGGCTGGCAATAATGTGATTCAATCAATTGTTTATTAAATATTATTTTCTCTATTGTTAATGTAAATTCTATAGAAGCCGATTTTATTATGTGAATTCAGCTGTTTTAATTGGTTTATGAGGGGTTTCTTTTAGCATGATCTAAAATGATTCATTTCCTTCAAATATTCAAATATTTGACTTTCCTTTTGTCAATTTACGCATATAAATACATTTAAAACGTGTAAGTTATGCGTAGCACCGTTCATTCTACTTGTTATCATGTAAACCCAATTTACATTGAATAATTTTTTTTCGAGATAATTTTTAAATGATAATAAAAAAAATGAACGGTTTTGATTTTAATAAATTTTAATATTTTCTTAATAGCACATTGGCATGTAAAAAATAATAAATTGTAACACGTAAGAAGTTAAACAATGTACTTTAACCATAGTAATCTATGAACATTACAATTGAGATTTCGTAAAATCTTAGATATAATAGCTATATTTCGCAGTTGCCGGTTGGCACGATATATATGAATCCATGTACATAATGTTTATGCATTATCTTCCAATACCAAATCTTGAATCATCCTACATATCCCATCACTCCCCCATTTTTTTAATAAATTAGAAAGCAATTGTAATGCATGCTTAACGTGTGCATGAAAGATGAACCGTGTCGAAACTGTGGCGAATATTATATTTTTTTTTCCATATGCACTCGACCTGTGCTATATAAACTGATCCAACGTATCCATTTTTTCAAAATTCATATAGCAAGAGAAGAATCAATCAAAATATTCTCGAAGCTACATACTTGATATATACTTACACATATACACACATATGGCTTTGAGTAATGGTGAAGTGGGTGCCACTTGCCATGAGCTTCTCGGAGCTCAAGCTCATGTTTGGAACCACATCTTCCAGTTCATAAACTCCATGTCACTCAAATGTGCAGTTCAACTTGGCATCCCGGACGTGATTCACAACCATGGCCAACCCATCTCTCTTTCCGAGCTTATCGCCGGGCTCAATGTCCACCCTTCGAAAGCTCATTTCATCTCACGCCTCATGCGGATCCTCGTTCACTCCGATTTCTTTGCACAACATCATCATGGTCATCATAATCATGAGCATGACAATGTGGAGGAAGAAGAAGGTGTTGTATTGTATAGCCTAACACTGGCTTCCGGGCTTTTTCTCAAAGACGGGCCATTAAACACCACACCATTTTTACTCATGATACTTGATCCGGTAATAACAGACCCATTTCACTCAATGGGCGCTTGGTTGCAGATGAATGGTGGCGATGATCTAGTTCCACGTACACCATTTGAGGTTGCAAATGGAATGCCTTTTTGGGAATTGAGTACTAAGAAACCGAGGTTTGGTGACTTGTTCAATAAAGCAATGGAGGCGGACTCCAAACTTATCGCAAGAGCGGTGGTGGAAGAGTGTGGAGGAGCTTTTGAGGGTTTGAAATCCCTGGTGGATGTTGGAGGGGGTACAGGAACAATGGCCAAAGCCATTGCCAATGCATTCCCCAACATCAACTGCACAGTGTTTGACCAGCCACATGTGGTGGCTGACTTGGAAGGGACGACCCATAATTTGGGTTTTATGGGAGGAGACATGTTAGATAAAATACCTCCAGCCAATGCAATTCTGCTCAAGGTAATAATTTAACACACAATTATTTATCTTAATCTTTGTTATTCCTTGGTCAATGTCCTTATCAAATCAATACCTTGTTGCTAGTAAAAACATCTCATCCTTGATTGTCTTTGCAAAGTTCTAGTTAGCTAGTTCAAATCGTTTGTTAAAGTCCTAGTGGATTATATTTAATTAGACACCCAAAATTGACACATTTGCTAAGTACAGTCTATCAGGCAGAACCCCACAATAATGGGATCCTAATAGAGTATGTTCCAAATTTTGCATGTATACATTATTGATGTAGTTGTGTTTACATATCCTCTAGATTAATTTGGGTAAATGTTGTGACTAACTGAGTAATATATGTGAATCATGACCTATCTCAGTGGATTCTGCATGATTGGAATGATGAAGAAAGCGTGAAGATATTGAAGAAGTGTAAAGAAGCAATGCTTCTGAGCAAAAATGAAGGAAGGAAGAAGATTATCATCATAGACATAGTTGTGGGGTATGTCAATAACAAGATGCAGATGGATAAGAAATCAATTGAAACCCAACTCATGCTTGATATGTTGATGATGTCCACCGTCACCAGCAAAGAGCGTAGCGAATCAGAATGGGAGAAGATCTTTTTGGCTGCTGGATTCACTCACTACAACATCACTCATACGCTTGGTTTGAGGTCTCTTATTGAAGTTTACCCCTGAAGTTAAATCATCAGGCTGGTATTGTTTATGTGTGGATTTTACCATGCAAATAAAGAAAGCCCAAAAAGCAGCAGGGCACCTTATTTTTCAAGTAGAGTGTGTCTGCAACTATGATTCAACGGTTATTAATTCCGTTGTTGTTGCAAGCTGGTGATCAATGAACTCATACGCTCGGTTTGAGGTCTCTTATTGAAGTTTACCTCTGAAGTTATATCATGGCTGGTATTGTATGTGTGTGGATTGTACTATGTGGATTGTACTATGCAAATAAAGAATGCCCAAAAAGCAGCAGGGCACCTTATTTTTCAAATAGTGTCTGCAACTATGATTCAACGGTTATTACTTCCATTGTCGTTGCAAGCTGGTGATCAATGAATGCAAACTTTTGAGGCTCGAATGGAGTCTTCCCGCCGACGGTTCTCTATTCGAACCACACTGCCCTAATCTTGAATGCTTTTCATAAACCTCATCTGAAATGATCCTCTTACTGGATCTTGCAACGAAAACAAAGATATATTTCTCATTGTCAATTGGCCAAACAGAGACAAAATTAACTAATATAACCAACTCAACTGACAACTGCAATTCATTTCCAAGCATATTTATCATTGTCATTTGCTCTGATGATACGTTTATAATTAATGAAGCAAAATCAATATTAATGAATCCCATTAACTCATCAATTGTAGATAATTACAAACAAAACTAGCTTAATTAGCTTAGCTAATTTTCCGATTACATCTGGAAACCAAACTTCTCTAGCTCTGTCTATAGCTCTAAAATGTTCACCTTCCTCAAAAACTGAAAACATTGGACTTGTACTGCTACTTCCTCCATTAGTACAAGTACTAGTAGTAGCAGGACTCTCTTTTCTACCGTCTTCCTCCGGAATGTGATCGCGTCTCTTAACCAAGACAAAAAGTAAGTGAAACTCATCACTGTCATAATTGTCATCATTATCCGTATTCTCCTCTGGATTAGCCCGAACTGACCAAACTTGAACCACATCACCTACACCTAGATGGTGCTTTTCAACAATGTGACACATACCACCTATTTTTCAACACATACGTTTTCTTCGAGTCAACCAACTCATCATTGTTTTCTGCTATGCTTGAAATTTTCCACTTCCCCAACGATATTTTTTCTCGTTCAAGCGTTGGGTCTCTCAATTGAACCTTCAAGACTCCGTTATTCTTGTGCTGATCCGCCTCATTAGGTTTGAGGAAACCCTTTGATTCCGTTTGCTGTCGCGGGAGTGACAACCTGCCTTGGTTTCCCTTTATGTCAGTTTCTTTCAAACTCTTCTGCATCAACAATTGCAGCTTTGTCCCATTCATCCGGCCTAAGATCTCGTTCTCGAATTCTTTGGGCAACTCAACAGGGGTTGGTAAGTCATTAGCCTCTTTGGATTTATTCTTACCCTTCTTCAAGTTCACGTTCACGTTGTTATCGCCATTGTTCGAAAACTTGACCTTCTTCTTCATTTTCTTACCAATCAGCTGTTGGAAATTGTATATTATAATATATAATATTGTAATATATGATTTTAATAATTGAATGAAAAATAGTGTAAACCATATTTCTTATTGAAGTGTTTTGACTTCGGATTATAGATTGTTGAATCCTGGGAGACGAACGCCTACCGAACTACAAGCACAAGAGTAAGGGCGAAATTCTATCATTAGGACATTGCATTTGTGCAAGCCTTAATCTCCAAGTTTGTCAGTTTTTCAAACTTTATCTTTAATTGTTTCTATTAATCTCATACGTAATTGATGTTGTAAATTTCTTTATGATTATTATTATTTAAATTCTTATCTTATTTTCATATTTTCTAATACTGCTCCAACATGAGCAATACCCCAATCTTGATCATCATCACCATCCTTATTATCATTAGTATCATTAACACCATGATGATGCAATTCAGAACTTGCACTACTTGTACTTGCTTGGCTGCCACGATTGCGCTTCCACCTCTGCTTCTTAGGGCAGTGTAATGGTCAACATTCCTCAATGAAACCGATAGCTTCGTCTCGAGGACTCGACATACTCTTCAAGAAGCTGAAGTACAAGTAGCTTCGTTTCTTCTGGGGTACCACCGCATTGACAACCACAACATCCTTCTCCCGTCATAATCTCGGCATCACCGAAGTCATTCTTTGTTATCTTCCGAGCAATTCTGCAAACTGTTACCGCCAAGATACCAAAAGGGGACAAACCCTCATTATGGATGAAGAAGTTGAGGTTCCACCATAAAACCAATTGGCAACATGAGAAGAAGCCCAACTACTTTTAATCACATGCAAGGTCCCTCCTCTCATCAATGTGAGATTCACTCTCAACACGCTTCCTCACGTGTGGCGAATTTTCAAGCCTTACATGGGGACAACACAACTCGGATGACGTGTGGCCGTTGGGCTTCACACGTGGAACAACCTGTTTTGATACCATGAAGAAGTTGAGGTTCCACCATAAAACCAATTGGCAATATGGGGATAAGCTCAACTACTTATAAGCACATGGAATGTCCCTTCTCTCATCAATGTGAGATTCACTCTCAACAACCAAACTCGTCCTCACTCAACAAACCCATCTTCTTCTCTTCCTTTTCTCTTTCTGGTGAGTGTGTTGAAATTGAGAAACACAAGTGAAAAGATGTGGGTGCAAAAATTAAGGCTCAAGCAATGAGCCACTTCCTAAATTTGGGGGAGTGGAGCTAGAATAAAGGAGCATGATCAAACACTTCTATGGAACATGGAACATCGAGAAATAGAAGAAAAGTGGGACTTGATGCCCAAGTATTTTCTATCTATAAAGGATCTCGAATCCCAGGAGAACGGGGGGTGGGGAGAGAGATATGAGATCGTTCTATATTTTACAAGTATCCTAAACAAACATTGACTTGAGCATCCGAGTGTTTTTTGTAGGTCCCCCTCCTCCCCATTGGTGGCGAGCGAAGATGGTGTCTAAAGCTTCTCAACGTGTTCAAGATTACTTGGTGATGGAGAATTGGAGTACCCGAAAATTTCCGCTCCAACAATTGAGAAGTAAGGGGGTAACTATTCTTCGAAGCAGCTGCAGTGAGGGCATGAGTTAAAACCCTAATGGAATTTAGCGTTGAATCCTGTTTTTCAGCATGGATATTGCATACAGTCGTATTGCGGTTGAAAAGAAAATTTACTCGAGGGTGGGGGCACATCCTGATTTATCTAGAATAATGAATCTTGGAACTGGGTTTCATCCAAATTGAATGGGGCATGCATTTAAGTTCTTATCAGTTCATAGCCCACAAGGAAAGGAGTATTATTCAGTTGTCAATGATTAAGCCAAGCGTGCACTAACAACCGATGGCCACATTCTCGCCGTCTCGCTCAGAGCAAGATAAGAATACCCTTACCTCTTCCATATTGATTTTCGCATGATATTAGGTTATTAAAAATGTCATACATGATTTCATTATAGCTAAGTGCAAATAATACCTATCATGTGCAATTCCTGAAGCTTTTTATATGGGCTATATATTCTCCCAGACTAGATGTTTTGACGTTTAGATTATTTGTTTAAACACAAATTGGGAGAAAGGGCCAAATCTTATGGAGTATAACATACTATTCCCTATCTCACTTGTCGATGCACAAAATCGGGTCGATCTTGGACTAACGTAAATCCGACCGTAAAATCACGCATACGCTTAAGAACACAACAATAACTGCAATTAGAAACTCAAATAGCCTATTTCAGGAAAATTGTAAGCATGGAGAAAAGATAAACTGTTTTCATACGAGCATGTACTGTTGAGAAATTAGCAACTCTTTTGTTTTTGTTTCTTTGACAAGAAACGATAGTAAAATTTCATTACTGAATCTCAATTACAAAGAGTCCACAACAATTACAAGAGTTGCCACATAGGTATAATCTCCAGTAACCAAATAAATAGATCTGGAGGTAATTCGCACAAACTAGAGTTAATAATAACCCTTAATTGGCAACCACAACCGGACATCCACTAGCATAAGCACTGTTGGTACAACTCTGCCACAAAGACGGTTGATGGAACAGATCTATACCACAGCCCATGTAATGTCATTGCCAGAACAAGAAAGACCACATCAAAACCATCACTTGCCAAAGCAAGGCCACAATGAAAAACCAAGTCTGACAATCAGGGTCACATCAAACCACCGTTCACAAACTGGCCGCATCACTCATAAGGTGAGACATTACCCGCTAGAAGTGATACAAACAAACCTACATAAAGCTACATATATTCGAGAAAATGAAATCCTCGGATAGGCTCGAGTCCATTGATTGACGCATCACCACTTGCAACTAACTTGCTAGTGAGGTCCGCTGCAACCCGCGAGCCAAGGCCACCACAAAGGAAGGCAGAGCCCCACTAAAAAGGAAGGCAGAGCTGCCATTAAAAAGTCGAGAAGAGCCACAAAACTGGACAAGCCATAGAGAGAGGATCTGACCCACCAACAATAAAAAAAAAAAAACCAACCCATACCCGCAGATCCAGACCCAAAACAGGGGAAAAGCTCTGTACGGGAATAAAATCTCGAGCAACGGGTTAGAGGCCTACACCAGAGCCGGAAAAATTGGTCACTGACAAAATAGGGTGGGAGAAAAAGTGTTGGGCAACACCAAGGACTAGAGACAAAGTGAGGGGAAGTCGCAGAGGAGTGGGCAAGCGCGCGCGGGGGGATGGGGGAAGGGGGTAGGGTAGGAAGCGGGGAGTGGAGAGGCTAGGAGGAGGCGGTGTTGTGCATTGGCCTATTTGTCAATGTGAAACAAGATTCAGATTACAACCTCACCAAAGTCATCCACAGTTGAACATAATAAAATACAAGAAATAAAGACATTGAGAAATTTACGAGGTTCGGCAAAAAACCTGCTTACATCCCTGAAGAGATATTGCTCTTCACTATGAGACAGTACAAGTTACACATGATTTAAATCAACATAACCCAATCCTGAATTCCTTGTACACCCACTCACAAAATTTTCCCAAGAGCCTCACTCTACCCAAATAGTTCTTTCACTTTTCACTTTAGCTCTCTTGATTTTCTCTCAACCCATATTCAACCATTACCATGGGAGAGCCGAATGCTCTCCCCCTTGGATGCATCTCTAATGCTTACCCTCTCACTCGGCAAGTATACTAAATGCACAAAACTGCATCTAGTTATAGGCATACACTAGCAACTATGCCAACAACCAAGTCCAAAAAGTCTTAAGTTCACATGACATAATTAACACCTAGCCTACCTAGCATGCAACCCTTTTCTCCATTTGCCATTTAATGCATAGAAGAGAAAGCATGCAAAATTTCAAGCAACCGACTTTGCAACCCACAAAGTCAAGAAATGCTTCCAACTTTGCTTTTGGCAATGTTCATGTCTTCTCTTGAACGAAGACTTCCTCGCCACAACTGAAAGCATTCACATGGTCTTCAATTGTTGCCAACACATAACTCATAATTACTCACAAATGTACGAGCCAAACACAAAAATCTCCACCTTGGCGAATATCCCATGCAAAAATCCTTGCACCCGTCACCAAAGCCTATTGGCCTTACATACCAACATGCACACCCCTGAATCCATTTCCTTGGTCCTATTTCGATTCAGTACACACTGCCAATGCATAATAAATTTATATATGCACAATGTCCTTGAAACAGAATTTCATCCTTACTTTGTGCTTATAGTTCTACGGACGTCTGCTTCACCAGGATTCAACGATCTAAGTCAAGATTCCAGCACCAAAAAAATAAACTTCTGGCGAATTTCTTTATGGCTCTCTCAGTAAGAAGGTTTGGGATTGTAAAAGATGAATTTGATTTTTTTGTGTTCTAAATGCCATGCAGATGGATGTATATATAATTGAGGTATGCATGTTCGCAATAGGTATGAATATGAGATGCGTCTTTTGGGAGACATCTTCTTAGAGAGGATGCGTTCTTCCATCGCTTCAGACTTCACTTGAAAAGATGAGTTTGTTAAATTAAAAATTAAATATGAAATTAATTAATTAAAGTATGAGAGCCCGATCCCCATCTTTTGATAATTAATTATATCTATTTATTATATATTAAATATATATTAATTATCAATTAATTAGCACACCTCAAAACTCAAACCCAAGGTTGAGCCTAATTTTATTCTTCATGGTCCATGTACTCCAATCACTTTTTAATAAGGACAAAGCCTTATAAAGTGAGGGAACCTTTTGGTGGTGACCAATGTGGAACAATGTAGAATGATATTTCTACTCAAAATTTCCAACAATCTCCACCTTGGCGAATACACCATGCAAATCTTTGCACCCATCACCGAAGCCCATCGGCCTTACATACTAGCATGCACACCCCTGAATCCATTTCCTTGGTCCTGTTCCGATTCAGTACACACTGCCAATGCATGTACAGTTGATGCAAGCTAAAAATCGCCATTTTGCTTCAAACAGGATCTCGACACATCCTCGTCTCCTCCAGCAGGTTTTTCCTTTCTTCATTGTCTACAACCTGGAAACATATCAGCATGCCCATTTCCATCAACAATTAACTCATCGAACCAGACAAAAATCCCCATACTTTCTCCTTCCTCAGGATCATCTGATAACCTGTGAATCTCATAGCTCCACCTGCTGCAAAACCCCTGCAACACTTGAGACTATACATCACCAGGAGAAATGTTGCTTCGATTACCTAGATGGCATACTCGAAGTCTTCCGCCAAAAACTTGCTACAACCCGGCCTAGCACTTGTAGCACTGTGGATCCTTGCCTCCGGAACCAAATCTGAACCTGTTGTCTCTCTCAGATCTTCTTCCAATTTTCTTCCACGATTCAAACCTTGAACAGCTAACAAATGTATGAGCCAAACACATAACTCATAACTCATAACTCAAGTGTATGAGCCAAACACAAACCTTGAACCTGCTGTCCATAGTCTTAAATTGTTGTCAATACATAACTCATAATTACTCACAAATGTATGAGCCAAACACAACAGGTGGGAGAGGCTGCCGCCGGCCCCAAGCTAAAGCAAGGGACCGACGGCTGGAGAAAGTCAAGTTCATTTAAGCAACCAAGTCGGGTAATTAGTTTTGCATATCTTGACTCTGCACCAGATGGCTTTATACATGCCAACAACGACGACATATGTGATTGAATGTTGTTAACCAAGCTGTAATCCCAGAGAAGAATGAGATGTATAATGCTTGTGAAAGATACGAAGAAGAAGAAAGAAGATAGAGAGAGAGAGAGAGAGAGAGAGAGAGAGAGAGAGAGAGAGAAGAAAGATTTAGAGAGAGAGAAGTAATATTTTCATGTATATATTTTCTATTCCTCTACATTTTTACAATATCAAGACTATATACTATCTTCTATGAAACTTATTGTATAAGTCACAATGTAACTAACTCTAACAACCTTCCTAATCTTTTGACAAGTGTCTCTGATAGGTGCATTATTTACCATATTTTCATATTAATTATCCCTAAGTTTTGTTAAGGAATTGATTATAAAAGAGCCTTATTACTTTCCTTTTCTCTGTTTCAGCCAACCTGCGCACTTAGAACGTTTTTGGTCCTAACTCAACTTTCCGGAGGAGTTTTGATGCAAGGCCAATTGGAGAAGGAAGCTAAGAGGCTCAAGATCGTTGTGCCCGAATTTCATAATTTTCCATACAGCCATTCATTCTAGTTTTATAAATCAATCCCGCAGAAGTTGTTTTCCCGTCAAAATTGCGCAGCTGTGGGAGAATGAAGATTTGGAGGCTTTCCTGATTTTTCCTAGTTGTGTGCGATATATTCTTGAAAAGATAAGAGATAAAGCTACGTTTCCCATATTTTTAGAGAATTTTCCAGAAGATAAATCGACCCCAAAAGTGGCGTGCAAGACAGATGACGTGTTTCCCAAGCCAAGAAGGATTCTTTCCTAGTTTGTGTCATTGTTTAGGAGTAGGGTCGGGTTCGGTTGGAAAACCGTGCCAAATTTCTTGTGCCACCTGCCACCTGCCACCTGCCAGCCACATATACATAATTACTGAAAATCAGTTACCGCTAGCCAACCGTCTTCTTGTGGTTGCCAAAAATCGGTTCAGCCAAAATTATTGGCTGGTTCGGTTGGTTAATGGCACAACCAGTGGTTTGCAAATAAGGAACGTGTGGATAATAACCGTAAGTTTGCAAGAGTATTATCAGCATTTGGGTGCTGTGAATACGATTACATTTGTGGACAATAACCGTAGGTTTGTTACTTCTAGCGATGACAAGTCGCTTCGAGTTTGGGAACCCTGTGGTTAATAAGTATATTAGTAAGCCTCACATGCATTCCATGCCATCAATTTTGCTGCACCCCAATTCCAATTGGCTTGCGGGTTGCGGCAGACAGTATGGACAATCAAATTCTAATTTATAGCAGTAGGGAGAGTCAAGCATGTATTTTTTAAACCCTAAAATTAAGGAGTTATTTATTTTCTAAATCCTAAAACTGAGGAGTCAAGCATGTAAAAAATACCTAAAATATCTATATATATATATATATATATATATTGGTAAGTATGGCATACTGCCGGCATACAAAATCAATTACCATAGCCATGCCATTATTTGTCGGTTCGGTAAAATGCCAACCAATTATGAAAAAATGCCAAAACTATACCATACCATTATGAGCCGACCGGTATGGTTTGGTCGGTAAATCGGTTTATGGCAAAATTTCCCACCCCTATTTAGGAGTTTGTTTTCTTTTAGGAAAGTTTCTCCTAGATCTTTTAGAATTTTTCTAGTATAAATAAGGTCCCTAAGCTCTCTCTACAGATCCATCCATTCAACCCCCGCATACCCATATCACCCACACCATACTACACCATTCACCATCTCCGCAATTTGTGAAGAAGAGCTTAGGGACGTGCTTTGCCATGGACTCTGGGTTCTATCTTTCTTTTATTTTTATTTCTATGTGTAACTAAGTTATTTTCTAAGGTTCATGATGAAGCCATGACATGAATATTTGCGAAGTACTTTGTTAATTATCATCCAATTATATGCCATGTTATATTCTTAATCTTTGTGGGTATTTTATTCTAGATTCGGATTTCTAATGACTTATCACCTTTAGGAATTTTGCATCTAGATAGTTAGATAAATCTATGAGGATGACCAATATCAATTAGGTTTATTGGAACTAAGATTAAGAAGAGTAGACAAACTAGTGAGGATGACCAATATCAAGCTAGTCCTACTTGGTTGACATGATTCTTCTACGCTTAATGGGTTTTTATGTGTTTAATTGTATGTCTAACCAATAGGATATAATTATCATGTAGAGATACAATAGTTGATGCCTGACCACGGATTAATTCATACCTTAAAAACAATAACCTTTAACATTGGCATGGTAATTGGATAGTAATTGGCTCTAGGAAAAGTAAATAGGATTGTTGTTGGTGAATTCATAACCTTAGGTTTTCTTGTGTCGTGTGTTTGTTTTAATTAATTGTCTTTTATTTTTCTTGTTAATTTTAGTCTTAATCAATTACTCAATTATTCAATTCAATCTATCCTTTGTTTGTTTAATTAAGTGTAGTGTGATTAATCTGTTAAATTGGTGTTAAAGCAATCATTGTGGGATCGACCTCGTATTTGCATATATTACTACAATTGATTTGTGCGCTTGCGAGTTTAATTTGGTTTAGATTAATCTACTATTTAGGTTAGTTTAAATATACATCAAATTTTTGGCGCCGTTGCCGGAGATTGCCCCTTAATCCCGATTTGGCTTGTTGATTACGCTTTACTAAATTTTATTTTTCCTTCTTTCTATTTTTAGTTTTATATTATTACAAAATAAAAATAAATAAAATAAAATAAACGTTGGTTGCATTCCCATTATTGAATTGTCAATTTGACTTTCTCCTTGTCTGACTATTAGTATTCGGTTACCATATTGCAATTGGATACCTTATCTTGTCTTCTCATTCTTCTATACCCCCGAGTTTTCTAGTCTTCCAGTTGGAGTCTTTTGTTTGTAATCCGTGAGTTATTAGGAGTAGTAGTTCTTTGGTTTAATTTTTCTTTTTCATCAATTAGTTTTCTTTCGTCCCTTCTTTCACTATTTTACGTTTTCTTTTTGTAGGCGAATGCCCGATGGCTTGGCATCAACAATTTTCAATGGAACATTGGCCTTCTAGTTCTCAATTCTCAGAATGTATACAAGAAGCCACATCCGTTGAAGCCGAGACACCTTCATGGGAAGAAACTTTTGCACTGATGGTTCAAGCTAATATGAAATATCAACAAACCACTTCTCAAATTTTGCAAGCTCTCCAACAAGGGCAGCAAGCGTTCCAGCAAGCTCTCCAGCAAGAGGAGCAAGCAAACGCCCAAGCAATAGCAAAATTGGAGAAGCATGAAGCCTTCCATGAACAAGAAGATGCCCATACCACATTGAGAAGTGATGAGGACTTCAATCATGAATTGAGTGAACTAGATGAAGATGATGAAAGGATTGAAAACTCAAAGTTGGAGGAACCTTTGCATGAGCCGACTAACCAAATAGCCATTACTAATTGGGCACTTCCTGCCGACTTTCAAGTTGTTGATGAAGTGTCAAATATTAAGGTGCTAGACACAAATCCATCTCCATTGGATCTTCCCGAGTGCTACATCCTTAACACTAATGATTCTAAAGTTCCAAAGTCATTCATTCTACACGAATTCAAAGATCCTTTTGAAGTCCACTGTTCGAATTCAAAGTCATTCATTCCATCGTCATCTTTGTCTTTTGCTTCCTCATTAGTTAGTTCACCAAGCTAGTTGTACATCTTTTCCTCGCTCTCGAATTTTTCAGTTGCATTGACTTGTACATGGCACACACTTCGCTCAATGGGATTAGCTTCAGGTTTCTTTGAAAATATTTCTTGGTCTCTTTCAGTCTCCATATTCTACCATTGGATTACTATCCTTAACATCCCCCCTCAAGCTCAAGAGACGTGGAATCTAGACTGAGATTGCCACAATAAGTCTGAAAGAGCGGAGCTGATAACCCCTTGGTCAGTATGGCTACATATTGCTCACTGGAAGACACAAACTGAACATGCAACTGCTTCTTTGTAACTCCTTCTCGAACGAAATGAATGTCAACTTCAATGTGCTTTGTGTGTTGATGTAGAATCGGATTTGATGTTAATACAATTTCTGACATATTGTCACAGTACAAAACTGGTGAACTAGGAATATCAAGATGCACAAAAGTCAATAATTGCTTAATCCAATCCAGTTCAGTTGCAGTAGCAGCAAGTGCTCGATACTAGGCCTCAGTTGACGACCTGGATGCTGTTTGTTGCTTTTTAGAGGACCACGAGATCGGATTTGAACCCAAAAATATCACAAATCCAGTAGTAGATCTTCTGTCATTAGGGTTTCCGGCCCAATCAACATCAGAAAATGCTCTCACAATGTCTGAATTAACTTCCAATCCTCCTCGAACATACCTAATACCCAAACGGACAGTACCTTTTAAATATCTGAGTATCATTTTGACTGCACTAAAGTGAGATTCCATAGGAGTTTGCATGAACTGACATACTTGATGCACGGCAAAGGCTATATCTGGCCTAGTGAATGTTAGATACTGCAAAGCACCAACCACACTTCTATATAGAGCTGGATTGTGATAAAGTTTCCCATAACCAAGAACTAATCGATTATAAGGCAGACAAGGGGTTGAACAAGGCTTGGAATCAAGCATTTCATTCTTTGTGAGGAGGTCCTTAACATACTTTTCCTGTGATAGAACCAAACCATCATTCTGTGAAATAACCTGATTTCCCAAAAAGAAATGCAGATGACCTAAATCTTTTATATCAAACTCCTTTGTCAAGGCAACAATCACATCATTAATCAAACTTGGAGCATTACCAGTGATGATAATGTCATCCACATAGAGAAGTAATAGCACAACAGAAGAACCAAACTGTTTCACAAATAAAGATAGATCTACACGAGTTGTTTTGAAACCAACTGATGGCAAAAAACTTGTAAACCTGTCATTCCAGGCTCTAAGGGCCTGTTTTAACCCATATAGAGACTTGTGTAATTTGCAAACATAGTCAGAGTGTTGAGGATCACTGAAACGTGGAGGTTGTGACATGTACACATCTTCCTGCAATACTTCATGCAGAAATGCATTCTTAACATCGAGTTGTCTCAAATTCCACCCAAAACGAGCTGCCATAGCCAACACAAGCCTCACAGTTGTTGGCTTAACAACTGGATTGAATGTTTCCCTATAATCTATGCCTTCATCTTGATTGAATCCTTTTGCCACCAATTGATCTTTATATCTCCCCATGGACCCATCAACATTCTTTTTAATCTTAAACATTTACAACCAACAATGTTTTTCTGTGCAGGAAGAGGAACTAGAGTCCATGTAGACTGAGTATGAAGTGCATCTAATTCTTCTTTCATTGCATCAACCCAAACTTTACACTTCAATGTAGATTTGTATGTTACAGGTTCAACAGTAGAGAGATCCACAGTCTCACTTTCCTGAACTGTAGTAAGAAATGCCTTCTTTTTGGAAATACCACTCTTTGATCTGCTTTGCATTGGATGCAAATTCAATGGAGGAATAGATAACACTGCTTGAATACTTTCAGGTTGAAACTCAGAGACCATAGAGTTCTCAATTGGAACCTCAGGAGCCACAGGGATATGTGGAGATGAAGATTGTTCACTTGCATTGATGGATTGTGTTGAAAGTAGTAGGTTAGGATCAGTGGACAATGGTGATGGTGATGATGGTGATGATGTACTAGTAGATGGGAAAGAATGTTGAGAAACTATAGAAGGTGAGACTAGCACATTATTAAGATTAGGCATTGATGGTTGTATACTTGGTTTTGACACTTGTGATGTATGGAGACTTGGTGCATGTGTTGATGCAATAGCTGAATAGGGAAATTCAGATTTATCAAACAAAACATGCCTAGAAATATAAACTTTCTTTTTAATGACTTCATAACATAGGTAGCCCTTGTATTTTGCTGCATATCCCAGAAAAATGCACTTAATTGTTCTAGTTTGTAACTTTATAGAGGTTAAAGGACTTAAAAGTGGATAACAAGAGCAACCAAAGACTTTAAGGTGACTGACATCTGGGACATAACCATATAGCATTTCAAATGGTGATTTCTGATTCAGTGTTTGTGATGGCATTCGATTAACAAGATATACTGATGTTTGATAGGCAAAAGACCAAAATGGTACAGGTGGGTGAGATGTTTGAAGAAGGGTGATTGTAGTTTCAATAATGTGACGATGTTTTCTCTCGGCCAAACCATTATGTTTTGGTGTGTATGGATAAGATAAGTGGTGACTAATGCCTTTGGCAGCAAGAAAAGTTTGTAACTGGCTCCCTATATACTCACCCCCTCCATCACTCTGAAGTGTTTTAATAGACACTAAGAAATGATTTTAAGTACAAACTGATAGAATGTAATAAATGTAGGACAAACATCAGCTTTATTGACAAGTGGAAAAATCCAACAAAATCAAGTACATTGATCTATGAAGGTAACATAGTACTTAAAACCTCTTATAGACAGACATGGAGCAGGACCCCATACATCATTGGGTACAATATCAAAAGGTTTGACAGATTTGTATATGGCTGAATCAAAGGGTAGATTGCTAATTTTGCCCTCAATACAACTTGAACTCATCACAGGTATAGAATCAGAAATGCTAAATACATTTGATTTCTTAAGCATCAGAGAAACAACTTTGTTAGAGGGATGGCCTAACCTATGGTGCCAGACTAGAGGTTACTGGTTTGCCAATATAAGTAACGGCAAAGAAGGCTTTTGGTGTATGAGATGAAGATGATGAGATACAATCCATCATTGCAGAGACCTTTGAACAATATTCTCCCTGTGGCTTTGTCCTAAATCAAAAAACACCAAGCATCAAATATCAACTAGCAATTATTGTCAAGACAGATTTTATGCACAGTAATGTTTTAAAGAACTCGCCTCGGGGCACGCCTAGGGCGCCCTTAAGGCTGGGCGGTGAGGCAAACGCCTCTATTTTGCTGGAGTAGGCGAAATGCTTCACCAGAGATGCCGAGGCGGCAGAGGGGCGCCTCAAGGCATCCAGGCGCCTTGCTTGACCCTTTTTAAAAAAAAAAAAAAAAAAAAAAAAAAAAAAAAAAAACCATCCAAACCCAAAACGACACCGTTTGGGTAAGGATTTTCAGTTTTAAACATCCTCTTCATACAATACCTTTGATCGCCTTTGTCTGCCTCTGCCTTCTTCGCCTTCTTACTTCTTCTCCCGCTCGCCAGAAGCCCAGAACAAAGAACACAGCCGCTGCTTGGAGCAGCACCGGTCGCCACGCCGCCGTTTGGAGCAGTACCATTGCCACGCAGCCATCACCCCGCCGTCATCACCCCAGCACCGTTAAACCAACGCTATCAGCAAGATCCCAAAGGTTAGGGTTTTTGAAATTTTGAAAAAGTTAGGGATTTAGTTTTCTGGAGAAGGTTTTCTAGGGAAGAGCTCTGCCTTTGCGTGCTGCCTTGTTTGTAGAAATGTTTGAATAGTTGGTACTAGATAGAAAACAGAAAGTGTAGATAAAGGGATAATAATGGAAGGTGCTAGTAGGTCAGAAAGTGTAGAGGGGTTAATAGACAAAAAAGTATATCCAGCTCCTTAGTTTAAACTAAAGCCACAATAAACTTATAGGTTGGGGTATGTCTTTTACACATTGACCACAAATATAAATTGCGGACAAGCCTCTGCGTGCTGCCTCTGCATACTACTTATAGGTTGGGGTTTGTCATGATAATGTTAATTAATTGAATACTTTGCTCCACTACTTGCACAAACTGTTTATTAACCGTTTGTGTGCGGTTTTGGAAATTGTTGGTATATAAATTAATAAATTGTTGGTTCATTAACTGTATGCATGCATCAAATGTTTATTGTTTAGGGCATTGAAGAATATGGCTTCTTCTTCTAAGAAAGATTTTGCTTGGCAATGGACAAAAGATTTGGATCTTGTCACCAAGCACTTCTATTGTGTTTTTTGTAACCACAAATGCACGGGTTCAATTTCTAGATTCAAACATCACTTGGGTGGTGTAAGTTCGGGAGGAATGATAAGTTGTAAAAAAGTCCCACCCAATGTGAAGGAACAATGTTTTGCTAATGTTATGGGAACTAAAGAAAAGAGGAAAGCTAGCCATGAGTTGTGTCGTGGTGGTGGAGAAGAAAATGAAAGTGTCGATATGGGCACAACAAGGATACCATATGTAAGTAGGGGGAGTGGGATTGTGAGTGCCACACATTCACAACAAACCGGTTCTTTTCTATCACCTAGGTCAAGGGGACCACTTGATAGGTATGTTACATCGGAAGGTCGTCAAGCCACATTGAATACACCTTTGAAAAAAGAGGAAAGAAGACAAGCATCCCGAGCACTTGTGCGATGGTTCTACACTAGTGTCATTCCATTCAATGTGGCAAACAATGAACATTATGTTAATGCAATGAAATTGGTATCCAATTTTGGTCCCGGCTTTAATGCTCCTACAAGCCATGAATATAGAACTTGGATGCTCAAAGAAGAAGTTGAGGATGTACAAACTATGATGAAAGAACATCAAAAGGCTTGAAAGAGATATGGATGCACTATTATGTCGGATGGATGGTCGGATGGCAAAAGTAGGTGTTTAATCAACTTTCTTGTCAATAGCTCGCAAGGTACTTGGTTCTTGAAATCAATTTATGCATCGGCCTCTATTAAGAATGGACATTTGTTGTATGGATGTTATTTAAGAAATTAGGGAGGAGAATGTGGTTCAAGTCATATTCGACAATGCTTTAAACTACAAGAATGCTGAGGCAAAACTTATGGAGAGCAAAGAGAAGGTGTGGTGGACTCCATGTGCGGCTCATTGCATTGATTTGATGCTAGAAGATATTTCTAAGATGGCATGGTTTGATGACACACTCAAACGTGCTAGGTGTATTTCAAAGTATCTATATGGGCATCAATGGGTACTAGCTTTGATGAGAAAGTACACCAACAATTCGGAAATTCTTTGTCCAGCAATCACTAGGTTTGCCACTTCTTTCCTTACACTACAAAGCTTACAGAAGCAAAAGGAAAATCTTGTTGCTTTGTTTACCTCTCAAGAATGGTCGGAAACTACCTATGCAAAATCCCGTGAAGCAAAGTTGGCTAAGCATCATGTGTTACATGATCGTGAGTTTTGGGGTCGAGTTTCCTTTTGCATTAAGGGTGTTCTTCCTCTTGTTTGTATTTTGAGAAAGGTTGATTCGGAAGAGAGACCTCCCATGGGTTTTATATATGAGTTGATGGATGTCGCAAATGAGAAAATTGCAAGCAATCTTAACAAAGTGGAGAAAAAATATATGCCTATTTGGAGAAAGATAGATCGTAGATGGGATGATCAACTTCATCAACCACTACATGCTGTGGGCTATTACTTAAACCCACAATTTCGATATGAGGATAATTTCTCAAATACTGATGAAGTGCGAAATGGGTTGTTTGCTTGCATGGATATGATGCTTAGGAAAGGGAAAGAACATGAAGAGGCCGATTGTCAATTGGATTTATATAATGATAGGCGTGGTCCATTTGCGGATTATATGGTTATGCAAACTAGGAAAAAGCGAACACCAAGTAAGATTTAATCAGTCAATTGTTAATATCTTTTTATCATTAAAATTACTTACCTTACTAATATTGTTTTTTTTAGCGGCTTGGTAGGAGCGCTTTGGGCATAAAACACCCGAGTTAAGGAAGTTTGTTGTCCGAGTTCTAAGCCTTACTCGTTATGCGTCGGGATGTGAGAGGAATTGGAGCACATTTTCAATGGAAAGTAAATATATTATTAGTATCTTAAGTGTCATTTTTGCTTAAGACGAATAGAATTGATTTATTTGTAGATTCATACAAAAAGAAGGAATAGGCTTGTACACAAAAGGCTTAATGCTTTAGCCTAAGTCAAGTATAATTTGGCTTTACAACAGAGAAGTGAGAAAAGGAGGGAGAAGTATGATCATATTGTTGTGGAAGAAATTGCCTCCGATGATGAATGGATAATGGAGATAGAAGATCCCGTCCTTCCCGAAGATCCTACATGGCTTGAGGATGAGTTATTGTATAATGTTGAGGCCGTAAAGAATGTGCCATACATTCGAGAGCCTAAAGAGTCTTCTCCTCCTCTTCTTCGTGAGCCTACTCCTCCTCCTTGCGAGCCTACTCAACCTCGGGGTCCTATTACATACAAAAGAAAACAGGGTAATGAAGAATCCTTAAGTCGAAGAAATGTGGAGTATGATTCGGAAGAATCTTTTGATGAATTGATGACATACCCTACAAGGTCATCTAGAGTTGGCAATGAAAATGATGATGCCTTTTATTTAGATGAAGAGGATTTGGATGATTGATTGATATCTTTGTTTGTATTTTGATTTCTATGAAGAGGATTTGGATGAATGATTGTTTTCTTTGTTTGTATTACCTTTTGAATGATGAATTTGGATGATATTACCTTTGAATGATGAATTTAGATGATATTATCTTTTGAATGACCATGGATTTGAATGAAAAATTGAGAATGGATGTTTATTTTACATAGTATTATTTTTATACAATTATATGTATAATATATAAAACATATATATATATATATATAAAGATTAAATCCCATGAGGCTTCGCCTCGGACGCCTCGCCCACGCCTCATGCTTTTAATACATTGATGCACAGAGAGTAAATTCTGAGATATTCTGGGCACATATAGAACTGAATTTAATTTTAGATTATGAAATGGAGTCTGCAATATGGAAGATCCTTTATAAGAGACTTTCAAACCTTCACCACTAGCAGTTTGAATCATCTCAGTGGAAGGAAAAGGAGTTGCAAATGACAAATTCTTCAAATTTGCAGTCATGTGGTTTGTTGCACCTGAATCTGTAAGCCAAACTTGCTGAGAAAAGGTTGAGTCCATTGAAGGTGCAGATGCATTGACATACATAGCATTCATTGATCCAAAGGTAGAATTAATGTTAGCATTCTTGAAATGACAAAATTGTGCACTATGGTTCTTTCTTCCACAGATTTGACACCCTTCAACTATTGCAGATTCAGTGTTCCAAAATCTACATGTATCAGCAAGATGACCATATTTGCCACATATCTGACAAGAATTTCCAAAATTAGCTTGATTTGGTGAAGTTCCAAGAATCCCACGAGCTGGATTTGGATAAAAAGGCTTGTTGTTCCCAAATTTGGAACCATACTGAACTTCCCTTTACCTTTATTCTTGTTGTAGAATGGTTTATACTGAGAGCCATATTGAGTTCCATAGGATCCTTCAAAATTAGACCCAACAATTTGATTGTTGTAAGAAGACTGTTGTCCAGATTTCCTATTGAAACGTGTCTGAGAACCACTATTATCAGCAGCCATCGCAGTAAGAAAAGGAGTTACAGGCACTCTCAAGCATTGCTTCTTCAGCAAGCAATTGAGATCTCAAATCTTTAAGAGAAATAACATGTTCCCTGCCTCTAATGATTGATCTTATGGTATTATACTCTGATGATAGGCCATTAAGAGTAAGAATTACTATATCATCATCATCAAACTCAACCCCAACTACAGAAAGATAGTCTCTAGCCTCCTTGATCCTTTGCAAATAAAGAGAAATAAAATCATTACCCTTTTTAATATTCTGTAATTCTGACTTCATCTGGAAAATACTTGTTCTTGTAACAGTCGAGAATTGTTCCTTGAGTCTTGTCCATAGATCCTGAGCACTAGTACTCCCTATAGCACAAGAAATGGCAGGTGATGAGAGTGTTGCAGCAATCAACTGCATCAATGCACGATCGTGCATCTTCCGAATCTTGTAGTCATCAGATTCTGTTTGAGAAGTAACTCTTTTAGAATGAACCTCAGACCCATTAGATGTAACCCTTATGAATTGAACAGGACAAGGTGCGGATCCATCCACAAAACCCATGATTCCATGCCCTTCAAAAAGAAGCTGGATCTAAAAATTCCAAACCAAGTAATTGGTCTCATCGAGGTTTATTATCACAGATGTTGAAACAGTGGATATGAGGGATATAATTGGAGACTGAATAATCTGCAGTTGTGAAGCAGTAACCATTTCTGCAAGAAACCTGAAATGTTGAAGAAGAATAACGATTGAGGACTTATATCGAACACTTGATGTGTATAGTAGACGAACACCAAGAAAACTGGTAGAGAGAAGATGAAGAACACCAAGAAACCAGAAATGATGATAATGGGATTAGAAATGATGAGCAGAAACAGTTCAAGATCGAAAATATCCAACCAAGCGATTAGCTATTCCGGCGACGATACCATGTTAACCAAGCTGTAATATCAAAGAATGAGATGTATAATGCTTGTGAAAGATATGAATAAGAAGAAAGAAGATGGAGAGAGATAAAGAAAGATTTAGAGAGAGAGAAGTAATCTTTTCATGCATATATTTTATGTTCTCTACATTCTTACAATATCAAGACTATATACTATCTTCTATGAAACTTATTGTCTAAGTCACAATGTAACTAACTCTAACAACCTTCCTAATCTTTTGACAAGTGTCTCCATATTCTACCATTGGATTACTATCCTTAACAAATGTGACATTTGACAAAGTCCTCTTTCAAACTCTACAAATTTAAGTGACAAAACTTGCTAAAGTAATGACAATGGCATCGGAAATGAAAACATAAAAAGCATCAAAATTAATTTCCAATTGTCCAGAACGCTAGGGAAGAGCTCATTTCGTAGTAGCATAAGACATATCGAAATATGAGAAAAGTATGGCGTTACTTCGGATCGGTCAGTGTCCTAAAATCTCTCACCCACAAGAGTAGCCATTTGTGGATCATAAAGCACATAAAACATTACATATAATCAGTCTGCAATACCAACTCAATTCGTCAAATTTGCAGCAAATACAAACTCAGAATTGTAATTGCATTCGAAAGAAGAAACACACAAATACACACATTCAAACAACCTTTCCGATTGCAAGCACAAATCAACCAGCATTAATAAGAACATTGGTCAAAGAACCTGTTCCCGCCCCAATTTCTAACATCACATCACCTTCCCCAACATCGACCGCAGCAGTCCGTTGATCTCAAAATCCAACATTGAGTGCTGCAAACGCACCAAAATTAATCAAACAAAACAAATTCAGAACCAAATATATAAAACAACAAATCAGATGCTGCTTACCATTTCTAGCTTACTACACATCATAAATTTTGGCAAACATAAATGAAAACAAAATTGGAACAAAACACACATCTTAAAGTACATACATTTTCTAAGCAACCAAACACAAAACACAAAATTTGAAAAGAAAAAAGAAAATCTTAATTATTTGAGGAAAAAAAAGCGGGAGTGAAAAGGAAATGATAAACCTAACCGAGGGATTATCTGGGGTTATATGTGATGAGGCAATTTTATATTATATATTTTATCCTATTCTTAATATTAATTTATTAGTTATTTTGTGAGAATTTTGATACTTTGAATTATATTTCTAATGTAGAACATTCAACTTCCTCTTGAGCAAAAAGTATTCAAACAGAATAATTTTGAAGTGATTCCAGAAGGAGGATGTTTGTAAGTCTTTCAGCTTATTTGTGTCAAAGTTTCATATTTGTTTACCAAACGGTTTATTTATAGCGATGAAACAAAGGTCCAGCGCGCAATGCTGTCATAGTGACGTTTTGGGATTTTTTGGGCTTTTCGACATCCAGGATGATGTCTTTTGGGTTCGAAACCTTCTGCAATTATGTTCAGGACATCCCAAGTTTTAATTCTAGTCATTTTGAGCCTATTTTGGAGCCCTGAAGATCCAGAAACATGGGATTCTTTGTGGCTGGGCAGATTTCCCAAAGTTAGAATATGAATGTATTAGTTAGTTATCTTATTCTATTATGTTTCTTAGTTTTTAGAAGATCTTTTCTAGTAAGGATGTTATTTTGTAGTAGTATAAATAAGACTTATTAGCCATTAGGGTTTCAAGAATAAAAGAACGCACAACTTTTGACGATTCAAGTTTATTTACAAGGTGTTTTCTATTCATGTTTTTAATAATCTTTTATTTTATGATTGTTTGTAACTAATTTTCTTTTGGTAGGGCAAGGCCGCCAGCCTTAACAAGAATATGTAGTTTCTTTTCAATTTAGTTATGATATTATGCATGCAGGTTTGAATTATTAATCACTATATTTAAACTATCTAATTATCTTAATGCTTGATCACTATTAGGATATTTAGAAAAGTAATTTGATGCAATTTTTCAGGTGGTAAAAATCCTATTAATCTGCGTTAACCTTTCTTCTGCTTCCAATTCCAGTTCCTGTTGTTGTTTTACTTTTACCAGGCAAGCTCTTACAATATAACAACAAGCAGAAGACGATACAGATGTTCGTGCGCCCAGGGTGCTATTGTGCACCGGCAGTGGAGTTTACGGTTTCAGAATTTCCGTTGGCGGGAGAGATTGCTCAAGGAGAAGAAGTGGTGCCGAGTTCCCTTCTGTCTCCGTCTGTACCACTTTTTTGAGGTTTTTTATTTTTATTTTTTTTTTAACCCAAAAAAGCAAGCCCACAGAGGAACCTTTTCCAACAATAAAGCCCAAAGCAGAACAAACATTTCTCATTCTCATTTTATGGGGGCTTGGCCTGAATGCTGCATAGTACTCAACATACTAGGTCTTACATTTCAGTTATTCATTTTCCGTATTACTTATAGTTCATATACTAATCTAGTAATCCGTAATCAAAATGGGAGAAATTGAATTGAAAAATAATTAAATTGATAAGAAATTGGAAGGGAAAGGAGTCAAAATTAGATTCCTGTTGAAGTGGTTTTTTTTTTAAATCCTTCTGGAATCCCAAAAAAATTGGTATGGATTCCATACAAACTGTTTACAAATTCACCTAAATCGGAGTAGAAATCATATAATTATTAAACTGCCCGTAGCTGAAATATAATTATTAAAGCTTCACCTACAAAACTTCAACAAAAAAACTTCACCTACAAAGCTTCAACCAAAAAGCTTCACCTATAAAGTTTCAACCAAAAAGCTTCACCTACAAAGTTTACAAGGCTTCACCTACAAAGTTTCAACCAAAAAGTTTCACCTACAAAGCTTCAACTACTTAAGTTATGTGCCCAAAGGAAAAAGCTTCACATACAAAACTTCAACCACTCAAGCTATGTGCTCAAAGGAAAAAGCTTCACCTACAAAGCTTCAATCATTCAAGGTATGCACACAAAGGAAAAGACTTCAACCACATTTTCTTTTCTCACCAAAAAGAAAGAAGGAATTGGGTTTAAGAAAAAATATATATACTCGGGCTACATTCAAAAAAATTTAATAATAAAAAAGAAAATAAAAAAGAAAAGGAGGAGAGGATTTTTGAAGTCTTTTTTGTAATGACTCAAGAATATCAAGCCACCTCCTTCAGCTATCCTCTTCGCTTGGAAACTTGGGGGACTCCTACTATATGCTACTACACTTCGGTACTCAGAAGTTTCGTGATTACCCAGTGACTTGGATTTTTCAAGTCTCCAACAGAGAAGCTTTCCTCACTCAGGAACTTAGAGGAGCACTGTTTGTACCATACTTGACCAATCCCAAAACTACCAAGCACCGGCCAACTTCATACCTTCAAGGACCCACTGAAGAGTTCATGCTAAGGCACCCCTACCAAAGAACGAGTTTCCCTCCACCCTGGAGGTCAATCACAATACGACACATGTCAACGTCATACTAAAGCTCCTAGAGTCCCACATCGACCGCTGACGGAAGTCGGAGATTCTCCTCAACTATAAAAAAGACCATTCTCCTATAATTAAGGGTGAATGTCGTTATTGTACTTAAACTAGTCATTAGAACTCACTAATGATGATTATGCTTGAACCTATGTATTTGTGTAAATCCTTCACTATTAATGAGAACTCTTCTACTCCATGGACGTAGCCAAACTTAGGGGTGAACCACGTACATTTTGTGTTTGCTTCCCTATCTCTATCTCTTTACATATTTATCCTCACTAGTAACCCAAGCAACCGAGCGAAGGTCACAAACTTGACATTTTACGTTGTTCCAAAGTCTTCATTGATTTTGTGCATCAACAAATTTCATACAAATTACAAATAAAAGTTAGCTTCGCTTCGCTTACCTAATTTCCCAAATACATTTGCAAACCAAGCTTAGCTAGCTTTCTCTACATCAATTAAGTGCTCATCTTCTTCAAAATCTTTACATATCGTGGCTTACTACACTACCACTTGCACCATTATTGCACACACTACTACTTCTTCCATTAGTACTAGCACTAGCAAGACTCCCTTTGCTAGCTTCTTCCTCCAAAACCTGATCACCTCTCTTAACCAATACAAGAGCCAAGTGAAGCTCACCATCATCACCTTTCTGCAAATTCGCCAAGTGAAGCTCAGCGCCATTCTCTGTATCCTTCGGAATAGCCTGAAATGACCAAACTTGGACCACATCGCCTTTACCTAGACGATGTTTTTTAACAATGTGATTCCATTGAGATTTCAATACATAGGTTCCTTTTGGGTCATCCGACTCTTCAGTTTTGGAATTGCTTGACATCCTCCACAGTCCCAATGATATTGGTACTTGTTCGAGCTTCAGATCTATCAATTGAACCCTCATAACTTTATCCTTCTTGAGCCGATCCATATCATTGCGTTTGAGGAAATTTTTAGATTCAGTTTGTTGTCGAGGTAGTAACAACCTGCCTTGGTGTCCATCTATGTCCATCACCGTCAAACTCTTCTGCATCAACAATTGCAGTCTTGTCCCATGCATTAGCCCTAGAATCACATTCTTAAATTTTTTAGGCAACTCAGCGGGGACTGATAAGTCATTAGCCACTTTGGCCTTACCCTTGTTCATCATGACCCTCTTCTTCTTCATGTTCAAGTTCACGTTGTCATCGCGGTTGTTCAAAAACTTGGCCTTCTTTTTCTCAGCAGCACCCCGATCTTGATCATCATCACCATCCTCACCCTCATCAATACAATCACATTTTCTTTTCAAAGAAACATTATTCGTATGATGAAGATGATGAGATTGAGTAGTAGTAGCATTGTTACTAGGAAGGCTTAACTTTTGATCAATGCTATTACTCCTGTGTTTCGACCTTGGTTTCGTATGGTAGGGCAGCCTACATCCTTCCAACAAACTACTGCAACAAAAAAGAATCGTAATAAATTGATTAGTACCTAGTGAAGAACCAATTGAAGTATTATATATCTGCAACAAATCACAATTAAGTAGGAATTCTAACAAAATTAAATTAAAGTAAATCCGTAAACATACTTTGCGAATTGTTGGATTTGGTAATGATCGGGAGAGCGCTTCTTTTTGGACGGTAGAGGTACTTTTGCTTCTTTCCCTAGCTCGTTTCCCTTTTTCTGTGACAAATTAATTAAAGAATACGGTTAGAAAATAAAGACATTAATTAGAAAAATGAAGGAAAATTAAAGATTGAGTACTGATATTGTGAAAATTAATACTTGCAGAAGTAGGCATGGTAAGGCCAGACATATTGTTCAAGAAACTGAAGCGTAAGTAGCTTTTTCGTTTCTTTTGGGGGCAACAAGCTTTCTTTCTTTCATCTTGTTCGTGATCATGACATTGGCGACGATGTCGTTCTTCATCTTCATCAAAACCTTGGCTGCAATGTCAATCTCAATATCGTCAGTTTTCTCCGGAACAATGCTACAAACCTCCGCCAAGACATCGAGACGGGACGTTGAGGAAGACATTGCTCTTATTCTTCTTCTTCTTTTTTCTCGAATGAGTCTTCAGTGTTTGTTAAAAGTGAGAAGGCCGGGTTAATGTTATATAGTGCTCCCACTTATAATTAGTAGTGGAGTACTAATCCTAGTCTGAATCGATTAGCCAAAAAACAAAAAGGCTAAATTGTAAATAGTAAATCTTAGGCTTCAATTATTCGAAGCCCTAGCCGATTCAATGAGCTAAATATTCTGATAAATCCAACGGTTTAGGATTAAAAAACAAATCAATCTCTAGATGTACAAAACTAAAGAAAATTAGATTATTACCTACATGTTGTAGGAAAGTGTATATATATATATATACACAAACAAACCGCTTACACTCACATGGAATAGAGCATTACTAACCCTCGTATAAGTTAAAATTCCCATTTAAAATTGATGTCCAAATCCAAATACTTTCGGGGTTTCTTTTAATGCCCGACCCATTTTTACTCTTTTTTTGTTGTTCGACCGCCAGGGACTTCAAGCGATTTCATAATTCATTTGTGGATTTCTCAATTTTTTTGTTTCTAATTTCTTATATACTTTGGTAACTAGTAGACCAACCCAATTTCTTTGATAAAATGAAGTCAATTTTTTTTTACTGAGATCAAATAATGTATAAACACACTTCATTCTCAAATAAGCACTAAAAACATATAATCCGGATGACAATAAAATAGTTAAACAATTTTTTTGCTATGATTTAAGGAGACAGTAATTGTGCTTGGGCAAAAGTTATTTAGCAGCATTTCATACCGTCTCGATTATCTATTTTGGCTTGGTGTCTTTGTTATGATAGTATAGTGCTATCCACACACCAAATTTGACTTCTCACACCTTCTCAATTTTGGCCATCAGATCGAATGAATTGAAGAATATCAATGACCAAATATTAACAAGGGTATGTAGGAAATAAAAATGTGTGTGAATAGCAGTATCCTTTTAATAAACTTCCCACATAGGTTGCACTACAACGACGTTGTATTTCTTTAGCATCCATTTGCGTTATGTCATGTTTCTGATCAGGAATTTATTGCTTATCTTCTTTTTTTGTTGACAATCTAAGCAACTTTGAAAGTGGTTAGCATGTTAATGTGGTACATGTTTGCCTTTTTTTTTTCTTTTTTTTTTTAAGATTCTTTGATTATTTTTGGGGATGCTTTTGTGCATAAGCGCTTTTCATGTCAGTTGCACAATCTCTAGGTCTTTGCAGGTTTTTAACTATTAATTTCAGGATTCAGCTATTTGAAAAGCTAGAAGCAAGTTTATTTTTTAGGGTCGATCAATCTCTTTCCATTATCTTTGCATGTCTAGTTTTTTAGGCTTGTTCATGGTGGGAAGTTTATTCCTGAATACTGTAAAGGGTTAGATATTCGTATCAATTCTTCTTTAGGGATTCAGCCCATTCCTCGCAAGGCTCGTACTATTCTCCGTGTTGTGGTCTATTCCTTGGTACCCGTGGTTTAAACTTAGAATGTATGGTTTGTCTAAATCAAATCCTAGTCTTGCTGCTTGTGGAGTCATTTTCAGAGATTGTTGTGGTTGGTTTCTTGGTGGTTTCTGTCAAGTATTAGCCATCACAATTCTTTTCTTTAGAGAACTTTAGTTGGAAAGTGACTCTTCTAGTGTTATTTCATTTGATCCTCCTTGGATTCTTCGCATGCAATGGTTTACTTGTTTGCCTCGTAGTTGCGAGATGATTCCCCTTCGTTGGTGGTTCTTGCAGCTTTGCTTTCAAAGTTTGCTAGCTTGTCTAGCTTCCGCTTCTCAAATTAATGTATATCCAAACTTTTAGGTGGCCGATTGCTTTAGCTAATTATGGAGTTGATGATCCAGGTGGTTTATCAGCATTTCGATTGGCTAAGACTGTGGTTCGAGAAATTTTCTTTCTCCAGTTTTCCTTTTTCATTGATGTATTTTTGTTATATGCGGGTTTTAGCTTCGTCCCCCCGCATGTATTTATTTTTTTATATCTCTTTGTTATTTAATAAAATTACGGAGGTAGGGGACATGGGGTTCATTATTTTGGGAAGTTAGCCCTTTCTAATGGCTCTTTGTGGAAAGGAAGTAGCCACTTTAAGGGGTGGATTGGAAAAACCAAAAACCGAAAACAAGGGAACCGAAACATAACCGAGGCCGAAAAAACCAAACTAAAAAAAAAATTGTACCGAATCTGTTGAACCGAACCAAACCGAATCTAGTTAGGTCAGTTTCAGTTTCTAGGGTTCGAAAACTGAACCAAACAGAACCGAAGTTCTTCAAAATGACGTCGTTTTGTAATTATTTTATTAATTAATCATCATATTCTAGAAACAGCATCGTTTTACCGCAAGTATAACCCTAAGGCTTTCTCGTTCTCCTCTCTCCCATTTTCCTAGTTCGCACAGCCTGAGCCTCTTCTCTCTCTCTCTCTCTCTCTCTCTCTCTCAGTCTTCAATCACTCTCTCAAACTCTCTGTCTCTCACTCCCAGCAGCGACCCGCGACCTTTCTCACTCTCAATCTCCCACACCTCACCGTCAGTCTCTCATCTCGCCATCAACTTCTTCTGGCCGTTTCGAATCTCGACAGCAAAAAGTTAGTCTCACACTCTCACTTCTCTGTGTTTAGTTTTCTGTTCTATTTATCTATTCAAATTGGTTCTGATTGGACAAATAGTGGCCTTTACAGATTTTCAATTATTAATTTGCATTTTCTGTTGATAAGATTATAGGAGGATTCATACTTTGCATTTTCTATTAATCTGCCAATTTTCTGGGTTTCTTTCTACAACAATATATTATATGTGTAGTGTGGTCATGAGAATTTGAGATATTTCAATAGATTGTAATTTTAGATTTTTCTGGGAGGGTTTTAGTATTTTGCTCACTGCCAAAATTAAAAAGTAAACCTTTTGGGCGTACTGGGTTGGTTTGCATGCCATCCAACTATATATCTGTAACTTTATAAATTGTAGAGAGAGAGAGAGAGAGAGAGAGAGAGAGAGAGAGAGAGGGAGGTCTTTGGAATGTATATTCTTTTCTACAACTATATTTATCTCCAACTTGTTTGCAAATATATTGAGTTAGAAAATGAGTCCAGAGACATTAGGTTTTAGCAAATGAATGGACTATGTTACAGATTGAAAGCTGTACTAATGCTTTCCTATAATTTGATGCAATATAATGAGATAACACACGTTATCTTTGATGCAATATATTGAGGCATGTGTTGGCATAATGCTTTCCTCTTTTCATCGATTAGTATGCCTTAGTACCTACACATGCTTATATCAGTGTAATAATCTATTAGCACCAGATTTTGTTTCACTTCCCCTTTATCTGTATGCATTGCATTATCAAATAATTTTTTTTTTTTGGTGTGGTTATACGGTGTAGCTAACTCATTATGCAAGTTCGGATTTTCATATTGTTGTAATTGTTTTGGTGTTATTATAGGCCGCCCAAGCGTTAGCAAGCAAATTGTCATTCAAACTTGAAATGGTTGAGCGTTGATCTTGAGAACTTGAAGAAGTATGTGCAAAGCATGGAACTTGAGATGTTTACTTGAATTTATGATCTTAGTTGTAATGTTTATTTTAAGTCGAATATTTATTTAAAGTTTGGACTTTGGAATGTTTATTTTAGGTGTGGAAGACTTGAACTTTGATGTTTATTTTAAGTTTGGACTTTTGGAAGATTTGAACTTTGATGTTTATAAAACTTTGGACTTTTGAAGACTTGATTGTAATTGAACTTTGAATGTTTATTTTCATTGTCTTCGATTCTATTGGAAATTTGGAAAATTTATTTTATTGATTATGTTGAAATGGGACTTTGAATTTATTTATACTCCTCTGGAATATGTATTACAAAATGGTTGCAAGCTTTGTTTTCTTAAGAATTTTTTTTGGTATTGGAAGAAAAAAAAAAAACCAAACCGAACAGTAATTTCGGTTCGGTTTCTGGTTTTGGCAAAAAACCTGTTGAGAATGAATCCCACATTGTTGGGAGGAAAAACCTTGCAAAGACTTATAAGATGTTGGGCTACTCCCTATATTGCCAATTGGTTTTATGGTGGAACCTCAACTTCTTCATGGTATCAGAGCAGGTTGTCACATGTGTGAAGTCAAATGGCCACACACGCTCCACGTCATCCTGTTGTATTGTCCACGTGTTAGGCTTGAATATTTGCCACACGTGAGGGGGCATATTGAGAATGAATCTCACATTGATGGGAAGAAAAACCTTGCAAAGGCTTATAAGAGGTTGGGGCTACTTCTTATATTGCCAATTGATTTTATGGTGGAACCTCAACTTCTTCAAAACCGAACCAAACGGAACCGAACCCACCCCTAGCCACTTTATAGTTGATGGCTAATTATCAGGGTCTTGATCCTTTCTGACTGTCTTGTACTGGTTTAGAAAATAAGACTACTATGGTAAACCAATAACCAAGTCTTATGTGTTAGATGGACTCGCCTAATCTTAATCTTCCTTTTCTAAAAAAATAGTGACGATCCTTCATGATTGACTTAAAAATCAATATATGCCTGGAAGTGCATACATTCACATTTCACAAAGTGTCATATGCGCTTACTGCATTAACTAAAAAGAAGTTAATATTGAAAGGACTAAATAGTTATTGAAAAAAAAAAAAAAAAAAAAAAAAAGAAAAAAAAAAGGGACTAAATAGTTAATTGAAAATTATTTATAAAAAAAAAAAAAAAATGTTGGATAACCTTCTTAGATCCAATTTCTGTATTTTAAAAATAATGAATGTACTACTTCGTTTCAAAAACAAAATTTTATATCCAAACAGCCAAACAGCCCATAAAATTCTTCTCTGTTTTACCAACTGATACATCAAAAACTAAAATTAAAAATCTTTTAATGTTAGAGCAGAGCACAAAAAGATTAACATTTGATACATATATCACCCTCCTGTTCGTAATCAGTGCTTAATCAGTGCTGTAAATCGGCCCGACACAACTCGTTTTCAAGTCGACTCAAATTTACATTGGAGGAGCTTGGCTTGCAACAGAAACAAACCAAGCTTTGAAGGATCAATTTGAATAATAATCATAAAGTATGTATGCATTCATGATATATATGCATTCATGAAATGTCGGCTACGTCCTTGTAACAATAAACTTAAAATCTATTAACAAAAAAGAAATTAAGTTTCACCCAATTCTCAACCTTGAATATATGAAATCCTCAGTGTCCAATAATGCTGTCACTTTTGTCATTGAGAAAACAGCTTACAACTGAGTATAATTTTCTGTATTAATGTGTTGTATGTATGGATAATTAGTAGCCTTTTATGAAGCTTACATTACACTTACACTGGCATTAACATAACCCAATATATATGCTTGATCACGACCAGAACTCACCAGAAATCATCGAAATTGACATCATGGAACTGCTGAGTCGTGCCTTTTGCAATGTCGAATAAGTCATCCATATCTCCTCTTTCAATCCCAAACATATTAGTTTCCTTCTGCTCCTGTGTTGCTGGTGTTGGTGCCAGTGAAGGCAATTTCCATTGTGGTGACAGTAGCACATCATTTGTTTGAAACTGCTTTCCAAGCCCAAAAATGTCATCATGGTTCTCTTGCTTCTCTGCTGGTGGTGGTAGTGATGGCGGTACCAGTAGAACCGGTGGTTGAAGTTGATTTTCACTCCCAAAAATGTTATTTCCTTGTTGCTCTTCTGGCGGAGGCAGCGGTGAAGGCATTTGCGATGGTGGTGAAAACAAAACCTGTGGTTGAATAAGTTGCTGCTGATGCTCTTCTTGTTGTATATAATTATGCAGCAATATTGGGAAATCGAAGTTCGTATAGCTTGCAACCTTTCCAAAGTGATTGCTTAGGGTTGATTGCCCATTTTTGTAATTTGATGAAAAATGGTTTGATGCAAAAGTTGGCTCGTTGCTTGATTGAGTACTAGGAAGACATACAAAAGTAGAACCAGGGGAAGTTCTAGTCATGTTACTACTTGGGTTCCGACAATGGCTTCTGATTTCTGGTTGATATGCTGTTGATGTGAAGGGTGATCGCTTCGGAAACTGATTTGAAGAACCTCCTGGAAAGTTTAATGGCGATGCAGGAAAACTTGATTCTGTAGTTTCTCTGGCCTTCCTCATCATGATTTCTTCTTGTTCCCGCTTCAAGGAGAGGCGATACTTCTGCAGAAAATAACGCTTAATCAAGGATTACAGAGCAAAGAATCTGTTGATGTTTCTTGTTATATGAATTTGCGAAGAAACAAACCTGCAAATGGCTTGAAACATTTTCTTTCCTCAGGCCAGGGACATTCATGTGCTGAAGTATTTTCTTTGGATGAGCACCTAAGTCAAGAAATAAATTAGCTACCATAATTCTGAATGGCACCAAAGCAAGAATAAAATTCAGCACAAAAAATAATATGAAGAGAGTCTGCATACGTGGGTGCAACCATATTGGCTAGAGTGGATGTGCTCTCCCCTATGAACCCAAGCTCGAATCCCCATCCCCGCAGTTTAGATTGCTTGTATAAAAAAAAATAAGAAGAGACTCTTACTATCAACTCCCAGCAATGTAACAGCTTGCACGAATTTCTTATGAAGCTCATTAGTCCAAACCATCTTTGGCTTCTTTTGGGCACAAGTTGAATCAGAATTATCTCCTTCCTTATCTTCGTTCATCCCTTCTGGATTTTTCCGTTTCAGCGATTTTCGACGGTTGATCTGCTTCTCTTTCTTCATAATCGATTCAATCTCCAAACCCTCATTTGATGTGTACTCCTGTTGGAACTCACCACTGCTGTCATCTGCAGTGAGATCTATCACTGCATCTCTATTGTTGTTGGTGGTGACTGCATCTCTATTGCTGATGAATGCAAATTGCCATAGGTTTTTTAGGCTGTCCGTTGTGAGTGGTTTAACAATGTAATATACTGCCCCTTTGAACAGCCCACCTAGCATGGCATTCTCATCATCATCATCAGACATAACTGCATAAAAATTAAGAAAGTTAAAATATAAAAAATTCAAAAATTAGAATAGAAAGTCCAGCAACATATGCTATCAGAGAGGCCTAACTCTATGGATAGAATGTTGCCAAACCTGGCTTGTTACATGTAAGAAGTAATTTTCTTCTTTAATGACAATGTGATATCATTTCATCAGATCAACGTCATAGTCAAAACCGTTCATTCTCTTTAATTATCACCGCAAAATATCATCTACAGAAAAATTTCATTAGATTCGGAGATGAATAAACAAATATGGATGGCTAAACAGTCTCCAAATTCAATGAGATCTTTTATAGTTGATCATTAAATGATGAGAAAGAGAATGAACAGCTCCTTTATGACATTTGTACGGTATAAGTACATGAAAAGTAATAGCAATAGTGTTGCAGACATTGGTTACGAAAATTGGCTAGGGCTCGTGTGTATGAAGCCTTAAACCCAAGTTTGAATTTCCTTTTCTATAAATTAGAATACTTGCCAACAAAAGAAAACAATGGTGCCTTTGAGATTGAGGACTTACTAACAACTGGTAATTTGGAAACTGCTCTCATTCTTTCTAGGAGCTCATATTTGTCCATGTCAGGCAAGTGAACCTCAGTCAGAACAAGATGAAGCTCATTTTCCTTCTTCTGAGCAATGGATAATGCATCACAGGCTCTTTTTGCTGTCAAAACTGATAGGAATTAAGAGTAAATTATGTTAGAAACTATCAGGGAGAAAAATAATTTAAAGATAATCATACCAAATTCAACTAAAAAAAGAGGAGAACTGTTTTGTTTTCTGCTAGTTACCTTTATACCCCAACTTACAAAGCATTATTGATAGTAAAGTAAGACATGCAGAATCACCGTCAACTGCCAAAACAGTGACACCTTCAAGTACTGGACTACAATTCTTCAGAGATTCGACTGGGACAGCCTTCTCATCATTCATGGCTTCGCACGATTGCTATAATCTTACAAAAGATTTTACGAGAAAAATAACCCGTAATTTGTGCAGATATTTGAAATCCTTATACAGTACAAGTTTGGGGCTGAGTTTTGTAACTTACCTGAAGAAAGTAGTGTTGTATGTTCTAACAATTTGTTACAGAAAATGTATGAGAAGTATTGTTAATTACAATTCTGAGGTGATAAACATTTTGTTTCTTCAGCAAATCAGGTAAGTTGGGTATAGATTTGAGCATCCATAGTTTTTCAAATATTTTGAACAAGTAGAAGTTGTTTGGGAGTCCAAATTTAAAGAGAGACTGTAACAATAATCATTAATTACTATAACAAAGTCAAAAGTAAAATTGGCATGATAATCATACTTAGGAACAACTGCCGGTTATAGAAGAAGAAGAAGGTGGTCAAGGGTAACTAAATAATTACATACATGTGTGTTTTATTCAGTTACCCTCCTGTTACGGATTTGTTTTGACCAGAATGTCATGTACGTTTCAAATCTTTTTATGGCATGTTTACTTGGAATGAGGGAAGAATGGAGAATGAGATGAACTAGGTTCCAATTCATCATTTAATCTTATTCATGATTTTTCTGGTATTAATTTACGAATTGTAGCATGAAACCAACATACTTTAGATTCAGTATGCTTTAGTAAACGCATGTAGTTATCAACCGAAACAACTTCAATGTAAATTTCAAGTAAATGAGATAAACATATCATTAGCCACATAATTAAGAATTTCGGCGCAATGCAATTAGCTCCAACGTACAATCGTGATTCTATATGCGTTTCTCAAGAATTGGAATTTTTCAAGTAAATAAACATATGCCATTAGAAGCACAATTAAAAATTTTGGCGCAATGCAATGAGCTCGAACATGTAGCCGCGATTTTGTATGTGTTAGTAAAAGCACGAGAAGCCAAGAATCAAAACAATTTCAATATCTATTTGAAGTAAATAAACAAGCATTAACAGCATAATTAACAATTTTGGTGTAACGCAATGAGCTTAACGTACAGTGGTGGTACGAAAACCTGAAAATTGACAGCGCACACAATAATATAATGGAAACCTGAGAATTGGCCACGCACACAATATTTTAAAGGAAACCCGAAAATCGAATCGCACACAATAATCTAGAGAAAAGGATGAAAAATGGGGAGCACGACAAGCTTAGTGACAGACATTGTCTAGTTAAAACGTAACATGTGTTCCAAACTCATGACCATGCCGTGCCAACCAAAGGTGGTTCCTTAACCAGCTATGTTATTTGTTCCACATATCGCATCAAATAAAAGAGCTACTTGCAACATTTTTTCCATAGCAAACTACAAGTTGTTTGAGATTTGATTTCACTAGATGTCAATTGGAACTCGGAATTTACATCAATGTAGTTCGATGATGAACCCATCAGACTTGAGGTAGCATTACAGCAAAACAAAAAGAGGTAGCTTTAAAAAATTCAAAAGAAACACACCAGAAATCTTGCTTTGATCACTTAATGAAGATGCAAAAACCCTAAACCCTATGTTAACCTAAACCCTAATTTTTTACAAAAATACACATGGCAAGCTCATGAGGGGTAGGACTAACTTAACTATACATCTTTAAATAATATTCCTAAATAGCTGCAGCAAGGGCCTCAGATCTGAAAATGCTTAGTCAAACAAAAGACGACGTCTCACGTACTTGGGGAGATTTGAACTCGACGGTTTTCTCTTTTCTTTGCTAGTTTCAGCTATCTGACTATCAGTATTCTGGGTTAAGTCTTCTCCCAGTTCTGTCTCATATTTTGTTTTGGCAGAACGGAAAAATTTTGTGATACTTAGCTAGACACCTTCTGATCCTGGTGTTTCTGGCTTTCCACCAGTCGTTTTTCTTCTTTTCAATTGTTTCAGTTCCTGCAACTTTTAGGCACACAGGCTTGTAAGATTTTGCTTAATTCATAACAGGACACCATGATCATTTAGTGCCCTTGAAAAAAGCCTGGTAAGAGAGTTGGAAAACGAAACCAAAAATAAGAAAAAAGAACATTAAAAGGGGAGAGAAATTACACCTTCTCCTGCAAAAATCTGTCGACTTCCACCGGGAAAGCAGCATGGACGAGGTCCATATTTTCATCGGTCAACAAAAAGCAACACCCTCCACTAATATCTATCGTAGGAACATCAGACTCATCCAATGGACTAAAGGATTCATCAACCTCCATAACATCATCTTGTTGCATATCTGAGTCCTCCGGAGGGATTGAGCAACTGACACAACCCAATGTAGGTGCAGCTATTTTCCACTTGACCACATAAAATTGGTGCCCATATCTTATCTTCAAGCGGTCTATGGAATTGAACTCATACTGCCCATATAACAAACTTTTCACGGGATATTTAGCCATTTCCCTCAAAAAAATAGTTGAAAGCATAGGCAGCATCCTCTGGCGAATATAAGACGGTTCCCACCGCTGATGATAAGTCAAGAACTGAACCACCATCTCAGTCTTTGAACTTTCCCATGAAACTCTAGGACCGTCATTTTCTGTGCAAAAAATTTAAATTTGCACAGTGAAAATGGCAAGGTACATTCACAAAACAACATATGCAAGAGACAAACTCCTTTCTGAAAAACAAATGTTTTCTTGAGCCCTACCGGATCCATTCTATGTAAAAGAAATTGTTCCATATTTGTACCAGTTATAGGAAGAATGTCGAAACATAACATTGAAGTAACCATGGTTGTTGCGCAAATACATTTCAATAATCTCATCATTGGGGAAGTTTGGCTCCAGTGCAATCTTGCTGAGAACTTTCAATCGCCAGTTCTCTCGCTTCTTCTGCTCCTTTTCCTTATAATCTTGGTAAAACCCCACACCTGACAGATTTGTCAGGCAGTGAAGTTGGAGACAATATCCACATCGTTAGGGTGGGGCAGGCCCGGCGATCTAAAAATCCAACAACATGGAATACAGAGAACCTTGCTAACTATTGTAACAAACACTATCTGAATTCGACTTATGATGGGCCTGTAAATATATGATCATGACCATAAGTCCTAAGGCCTGCTATTTGTTTCAGATTCGTATAGAAAAGTCCCAATGTAAAGTGATATACTTAATCCTTATTTGTGAAGGATTGAATGAAAGTATGAAAACTGGTTTTAACACTTTGTATACAATAAGTTAACTTATTCAATATTGAATAAGGATTCTAATAGGAGAATTACATGGATTGATTGTGTATAAATAGTAGCCTCTGCTCTCACAAAACATACGCTCAATATTGAACTAAGACCTATTGTTAGTTTGAGTATTATTGGTTTTGACAGAGAGGAGAAGATCTGCTAGTTGTTTGATCATGGCTTCATCTTCTACCGCTGCAGGTTAGTTTATATTTCATACTTGTAGTATGTAAATAGTTTTGGTTATTCATGGTTTATTTAACTTGACTAAGATATCTAGGAGGCTTTATTCATTCTTACATGTGGTATCAAAGCCTAAGTTTTAGTTAAAAAACTCGAATTAAAAAAAAATAATAATAATAGGGCCCCTAAAGGTTTCGAACTCAGGAGCTGTGTTTATGAAAAACAAAGTTAATGTTTGTTTGGTATAATTGGGGCTTTTTGTTCGAATTTGGGTTCAGAAAACTGGGTTTCTGTTCGAATTGGGGTTCATAAAGAGCAGTCAATCTAGATTATAAATAATTCATTACTTCCGCTGCACTATTTCGTTTTCAATCTGGATCCTTACTGGTATGTGTTTCGTTTTCGTCTAATTCAATCTTTGCTGATTCATGAGAAAGTGAAATTTTTTTTGTTTACTGCATTTCTCCATGATTTTGAATCTGAGTGCCTCATTCTAATAGATACTATATGAGATTCAGAAGCAATACAAACTCAACAGACTTGTACGAATTAGATTTAAAATGCATATATGTTAATTATGATCCCCATGTTATCGTGTGATTCTTTATTTTTATAAAATATTGCTAAAAGTTGAAATCTTAATTATCTAGTTTTAATTAAGATGACTTAAATTATTGCATCCAGACATCTCCAATAATTGATTGGTTTTGCTTGATGGGTCAAAAACTCAACAGTTCAATTTCAAAAATGTATGCATGTTATATACTGCATATTTTGTTTTTTGAAGATTGTGTTATCTGTTAATCAAATGGAATTATGTGTGATGAGTATTGAACCATCTATTGATACATATTCCGAAAAGTGGACAGTTTTTTGAATTGTTTCATCTATGTGTATCCTTTATCATTGAGACTACATATATGGTCAAATTGGTTCAAATTTTGTTTTGTAAAGTTTAACTAGTAGTAGAGAAATCAGGAACCTATTGGTTCATGTTTACTGATTTCATTATGATCTGCTGCAGTTTCACTGAAAACGGCAAGTGTTCTGATTCTCACTGGTGGAAGTAATTCAAGAAGTGGAGACGCGAGATCAAGTTGCTATTGACACTCAATGAATTTGACATTGCAATTGACAATCCACAACCCCCATTATTGACTGACAAAAGTTCCAAGGCTGAGAAAGCAGAGCACGAGAGGTGGTGGAGATCAAATAAATTGGTATTGTCTATTCTGGAGGCTGGCATGACTGATCATGTTAGAGGAGGTATCAAACAACATGACCTTGATGTTGATTACTTCAAGGCTATTGAGGAGAAGTTCCAAGAACCACAGAAGGCTGAAATTGGGCACTACATGTCACTCTTGACAACCTACAAGTGTGAGGGTAATGGCTCAATTAGGGATCACATTCTGAAAGTCTCAGATGCTGCCGTGAAACTCAACTCAATGGATGTACATATTTCAAAGACTCAACTGGTTTTTATGGTGCTTCAAGCACTCCTTACTAAATATTTTCAACTGAAAGTCTCATATAACACTCAAGGGAATCTCTAAACACTTGATGAGCTCATTGCTCAATGTGTCCAAGAAGAGAAAAGACTGAAGCAAGACAAGGGCAAGGAAATTGAAGCAATGAACCTTGTACATGCATCCAAAGGAAATAGCAAGAAGGGTGGCAGATTTAATCCAAGTAAGAACTCTAAGTCTTGTGATAATGTCTTTAAATCTGGTATGCCTGCTAAAAATACTGAATCCTCTAAGAAATCTGTCAATCTTAAAGTTAAAATTAAAGATATAACTAAGCTTAAATGTTTCTTTTGCAAAACCAAAGGTCATTATAGAAAAGATTGTGAAACTTTTAAGGATTAGCTGAGGAGTAAGGGTAATACTGATGTCTATGTCTGTGAGGAGTCTAATTTGGTTGAAATTCCAGCTAATTCTTGGTGGTTTGATACTGGTGCATCAGTTTATGTCACAAATTCATTGCATGGTTATGAAAAACAAAAGCAAACAAATAAAATGAATTATAGTGTTTTTGTTGGGGAAGGGACTAAGGTTGCTACAGAAGCTATAGGGAAAGTGAAATTGAAATTATGATCTGGTTTTATACTTGAACTAAATGATGTACTTTTTGTGCCTACAATGAGAAGGAACCTGGTTTCTGCATCAAAACTAACTAAACAGAATTTGGTTTTTCTTGGGGATAATAAGGCTATAAAGTTTTTTCAAAAGAATAATTTAGACTCAGTTTTGGGAAAAGCTTATTTACATGAAAACCTTTGGCAATTGGATTGTTCTCTTGAAAATGATTATGTGCATGTTTTAAATGTAAACACCAAAAGGATGCATGATTTTGAAAATTCTTACATTTTGTGGCATAAAAGGTTGGGACACATTTCGAAAGAGAGAATTTTACGATTATCTAAATCCAATTTGATTCCCTCATTTGATTTTCAAACCAAAAGTGAATGTGTTGATTGTTTAAAAGGGAACTTGACTAATACTAGAAAACTAGAAGCTAGGAGGAGTCCAAATCTACTGGAAATCATACACACTGATGTATGTGGTCATTTTCCAATTAAAATCATATGTGGGAACAACTATTTTGTGAATTTTATTGATGACTTCTCTAGATTCAGTTTTACTTATCTCATTAGTGAAAACTCAGCCGTTCTTAGGTGCTTCATAATTTTTAAAACTGAGGTTGAGAAACAATTAAATAGAACTATTAAGATTGTTAGATCGGATAAGGGAGGAGAGTATTTTGGCAGGTATACTGAGGTAGGTCAACAGAAAGGACCTTTTGCTCTTTATTTGGAGAAACATGGCATCGTAACACAATATACGACACTTGGAACACCACAGCAGAATGGAATCTTAGAAAGAAGGAACAGAACTTTGATTGGGATAGTGAGGAGCATGGTGTCTAGAGCTAAACTTCCAACATTCTTATGGGGAGAAGCACTCAAAACAACAACTTATATACTCAACAGGGTGCCAACCAAAGCTGTTTCACAAATCCCTTTTGAAATTTGGACTGGAGGAAAACCAAATTTTGATTATTTTCATGTTTGGGGCTGCAAGGCTGAAGCAAGGTTCTATAATCTACATGAGAAGAAATTAGATGCAAGAACTCAGTCTTGCTATTTTGTTGGCTACTGTGAAAAGTCCAAAGCGTTCAAGTTTTATGATCCATAAGCTCATTCAAGAATTCAAGAGACACAATGTTGTTTTTCTAGAAAACCAAGATGTGGCAGATTTGAATCAAGATGAATTTAATTTTGAGGAACAATTCTCGGATGAATATGTCTCTCTTGCAGAAAATTACAAGATTCTTCCCATATTCCCGCAAAAGATTAGTCCAAATAAAGAAGAAGATCATCAAATGGCAGATTATGGATTTGAAACAAAAACTACATCTGATCAAACTCGGTTGGAAGATCATGTTGTGCAAACACAACACAAATTGAAAGTTCAGAAGCACCTCAAGCTGAACCTGAATTAAGAAAATCAACAAGAACAAAGAAGTCAACCATATCAAATGATTATGTCTATTTGCAAGAATCTAAGTATGACATAGGTGATATTGATGATCCCATCACCTACAATCAAGCTATAGAGAGCTCACAATCAATCTTATGGGTCAATGCAATGAAGGAGGAATTAGAATCGATGAGCAAAAACAAAGTCTGGACATTGGTCAAACCTAATTCCAAAATCAAGCCTATAGGTTGTAAGTGGGTTTATAAAACCAAATGAGACTCTCAAGGAAGAATTGAAAGATACAAAGCTCGATTAGTTGCAAAAGGGTTCACTCAAAGAGAATGTATTGATTACAACGATACTTTTTCACCTGTTTCATCAAAAGATTCCATAAGGGTCATAATGGCTTTGACTGCACATTCGATTTGGAGCTGCATCAGATGGATGTCAATACGACTTTCCTAAATGGAGAGCTACAAAAAGATATTTATATGAGGTAGCTGATTAGATTTGTTGAAAGGGGGAAGGAAGATATGGTTTGTAAATTAAATAAGTCAATTTATGGTCTCAAACAAGCTTCAAGGCAATGGTATCTCAAATTTGATCAAGTGGTTACAACTCATGGTTTCACTAAAAATAAGTTAGACGACTGCATCTATCTTAAGTTCAGTGGATCAAACTTCATTATTTTGGTGCTATATGTCAATGACATAATACTGGCCAGTTCTAGTTCTCAATTACTGCAGAACACTAAGTCCATGCTTAGTGTTAAGTTTGATATGAAGGACCTTGGTGAAGCTCATTATGTTCTTGGAATAGAGATTATGAGAGACAGAAGGCGGAGACTTTTGGGTTTATCTCAGAAGGACTATATTGATAGAGTGCTAACTCGGTTCAACATAGGGCATTACAATGGAGGCCACGTTCCTATCAACAAAGGTGATAAATTCACCAGAGCACAATGTCCCAAGAGTGAAATTGAAGTGAAAAAGATGAGAGAAAAACCTTATGCCTCGTTGGTGGGTAGTTTGATGTATGCAAATGTTTGTACGAGACCTGATATTGCCTTCATTGTTGGCATCTTAGGTAGGTTTCAATCAAATCCTGGTGAAGCTTATTGGACTGCGGCATAGAAGGTATTGAGATATCTGCAACGGACCAAGCCTTTCATGCTCGTCTATGGCAAAGATCCACAGCTAGAAGTCACTGGATATACTAATTCAAATTTGGCTGGAGACTTAGATGAAAGAAAATCCACTGGAGGCTATGTCTTTATGCTTGGAGGTGAAGCTATTTCATGGAAGAGTTCTAAGCAGTCTATTATAACAACATCTATCATGGAAGCAAAATTTGTAGCCTGTTTTGAAGGCAGCAAGCAAGCTATTTGGCTCAGGAATTTCATAAGTGAGTTGAAGATAATGGATTCAATTCAAAAACCGATGAAGATGTTTTGTGACAATGCGTCGGCTGTGTTTTTCTCTAAAAGCAATAAGAGGACTTCTGCTAGTAGACTGATGGATGTAAAATTTCTAAAAGTTTGAGAAATGATGAAGGAATGAGCTATAGAAGTACAACATTTGAATACAAATCTCATGGTTGCAGATCCTTTGACTAAAGCTTTACCAATTGAAGTTTTCAAAGCTCATGTTACTCGAATTGGAGTGTAGGAATCTTTTGATCAATGGGAGTAGTTGCTGGTACATAAGTATTGAAGGTGATGACATCTTTGTAGGTTTATAATTTGAGTTATTAGTTAGTTTTGCTTCAATAATTTTGTTTCAACTAGTTTTATGTTTTAGCTAGTTTTGAATAATTGAATGTTTTCATTTGAGTTCAATTTTTCCAGATTATCTGTGATTAATTGTTCTAGAAGATAAATTTTGTTTTATGGTTCTTACAATGCTTTAAAGTCAGTTTTTGATTTGATAAAGCAATTGGTGGAATTATAAAGTGTTGTTCATAGTATTACTTATGATCTTTCGGGATTTTGGTTTAATTAATTACTTGGATTATGAATCATGTTATTCAAGTGGTTTGAATATTGAGATGATTACGATTTAGTATCATGTGTTGATGTTAAATGTTTTGGCTTCAAAAGTGGGAGCAAACTTGTTTTGAGTTTGTCTTTAATTAGTTGGTTCACAATGTTACAAAGGTGCCAATTGAGTATTTGTGATTTTGTAATTAGCTCTGTATTGTAGCAAGAGTGTGAATTTCTCGATTCAATACTTTGAAATGCATTGATAGATTGTTTGTGATGTAGTAATTTTTCATTGAGATTTAGTGATCACTTCTATAATGATCTGAATTGTTGTGCGATGGTTTTGGGTCATGATCAAGTGGGAGAATGTAAGTATATGATCATGACCATAAGTCCTAAGGCCTGCTATTTGTTTTAGATTCGTATAGAAAAGTCACAATGTAAAGAGATATACTTAATCCTTATTTGTGAAGGATTGAATGAAAGTATGAAAACTGGTTTTAACACTTTGTATACAATAAGGTAACTTATTCAGTATTGAATAAGGATTCTAATAAGAGAATTACATGGATTGATTGTGTATAAATAGTAGCATTCGCTCTCACAAAACATACGCTCAATATTGAACTAAGACCTATTGTTAGTTTAAGTATTATTGGTTTTGATAGAGATGAGAAGATCTGCTACTTGTTTGATCATGGCTTCATCTTCTACTGCTGCTGCAGGTTAGTTTATATTTCATACTTGTAGTATGTTAATAGTTTTGGTTATTCATGGTTTATTTAACTTGACTAAGATCTCTAGGAGGCTTTAGTCATTCTTACAGGGCCCACTGTGTTGATATGATATAACATACTAGAAAGGGTGATATACTCAAGGTGATGCCTAAGTATCAGAATAGGAAATCAACATACCATATCACAGGAAGAGCAATTGCATTTGAACCCCTCTGACTTTTTCATGCAACCCTCACCAACTGTGTTGATACAGAATTCACTGGAAGATTTGAAATGAGTTCTTTTGCTGCCGGGATGCCCATAAAAAGAATAATGAGAAAATTTTGTCTTTAATGGGCTCTCATCCAATCTGGGTATGCTATCATCCACAGATTTCATACCACCTTAAAAGAGAGAAGCATCACCATTGCCTATTTCACATAACCTGCATGAAATGTGATCTTTAGTTCATTTCATAAAACATTTTAAGGAAAAATGAAGCCAGTTAGTATCATACCTACTTATTATCTCATCTTCACAAAAACTTTAGGCAAAAGGAAGAGCTGTATCAAGCCTAATGCCTTGGACCCCATTTAAATCGTGGTCATTTCCAACCAAAAGAGAGAGAGCAATCAAGTGGTTCCTCTTCAAACCAAGACCAGCTTCGATATCTGACATATAGTAACATTCAAATGATTCCTGAATACAATGAGTTTCTCTTAGTGCCTGAAAAGATAGTAAGGCAAGAGAACTGGCAAGATAAGACATATGAGTTCATATGCATAAAAATTATATAAGAACAAGCAAAAACAATTGCTGAAGCTGGGGACAGTTCAACTTACTGAGACATTAATACTTACTTTGGAATTGGATCAAAAGGTTTTTATTACATATTTAGCCCCAAAGAGGAATGCATCACTGTCAAATGTAATGCAAGCATCTACATGACCATCGCCATTTAACTGCGCACACAATGCTTCAGCTTCTCCTTTTGCTTTTAAAACAGGCATCCCAAGAAGGTTCAAGTAGTTCTTATAAAACCACTTTTAGTAAATAACTGATAAGCATTCAAAATGCCTCACCAACAAACCAAAAGTTATCCATGTTGCCCGAAGAAATAATACAAATTCAAACAGAATTAAACTGATCGCAAAATTTTTAGGAAGAAAAATGATCACGGTGTTGAGCAAAAATTGTACACAATATGTAAACAAATAATTCACTTGACACAATTTTACCCTCGTTCATTTTTCCAAAGAGGGTTTTATTAATTTGAGTTCAACCCATTCTAAACTATGCTTCTATTAATTACAATCATTTGTTAAAAAGGAAAAACCCTTTGATTCCAATATGAATAAATTGTAACTTGAGGATTTTGGTGTTTGTTTGATTTTGCAACTGCGCCTAGGTCGAGCCCTAGATTGCCTACATACCCTCTTGAGGAATCAAGTCACTCGTAGTTCTTTTGATTTGGTTTGAGTTTTTTAGTGAGTGAATGACCCACTAAAGAAAGATTTTGTATTCGGTGAATTTGGTTGAATGAACTTGGTGAATGTGGTTAAGGCAAACCAGGATTCAATTTTGGGTCTTTGTCTTTATATGGTTGCATCTAGGTTGAATCTCTAGATTGCCTAAGTATCCTTGGTGGAATCTATTTGTACCATACTTGACCAATCTCGAAACTACCAAGCACCGGTCAACTTTATACCTTCAAGGATCCATTGAGGGGTTCATGTTGAGGCACCTCTGCCGAAGCACAAGAGTTTCCCTCCAACCAGGAGGCTAATCACAACACGACACATGTCAACGTTATAATAAAGTTCATAGAGTCCCACATCGACCGCGGACAAAAGCTGGAAACTCTTCTCAACTATAAAAGAAGATCATTCTCCTACAATGAATCCTTAATGTCATTATTGTACTTAAACTGGTCATCAAAACCTACTAATGACGGTTATGCTTAAACTTATGTATTTGTGTAAACCCTTCATTATTAATGAGAACTCAACTACTTCATGGACGTTGCCAGACTTAAGGTGAACTATGTACATCTTATGTTTGTTTCCCTATCTCTATCTCTTCACACATTATCATCACTAGGTGACCAAAGCAATCATGCGAAGGTCACAAACTTTACATTTTACGTTGTTCCAAAGTCTTCACTGATTTTTTGCATCAACATTTGGCGCTGTCTGTGGAAACGACACTTATTCCTACTCTCTCCAGCTTAGCCAAGCTAGTTTCTATCATTCGTACACTCTCTTTTGATCAGGCATCCCTCTCCAACATGGGAAGCGAAGGAAGCCACAGCACGTAGAACGATACCTCTCTCGTACCTAGTGTGAGACATCGAATGAAGGAAAGAAAGAAATTTTCTCTTCAGGCTAAGGTCAAAGAGCTTAAGGCTCAAAACAACAAGATAGTAATGAAGAATGAGATCCTCCAAGAAAAGTATGAGAAACTCTTCGAGATGCTCCACGAGGCTAGGTAGACTCAATCTCACAAGCTCATTGCACATGTGGATGGTAACCATCACTTGTGTGCCCCCCAACATAAAGGGTCACCGGTCTTCAACATGGATACTCTTAATGAGGAGGGAACTACCCATCAATATGTTGATCAACATGAGACTTTTCTCAACCCAACAGCTTCAATCTGAAGCATGAGAAGTGGAAAGAGGCACTTCCTCACAGAATGAGTGGAAAAATCGAAAGCTGTTTATCGCAAATGACGAGACTTCTTGAGGCAACATCGAGAAAACCTCATCCACATAAGCTCAAGGATCAAAAACCCAAAGGTCAATGAAGGGCTCAATCCCCTACCACAACGTAGGCCAGCCCTCATTCCAGGAAAAGAACGACAAGCCTTTAATGGACAAAAAGGTGTAGGAGACTCAGAGGATTTCCAATAGGCACGTCCTGGAAACGAGTATGGTGAATCCAGGGAAAGGTCACATGCCTTTGACCAAACTTCCCTACTTCCAAAGGATGAATGAAACTTATGAAGAAGCTTTCTAATGGTGCCTGACTCTACTCAAGACCCTCTTATCTTGCAGCTCCTCGAAGAAGTGAACAGGCTAAAGGTCGAGCATCAGGCCAAAATACCTGATTGGAATCAGCCAAAGCCAGGCCCTCTAACAAGAAGGATCATTTGCACCCCTCTACAAGGAAAAACTAAACATAAACTTGGCTTACAATCGTGTACTAAGATGGAAGATCCAATTGAGCATATCCACGTCTTTGAATATACCATGGCATATCGAAGACACAATGATGAGGAACGATGTCTTATATTCACCTCAACTTTCTCTGGTGGAGTTCTCAATTTGTATTGTTGTCTTCAAACTAATAATGTGGATTCCTTCGCTGAGCTAAGAAAACTCTTTGTGGCTCAACACATCTTCCAAGTTGATCGCTTACACTCCACTAATGACTTATACACCATTCGTCAGAAGTCGGACGAGTCATTGAGTGACTATGTTGGTCGCTTCAATCACAAGCACTCTTGTTGTGCTGAGGCTAATGATAAAACAACACTCAAAGCCTTCACGGTAGGCATGCATGAATGCTTCTTCAAGTACATAATCAATGTTAACACTTGGAAAACTTACTCTTAGGTGATGATACAAGCTTACAATCATGCCTTCACCGAGGCAATGACATACCAATGGAACCCTCATATGATTAACCCCTACCAACAAGTAGGGAGTGGAAGTCAAGTTCTACCAAGTGAGAAGGTTTTGGCCATCCAGACACTCATTGCATCCTCTCCTACCTTACTTAGCTACCCGCTAAGTCACCAAATGTATTCGTCTATTGGTAAGAGAAAGAATTTTTACTCTCAACAAGCTCATTACAACAAAAGGGATAAAGGTTCGTATCAAGACAACCAAGGGTGAACATACCTTTAACTATTATGACCCTGGGTCAAGCCTCACTCTTTCAAAATGAGGGACTAAGTGCTGAAGGAAATGCTTTTACAAGAAGGCATACGTGTTACAAATGTTTTGACCTTCAACCGTTTAAGATCCTTTGTAACACAAGTCATTCGGAAAATATTTATTGAAGAGGGAATTCAGACAACTTTGTCTAAGTCTTTTACATTCCTAGCAGTGGAACACTTGGTCTATGCTGACCTACCTCTATACTCTAAGTCAGAGCTTCAGCATGCGTATTTGACATAAAGTAAGTGAAACTAAGTGTTACAACCTACATGGTTCACATATCCAAACAATGGATTCCTTTATGCATAGCAAAACATTCATAAGCGTCAATCAACATAAACATCATACATTTCAACACATTCATACATAAGCCAACTGAGCTTCGAAGGGGTGTCAACATGCATTTTGCCATTCGGAACTTGCTACAATGTACCTCTGCAACTTGCCCTTATTTTCACCAACTAGGTGATGAAGGAACTTACCTTCGTATCACCAACCAGGTGGTGAAAGATACAACTAGTACTTTAATAAACATTTTTGCTCAACAACTCACCACTCTTCTTACCAACTAGGTGATGAAGGAACTCATATTTGTATCACTAACCAGGTGGTGAAAGATACAACTAGTACTTTAATAAACATTTTTACCTCGGCAACTCACCACTCTTCTTACCAACTAGGTGATGAAGGAACTCACCTTCGTATCACCAACCAGGTGGTGGAAGATACAACTAGTACTTTAATAAACATTTTTGCCTCCAAACGGATGACAAAAGAACTTACCTTCTTTTCACCAACTAGGGAAGAACAATACATCCTGCACCTGTGGATTCTTAGCATTCATAAGCAGTCGAAAATTTTCAAGTCAAAAAATTTCAAGCCTTACAACTCAGAAAAGGCATATACAAACTCAACAAAGCCTTCCACACTCTTGCTCAAGAGTGTGGAAGCAAAATCGTATTATATGGTTTAACAAACCTCCAACAACTACAACATGTAGAATGTCTTCCACACTTTTGCTTAAGAGTGGGGAAGCAAAATCTACTTATATGGTTCCTCTGAACTTTCAACTACTACAACATGTAAATTGCCTTCCACACTCTTACTCAAGAATGTGGAAGCAAAATCTATATATGTGGTCTCTCCCACACTTTCCTGTCCCTAGTTCAAAAACAAACAAAAAAAACAAAATTTGCAAACAAAAAAATCCAAAATTAATTAATTATTAATTATTAATTGCTAATTATTAACGAAGCAATTAATTAATTATTAATTATGACATGTGGAGAAGCCCAACAAAACTTCAACACATAAGAGATGACTACAACATGTAGATTGCCTTTCACACTCTTGCTCAATAGTGTGGAAGCAAAATCAAGTTATGAGGTCCTATAAAGAGCATCCCACACCCTTTAAGGGAGAGAGCTTCCCACACCCTTGAAAGGAAAAAGCCTTCACACATTTTGAGGGAGGAAACCACCCACACCTTGAAATGAGGAAGCTTCATACTTTGCCTAACTACAAATAATTTCAAAAAGCATTCCACACTCTTGCTCAAGAGTGTGGAAGCAAAATCTATTTATGTGGTTCAAAAAAGCTTCAACCAAAAAGGCTTCACCTATAAAACTTCAACCAAAAAGCTTCACCTACAAAGCTTCAACCAAAAAGACATATAAAGCTTCAACCAAAAAGTTTCACCTACATAACTTCAACCAAAAAGCTTCACTTACAAAGTTTTAACAAAAAAGCTTCACCTACAAAGCTTCAACCAAAAAGCCTCACCTACAAAGTTCAACAAAAAAGCTTCACCTACAAAGCTTCAACCACTCAAGCTATGTGTCCAAAGGAAAAAGCTTCACCTACAAAGTTTCAACCAAAAAGCTTCATCTACAAAGCTTCAACCACTCAAGCTATGTGTCCAAAGGAAAAAGCTTCAACCATTCAAGGTATGTACACAAAGGAAAAGGTTTCAACCACATTTTCTTTTCTCACCAAAAAGAAAGAAGGAATTGGGCTTAAGAAAAAATATATATACTTGAACTACATTCCAAAAAAGAAAAAAAAGGAGGAGAGAATTTTTGAAGTCTTTTTTCTAATGACTTAAGAATATCAAGTCATCTCCTTCAGCTGTCCTCTTCGCTTGGAAACTTGGGGGACTCCTACTATGTGCTACTACACTTCGGTACTCAGAAGTTTCGTGATTACTCAGTGACTTGGATTTTTCAAGTCCCCAACCGAGAAGCTTTCTTCACTTGGGAACTTAAGGGAGCACTGTTTGTACTTGACCAATCCCAAAACTACCAAGCACCGATCAACTTCATACCTTCAAGGATCCACTGAGGGGTTCATGCTGAGGCACCCATGCCGAAGCATAAGAGTTTCCCTCCAACCAGGAGGCCAATCACAGCACGACACATGTCAACATCAGAATAAAGTTCATAGAGTCCCACATCAACCGCGGACAAAAGATGGAGACTCTCCTCAACTATAAAAGAAGATCTTTCTCCTACAATGAATCCCTAATGTCATTATTGTCCTTAAACTGGTCATCAAAACCTACTAATGATGATTATGCTTAAACTTATGTATTTGTGTAAACCCTTCACTATTAATGAGAACTCCTTTACTCCGTGGACGTAGCTAGACTTAGTGTGAATCACGTACATCTTGTGTTTGCTTCCCTATCTATATCTCTTTACACATTATCATCACTAGGTGACCGAAGCAACCGGGCTAAGGTCACAAACTTGACACTTCACGTTATTCCAAAGTCTTCACTGATTTTGTGCATCAACAAAATCAAACTAGCGTGGTTCGAAATGTATTTGTTGGGATTTGATGCCTTGTGCAGTTTAGTCTCTTGCAGGCGAGGACTTTGAGTCACTTGGAGCTGGACATGGTTTCATGCCATTTGAGACTTGTCGCGGCTTCGTGCCATTTGAGACTTGTCGTGGCTTCTTGCCATTTGAGATTCACGGGGCTTCATACCATTTGAAATTTGATGGGGCTTCGCGCCATTTGAAATTTGATACAGCTTCGTGCCATTGAATCGACTTTGTGCCATTTAAAGTGGCTTTGTGCCATTTGAGCGTCAAGTAAAATTAGGTATATTTTGTGATGAACCCACTAACATTTGGGCATTTTGACTTTGGATTGGTGCCATGTCTTTTGTCTCCGCATTTCAGGCTTCATGAATAATTTCAACTTGATGGAGGCCATATTCATAAAGCACACGAGTGTGGCATGGAGGTTCATCCATCCTTCTTTTATTTCTTGGACAAAAGACATAGAAGCAGCAATTGACATCTTCCTTTAAGAGGTTTTTGTCTTGTTTCTTTGTGGGGTCAAGTTTAAATAGTCTTTTTATAGGATTGGAACCTTATGTGAACATCATTTTAAATATGGGAAAGGGATCCTCTCCGGATCTCTTCCACTAAGTCCATCAAGGCTACAAATCTGGGCTTTTGAAATTTGATCAAACGGTTAAAATTATTATAACTTTTAAAATAGGTTCCTGTTTGTAGCCGTTGGATCAAATTTCAAAGGCCCGGATTTGTGGCTTTTGTGGACTTAGTGGAAGGGATCCGGAGATGATCCCTTTCCTTAAATATGCTTTTGCTGGGACCTTCCTAATTGTAGGAAGACATCATTTCCTTTTTTGATTTCACCACCGAAGCTTGCTGCAACGTCCACGTATTTTTTATCGTGACCGGAACACGGGTAGTATATCACTTGTTTTTATATAAGTGGTAGAAAATTTTATTTTTTAAGTTATTAACTTTGTAACACACGTATCCTACCATTTGTATAGTAACACATGATGTACTACCTCGTGTTTCCGTCACATTGAAAAATCTCTTCACTTGAACACGATGTTTTCTTTCATTTTCTACTGTAGCTTTCTTTGTTCTTTTGTTATCCCAAATTTAATGGGATCTTTACAAAAGACATACAACAACCCAGCAGCTATGGTCCTTGAAATCACAGTGGAGAGTGCTTTGTTCATCTTTATCACTTTTTCACTTCTCATATTTTTACGAGAAGAAAATAAATGAACGATGGTGAGTAGAGGTCGCCCTCCTCTCATTTGCTGCAGCCATCAGAGTCAGTGGTTTCTTTCCCCAGGTGTGTACTCAAAACAAAAAGGGCAGGATGACTCTTTTTTCTGCTATTTGTAAAGAACTCGCCAGTTGTTGGCTGGGCTTTCTCCATGACTTGTCACCAAGGAAGGAGCATAACGCTCTTCGTTGCAACAGAGGAATGTTGCCGTCATCGCTGTTTGGCAGCTGCGTTGTCACTCTGCACGAGACTGTTGCATCTCCATTGCTTTTTTGCTTTCTTCAGACTCATGCTATTCGTAGGAGTTCGGCTGTTGTGAAGACGGAGGACTGCACGCGTCTTCTTCCTCAGGACGGAGCATGGACGATGAAGTGCATCGACCACCCCCTAGAAATTTATGGAGCCGACGACGATGGCGTGGAACAGAGAGCATCTGGCCGTGGAGCTTCGTCTCAAACTTCAACAAGTGGTCTAGACACTTAGAAATTCATGGCAACGACGGCTCTGCAGGGAGCGGCAAGGACTGCTCCTTTTCCTTCTCGGCTTGGACGAACTTGCTGGGCAGAGAGGTCACGGCATGGCTACTGTTGGTGGAGAGTCCAGATCCTCTTTTTCTTGGTTTTCTTTTAAGCATTTGCAGTCTTCAAAACCTTCGTGGTGTAGAGATATCAACTTTAAATTCCTGACGAGTAGATTTTGACCGTCCTCGTAAAGATCACCTTCCGGCACCTCTGTGTCTGCATAGAGACATGCTGTGCCGAGAAAATGCTTGACGAGTAGGTCCTGGGATTTCTTATGCATCTTTCTTTGTCTTCTAACTCATAAACTGCTGCTGGGATTTCTTAACCGTCCTTCTAAGCCAATTGGTTGCATTTCTCCGAAAAAGGCAAATTGTTGCGGGATTTAGAGATGAATCCTGAGGCCTTGGAGAGTTCCATGGGTTTTGTCGGTGAGTTTTGGTGGAGAATCCCCAGACAGGAAGAGAGACAATGTGCTGCAGCTTAATCCCAGATTGGTTTTGAGAGAAAGTAGGATTTGATGGGTGCTGTGTTCTCCTGCAAGAAAGGAGCAACATAGAAAACCAAAAGGGTTAATTGGCATTGTTAATTTACCTTATGAAATTCGTTGCTTTCTCTTCGAAGCTGTTGGAATGACAGCAACCTCATTCCCTTCTACCTCTTCGCCTTGTATTTCTTGCCCCTGCTTGCTTCTCCGTGTAAACCCAAATTTATTACCTAAACTACACTCTCAAACCCAATTCAAAATGTAAAGTTATCTTTACACCCACTCCCTTTATAAAATAGAGGAAATTAGAGAAATGGGCCTTGAACTATGATCAAATTGTATCTTTGGTCCTTGAACTAGAAGTTCATTAGATTTGGTCTCTGAACTTAACAAAATGTGGAGCATTAGTCCCTCCATACTAACACCGTGAGATTTTATGTTAATTTGATGATGTGGTCTTTGTGGGCTTCATATTTTCTGTTTACTCTCTCTCTCTCTCCCCCATCTTCCCTTCCGCCTCACCCTCCTCCAAACCCCAGCCACACCATTGTAGCACTCTCCCAACAACCAAAACAAAAGAAAGTTTCTAATCCAAATTTGGAACACTTCCCCAGATCTCCCTTTGCAAACGAATTCACAATGACATCCATCCATGCTGTCTCGATAGGTAAGATTCAAGAATTTTGTGGGGATATGGGTTCGGGGTTCGGATGAAGGTGTGGTCCGTGGGCTACAGATTGGGGTCTGCTGGGGAGTGGGCATTAGCGATTGGGGGTTGGAAGTGGGAGGTTGGTGGGGAGTCCTGTATCAAAGATTGAAGGTGAAGGGTGGGCTACGAGTGTTGGTGGGATGAGGTAGGCCTGCACTTTCTGTTGTAAACACTTTTTCACTAACAAGTAAACACTTCTAACTAAAATTTAACGGAATTGGTTACGAAGGACTATTCCTCCACATTTTATCAAGTTTAAGGATCAAATATAATGAATTTTTAGTTTAGGGACCAAAACTACAATTGGATCATAATTCAGGGACCATTCCTCCCATTTTCTCTATAAAATAACATCTCTAACTAAATGTTTTTTTCTTCAAAGAGGCATCCTTTGCCCCTGTATAATTGCATATGACTAGCATTTCCATGGCTATTTTTTTTTTCTGCTACCAAACTCATCCATAGACTTGGAATCCAAGAGATCCTTCCATAGATTTGAATTTGCCAGAGAATGCAATGCAAGCTCCAGTTCAGTCCATCACTTTGCCAGAAAAACATTTGACCTTGATGCTTTGGATTTGGATGGAGACATGCCACCCGCTAGTGAGTGGTCAAGGTTTATGAGGTTGGGCAATCGTTATTTGCACCAAGAATCAAGTTATCTGTCTTTGCACTACTAATCAAAAGTCCTTGCAATGGTGTTTTGGGGACAGACATACGTCAGAGAAAAACAAATACAATATAATATAATAAGTATGAAATTTAATCCAAAGAAGAAGCAAACAAACAAAATATCCATAAATCAAGTCATACCTTAGTTGGAGGATTCAAAACTTCAAAAACACTATCCATCAATAAAAAAGCTTGTTTTTCTCTATCAGAACTATTAGGGATTTAGACGGAATGGACGTAGGATAAACGAAGGGTGATACTAGGGTTTAATTATAGTGTCTGGGTTTATTGAGAAATTTGAGTTTTATTATTAATTTCATTTTGTACTTAATAGTAATTATACAATAGGGTAAAATAGATAATTAATATTTAAAATTTAAGTTGGGTGTAAAAATAGGTTACATAGGTTTAAATAAAATCTCCCTTTATTTAATTGATTGCAAACAAGTATAGACCTTTAAAGGAGCTAGCCCAATCTTACATTTCAGAATGAACTTGGGCTGTTTTCCTTTTTTTTTTGAGTAAATTACACTTTCATACCTCATGTTTGGGGTCTATTTCAATTCCTTACAACATCTTCAAAACATTTCACTTTCATACCTTAAGTACTATTTTATTTCAAAATAATACATTCGTTACATTTTTCATCCATTGATCTGTTAAATGCTGATGTGGCTGCCACATATATGCCACGTGACTGCCAAATGTCTACCACGTGGCAAATAAAATAATTTTTTTTTTAAAAAAAAAAACCTGAATTTTCTCCAAAAAAAAAAAAAAAATTGAAAAAAAAAGAAAGAAATAACCTGCAGCAGCAGCAGGAAGAAGAAGAAGAAGACCCCAAACCCAGTTGGTCCCACCCCCGGGACCACCACCCTCCTTCCCCCCCCAGGACCGACCCACCTCCCTTCCCCACCCCCCCCCCCCCCACGACCCACCTTATTTCCCCCATCCCCGACCTCACCCTCATTCCCCTCCCACGACCCAACCCACCTCCCTCCCCACCCCCAGCGACCCGTGACCCTTCCCTCGTCTTCTTCCTGTTCTTGTTGCAAGTTTTGACTCCCCCCCCGCGACCCACCTCCCTTCCCCCCTCCCCCCCGACCTCACCCTCCTTCCCCCTCTCCCACGACCCGGCCCACCTCCCTCCCCACCCTCGGCGACCCGCAACCCTTCCCTCTTCTTCTTCCTATTCTTGTTGTAGGTTTTTGGGTTCTGGGTAGGGGGCGGGGGAAGGGAAAATGGGTTTCAAATATTTTTTTTTTTTGAGAATTCAAGTTTTTTTAAAAAAAATTAAAAAATTATTTTATTTGCCATGTGGCAGACATTTGGTAGCCACGTGGCATATATGTGGCGTCCACGTCAGCATTTAACGGATCAATTGATGGAAAATATAACGGATGTATTATTTTGAAATAAAATAGTACTTAAGGTATGAAAGTGAAATGTTTTGAAGATGTTGTAATGAATTGAAATAGACCCCAAACCTAAAGTATGAAAGTGTAATTTACCCTTTTTTTATTTATTTTGGCCCTCTTTAAAGCTCTTACTTTTTCTTTTTTTATTCTAAGGGCTGTTATTTATTTTCTTTGTGAAAATATATGGTTCAACACATGGAATTTTCAGGAAGAAAACTGATCACAGAATTTCAGCCAGATGAACACATGTTGAAAAAAAACAAAAAAAGGTAAAGTATATATAAGCATGGACACTCAGCCAACTACTAAATCATGAGCAAACGAAAGGTCTACAATTAGGTACAAACAAACCTATTGCACCAAAAAAATACAAACCACAGTTTTTAAATTAGTAACAAAATCATAACATCAGAAACAACTGACCACGCATTCTTGAATATACTTTGTAAATGTGTTGTTCCTCTCAACTGAAACACCATTTTCAGTCACAGGCAAACTCGATGCATCAATGCCAGAGGAACAAAAGAACCTTGCAATCCTCTCCCGCGACTTTAGAGGCGATGCAATTCCATCAACCACAAAGACCGGAAATGCCCCAGACTGGATAAACAGTGAACAATATTCAGTTAGGATGTGCCCCCCCCTGAAATAATTAAGCTCATTCTCAATTCAAAGCCTCGAGCTTTATGATCTAAGCTAAGCAACAACAACAAAAACTGGCATTGTAAAAAACGACAGAAGAATTACTGAGAGTAACATAACTTATACCAATATCACCTTTCAATTTCAATTTTGAAGTAACCCCTCCACATTCCCCAAACCATTAAATTAAAACACAAAAAGCTCACCCTAAATTTTCCTTTTCTTTTTTTTTGCTTCCTTTCAACCAATCAAACATACCTTTTAAATTTTTTGCATAAAAAATTACATAGACAAATTAAGACCCAATTCCAAACAAACCCAACTTTTGTTTTTGAATTTCTCTTCTTTCTTCAGAAGGCAATCTGGAAATGCAAGCGCACAAAACAAAATACTGAACCTTGGAGAGGAGATTGATGGTACGGAAGAAGGTGAGCCTGAGGAGGGGACTTCGTGCGCGGTGCTTCAAGGCGGTTTCGTGCTGTACGATCCAAAAGGAGAGGTCCACAGCAACCCGCTTGTTCCTCAAGAAATCAAAACCCTCGTTTCGGGCGTAGGGTATTAGCAAGTCCCAGAATTTACCCCCGACTCCCATTGCTTTTGGAATTTGCTAATATGGGTCTGAGAGAAGTGGCTGCAGAGTTGGCTTACACATTCATCGTCCTACTTACCGAGTGAGAGTAAGACGAAAAAGATGAACGAATCAGAACAAGAAGAATCTGTATTTGGTTTTGTACCGTTGGTGTTGGGTCGGCTTTCCAACCTATGGTAACTAATGTAACATCTAACTTAATAAAATCTATTGTTTGATAAAAAAAATTACAAAAAATAAAAAAAATCTGTATCGTTTGGTTTTGTACCGTAGGTGTTGGGGTCGGGTTTCCATTCGGCCGGTTGGACATAGGTTTTGGGTTTGGATTCAAATAAATCCGTTCTTTTCGGCTGTTTGGGCTTGGTCCCTAAACATACTTTACAAATTTTGGTTTGGCTTGGGATGAATTTGGGTTCGGCTAAGGTTTTATGAATTTATTAATAAATAGCGTATTTGCATATAGAAAATGCTAAGTAGAACATGTTTCTAGACCATATCTTGTAAACCAGATGATGTGTCGGCTCATAGTCGAGTACCTTCTTATGATTTAAACAAGGAATTCAACCATAAATAGTCATATCATGTAATTTACAAAATATAATTCATGACTTCAAGTAGATAATCTTTCTAGCATCATCTTTTACGTATTAAGAATGTGAGAAGTAAAAAATGAGAACGACATCAACTTCTCTCTTAAGTCATCTCATTCCTGGTTTGAGTGTATTGGATTATTTTTTTGGGTAAGAAGGGTATTGGATTAGGGGTTTGCTGTCCATATACCCATTTTTGCTTCTCTTACACTTCTTGTTAATTTGTGTCCTTTGACCTTCTTCAATTCATCCGATCTGACGGCCAAAAATTAGAATGATGTGTGAAAAGTAAAAAAAGATATATAGATAACGCACCCCATTGGATTATCGTCTTAAAGGTGAGACACATTTTGTTTCTTATATGTTAGTAAACGTGAAAATGTCATGAATCGCCATGACTTTCTATCTTCTAATTCTCCTTGGAAAGAAAGGGCTAGCTTTGTATATAGCCCCACTCAACCGACCATTTCCCTCATCCCTTTGATGTTTGTTGCCTTATATACCGGCGTACTCACACAACTCTTGTTTCTATGATTTTAGTTTTGATGAACATGAATAAAAAAATTAAGATGATAAATCACAAAAGAAAGACATGCTCTTATGGAATGTATAAAAAAAATGCAGGATGGCATGGAATTAAGAGGGTATATATTAAATATGGAAAGCAAAAGAGACATATAGGTGTGGCATAATTTAAAAATGTGTGGATGAGGTTAACAAAATTGTAAATAAGAAGAGAGGAATCATGAGGAGTTTTTAGGATATCTAGCTTCTACAAATTGTTAAATGTAGTAATTAACAGTAAACGGAAGAGAAATGCATTCATTAACTATATTTAAAGTATTTCTCTTACTTGTAAGTGAGATGTTTTAAGTTTGATTTTCATAAATGAATGATAAGTGCGACACTAATTATTATTTGTCCGACCCCAGACTCTATACTATATATTATATTAAAGATAAATGTCATATCATTCTGCTCTGCTCGTCATTAATAAAAACATAACAAAAAAAATACACACAAACAGAGTGGAAAATAATGTTTTTAAAATATTAACAATTGTCACTCAGTACTACGGTCTGGTGGTATTCCTATTCACTTAGAAGTGAGAGGTCTTAGATTTGAATCTCGTGGATAGCGAATTCGATACCAAATTAAGCTGCCCATTGTATGGCTTAGCCGAACTCCCCTTCCTCCTAATGTTAAAATATCGATATACGAAATAAAAATATCAACAACAATTACCTATATATCATTTGCGCACAAGTTTTGGATACTCTGAAGCAAAAGTGATAATCTTAACAAACTCAAAAAAAAAAAAAAAAAAAAAAAAAAAAAAAAAAGCAAGGATGCATGCATTGGTATTGTAATAGACATTAGACACGAACACATGGAAAATGACAAAGTCATGAGTTAAACTGAATTAACTCTCGACATAAGTCATGGACATTTTAACAAATAAAAAGAGATATAAATGGATAACATATAATTCTATGCAGTTATTACATCCCAATTATTTTAGTGTATTCATACATTAACAATTCAATGTCGGTTCCCTTTATTAAGAGCAGTAGGTAACACGTCTCATATATGTTTTTATTTTATTTCCGTAAATGAGAATGGATGTATCGAACAAAATTTCATTCTCTCTACTTGAGAAAGAGGTATGATATTCATTAATGGATGAAATACTTAGAAATCGATGAGGATTGGGTGCATACAAAGGACTTTGATAAAAACATTGTTAGGAAATTCAACCCGGTCGAAGAGAAAAAGAATGTCCCACACCAAATAAATTAAGAGTTACTATCCTCAAAGAGAAGGTTCAAGATTACATCAAAAGATTCTTCGAACCAAAGAATAGAATTATCACAATTCAGACTCAGCTGTGCTAACCTGTGCGCGACTTTATTCGTCTCCCGTCAATTGAATTCAATTCTCCATTGCTGCAAAAACTTTATCATCTTTCTGGTGTCGTGTAATATATTTCCAGACGGCGAAAAATCATCCTGACCACCATGTTTGAGGGCTGCCATGACAAACAGTGTATCACCCACAAAACCGTGGCTTGTAGGTGTTTCTGTCTAACCAAAAACGCTGCATCCCTTGCTGCCATAGTCTCGGCCAGCACTGGGGAAGAAATGGCATCATGCACGATTCGTCCGTGGTGATTTTCTTTTTTCTTAAATTACCCGAGTTGGTAGTGCATTCCAGCAAATCCGTCAAACACAAATCTTCACTTTATCCGATACTCGAACCCTCCACAAAACTTTCCATAAGAATTTAACCTCACTACTTAAGCTAATTGTTTTTATCGCATGATATCTCATCATTCTGAATGGTTGTCATTTGTGATCCTTCTATGGCCCTTTCTGTTTGGTGTAACTCAAGATTGTCGTTGCTCAGTTATAGGTAATTTCATTATGGATAATGCTTGTGTTTCTCTTATGAGAAACGTACTTATCCCCCACTTATGATTAACGTATTTTAATTTATAATCGAAACCGTTCATTCTCTTTATTATCATTTAAAGATCAAATGTATAAATAAAAAAATAAAAAAAATCAATTTGAAGATCGTTTAGCTATTTATACATGTTAGACAAATCATCGTGTCATTATTCCTTGAATCACAATATGACACAATGCACTAGTAACACATGAAAATCATAAAAAGACAAGACATGTTCATACAAACATATCATATTGTGGGTATGAAAGAAGGAATGAATCCCTACAAGTTTTTTCCTTTCGATCTTATAATCACTTATTACACATTCATGTATCGTAAGAAAGAATCAATCCCTACAATATGAGAGTAAATTTTTTTTTTTTCGATCTCACAATCAGTTATTACACTTTTTTTTTTTTGTCAAAGAGTGTTGCATCATACATGATGCATCAATTTCTCCATCAATGGGAAGTTGAGACATACAATGTGAGAATTTAATGAACACGTCAAAACCATTAATGGCATTCCATACTCCATTGATGAGCTTGTGCATCAGCATAGTGACATGAGAGACGATTGCTGCCATGAAAATCTTGCACGGACTCCACATTTCTCCACCGCCCATTGGGATTCAAATGCAAAACTGGACGCTCGTACTGTTGGGTCCCACAGCCAATTGCATGAATAATAAATAATTAAGCTCAGTTCGCCACGTATGTTTGCCTAAATGACCTGGCCGTGAGCTAGTGGACAAGTTCCAAATATTTTAATAAAGATCCTCAAAGGACAATGCAATTGATGGATCATATCATTCACCCGTATGAACGTCAATGAGCGATGGACCATGCCTGCAACGCAACCTTCCATAGATTTTTTTTGTGTTCGTGGAACACCAATCAGCACATCACATCACTTATAATATAAATAAAAAAAGGTTATATTTTGTAGTGTTACAATCACAACAAAAAAATTACTCATGTTTCATGTTTATATTTGAACAAAGATCTACTGAACATTATGTCACCGTAAGGGGCAATTTCTTTGTCATGTTCACATATACTAACCATTATATGTGAACAAAAATCTACAAGATCAAACAGTTAGGTTGATAGACTAATAACATATCAAGCCAAATCGTTTGAGAGAGTGGAACATATTCCTTGTACATTATACCATGATCAGTATCTTTTAGCCTAATTATATACTACATCAATCTTGATTTGATGCAAATTTGCTCTATTAATCACAAGTACTAATCAAGACACTGTCAGAAAATCTCTCTGCCAATTGCTAGTGGCAATAGGACTAATGATCATAATCTTTCTAGAAATTAGTAAGGACACATTGGGAACCATACAATCAATCTCCATGTGTTAGTAGTACAGATCCAATAATATGCTGCATGTGAATGTGTGATCATGAGTCTTCTTCAGTTAAACTAGTTCGAATGAATGTTAGTCAGGATCGGATCCGGATCCCCTTCGGACCTTAAAAAATTGAGCCTGCTGAGCAGGTCATCGTAACTATTGAAATTTGATTCAACGGTTATAAACATGAGGGTCCTGTAAAAGTTATAATGATTGTAACCATTGGATTAAATTTTAACGGCCTGGATGGTCTGCTTAGCAGACTCAGTTTTTTAAGGTCCAAAGGGGATCCAGATCCTGTTAGTCATTCATCATTTGATCTAAATTTAATAAAATGTGATTATTTATATATATTTTTTATTTTACATTATTTTCTGTTATTAAATTAAAATCAAACAGCAGGTTATCATAATTTTTTTTAAATCATCGGGTCTAGAACAACGGGACTCATGTAATCATACTACACAAAGTAAAGATATTTATCAAACATCACAAAAATATGATTTAAAGGGGTCAACCCCCCTTCTCTCAAAAACATGCTTCTGACTCCAAAAGACCAATAGATCTCCCAAAATCAACACTCACTCACTCACTCAGTCAGAATCAGTCTCCTTCCACTTTAAATTAACTGCAAAACAGAAGCATCCACCCTCTACACTTTTTTGTCATTTTCCCCAATTTTTTTATTTATTTTCCCAAATTTTTATTCTCCAATGCATGATCCACACACCTTCTCAAAATTTTCTTTTACTTAATTAACCCCCAAATAAAAAAACATTTTGCATGGATGAATAGTGAACTACCTGGAGATCCTCACCCCAAAGAAGTAAGAAGCTACCTCTCCCTTTCTCTTCAACTTCTCATCATTTCTCACCTACCCTTATAAATATAAACCCCCTCCTTGCTATCCTCTTTCACTTTCACTCCGCACTCTCCCACTTCACTTCCCAAAAAATTTGCTTCACTTTCATTTGTTCAATACTACCACTCCTCTTGCACATTCATGTTCTAATTGTTCTTTCATCTATTTTGTCGTTTATTCTGTTACTTTTGTCATGTTAAATTGACCATCGCGATCGTCCATTTTAAAGGCTTGAGGTATTGTGATTTGTGAGTTGTCAAACTACATAAATTGCTTGTTGGGTAACAATTATTTTCTCAATTTCTTCATTTATATTCATCTTCAAAAAATAAATGTGCATGACCAACATCAAAGAAAGCCTTTTTCCAATAGAGCGCAGGCCAAGAATGCTCCTCAAAGATTTCCTCGGTGAAAATTCTAACTCATGTTCTTCAAGTGGTTTCAAATCATTTCCAAGACAATTACCATCCAATCCAAGCAATGCCCCCAAAACCCTAAATTCATGTTCAGAAAATACCAATACCATTTCCAGAAAACTACTCAGAATCAGATCAAGGGCTGCCTCAACCACAATCTCAGCAATCCACTCTCTCCTGAATGCAGTTAAAAACATGCCATTTACCGCGGTAAAACCTCCCTCGTTTTTACCTAGCAGCCTCTCAAGGAGGCTGCTGCAGTCAAAACAGAACTCACCAAGGTCATCAAGGAAGCAAGGTAGTCAAAGTCAAGTCCAAATTACCGTGAGAGTCAAAGACATCATCCGGTGGACGTCGTTCCGCGATGAGAAGTTGCCTCCACCTCCACCTTTGGATTATGTTTCTTCACCTCTGCATTGTACCACAAGCACCACCATAACAGGCTCCACCACCACATGTACAACGTGTAGTAGTAATAGCAGCAGCAATGGGTCGAGCTGGTGTGACAGTGATTTTACCTCGGAGTTTTTACCGCCTTGGGGTGGCAACTCTGACCCTGACTATCAGGAGGATGGTAAAAAATATTCACCATGTGTCGGCAGGGATTCCATGGAGGCTACATCAGGGACAGGAAGTTACGCCGCATTGGGACCCAAGGTACGTCAATTATTTAGTGCACCACGATCTAAATTTATATTGTGTGTCTGCTGTTGAGGATCCTTAGATGCTAAGCTTTGGCTGTACATGTATCGGAAATGTCCATATTTAAATAAACATGATTAGTAATATTGTCTTTAGTAAAAAACAATGGTTGCTTAAGCTCTGTTAAACACAATTTACACATAGACGGATGACTGACAACTGTTAATTTTATGTTATATTTCTTGATTAACATTATCCTTAATTGTTTCGATCTCAAATTTTTGCTAAGCAGTTGCACAGTGCATATCAGACAAAATGCAAGTCACCATTAAGTTAAATAAGTTTAGATCCCAAAGTACTTCTTGTTAATTGTTTAGGATTTAGTTCTCAAATATACCAAAGTACCAAAACAACACTGCCACTATTTTTTTTTTTTTGTCAACACGATTGAATATTGTGATTTAGTTACTTTTGAGGTAACAACACTTTTATCACTAGGCAAAGGGGCATGACCCACTGACATATTTGACCAAAAGGACTCTCCAATTCTCGGCCTAAATTATTAAGGGCGTTCTTCCTTACACATGATGTTCTATATTTGATTGTCCCCCTTTCTTAATATCACTTGTATAAAACGATATGATAATGTTGACTATCAAATTTAAATTTTGTGATAAGCATTTATATTCTATCATGTACGTACTGAATTGAATTTTGTATGTGGCAGGTTGAGCTGCCACTGTGTGATGAAGAAGATGAGCAGCACAGCCCAGTTTCAGTGCTTGGTTTTCAATTTGGGGAAGATGAAGACTCGTCATTTTCAAGTAATTTTGATCAAAGCCTGGCCAATATCGAGAGTACGTGTCTTCTTCCTTCTTTCTCTCTATGACAAGCATTGAAAATCCCGACTGAAGTAAGATAAGTCACTCATATTACTTCAGTCTGGACAAGTCACCCAAGTCCCCTAGTGAAATTACTTGTGGTTCAAGCCTTATTAGTAGAGGAGCTTCTTTTTTTTTTGGGTTACGTAATTATTGTAGGTTTTCTTTGTTAAGTGTGAGTCGTGACCTAAGCGGTCTAGGCAAGCATCTAAGTAGGTCTGGGCGCGCTTTATTAAATTTCAAAAGCCTAGGGATTAATCCGGGCGGTGGCCAGCCACCTAGTCACCTAGCCCCTGGGATATTTAGAATAGTTGTCCTAGTGGCATAAATTGTGTTTTGAGCCCTTTTTTCCTTCTTTCTTGAGATTGCTTGCATAATTTTTTTCTTTCTTTTCTGAATTATGATGCTAACATTGTATCAAATTTTAACAGGGACAAACGAAATGCTTATGCAGAAGATCAAGCTCTTTGAGAGTCTTGTAACAGTGGATCCTGTCAACTTAGACACATCAATGTCATTCGAAGAAAGAACCAACTTTGAAGAAGATGACGAAACAGCAGAAAGGGCAATGGAGCTGTTAAATCATTGCAAAGCAAGCTGCTCAGACCTAAAGAGCTGGGAGCTGGAACTAGTAGAAGATCAACTATTGTTTGATTTTTTTACAGAAGAGATGAGTGCTCAAAGAAATAAAAAAGAAGATGGGTTTAATAGGGAAATGATTAGCAAAGCAAGAGCTTGGATAAGTGGGGACTGGGGATCACTAGAGCACAACAAGGAAGCTTGTGTGAGAGATATGCACAAAGGAAGGAGGTGGAACAAGTTTGAGTTTGAGCAAGAGGAGCTGGGTTTGGAAATAGAGATTGCCTTGTCAGAGTATTTGGTGGATGAGCTTTTGCTTGATCTCTTATCAAGATAAGAAATCTACCTCTTGAGAAGGACTTTGATGCAGGGAAAATTAAGGGATTATTTTTTAATTTGTAATAAATTAGGATATATAGCATAAAAACCCTAAACTCTTAAGGAAAATATTACAATATCTTCCTCATAAAACAAGTAATCTTTTTTTTTTATTTTTTTTTATCTGAAAACAAGTAATCTATAATTGAGATAAAATATGCTCGGATAACACCGTTATTGACAGAATAATCCACTTAGGGATGGGTTGGAAAAACCGAAAATTGAGAAAAAATTGAACCGAACACCAAACTAAACCGGAAAAAACCAAATCAAACCAAAATCTATTGTTTAGTTTCAGTTTTAATGGTTCAAAAACTGAACCAAAAACCGAATTATCTTAAAACAATGCCATTTACAAAATTTTACACGTAACCTTACCCCTATCGCAATTTGGGAGTTCCAAAGTCAAATCACCGGTCGCTGCAAATCAAACCTCGTTGTCTCCGCCCCATCTCTCTTTCCTTTTCTCATTCCAAAACCTAGACCACCGTTTATGTAAAAATCATTTGCTTCCAAGGGCCTTTCCCCTGTAAATGCGAAATTCATGCAACAAATCAAACAAGAATATGTGTACAAAATAAATTTTGTATTAATGTAAAATGTAAGGTTACAATCTCTGTTACAAATTTGATACCTCTGATTCGATCTCTGGAGTGAAAAATGTGTGTGTTGTTGATCCGAGTTTCGCAGTGACTTGATCTCAAATGAATGAACGCCTTAAAGTTTTGGCTTGTGGCGATAGAGGAACCAACACATGTAGGGGTGCTTGGTGGTTCAAGTGCGATGAAGAATGCAGAGAGCTTTTTGAATCTTCTGAGCATTTGAGGGTGTTTGAGGCTTGCAAGTTTGAGCGTCTACGTGTGGGGATGACTTCTGAGCCCCTTTCTTTGTCTTGGAGCCTCATATTTATACGCCAAGTCTTGCTTATTGTTGGTTTTGGCCTTAATTATGGACTTGATTCATTCACGAAAGAACCATGACTTGTTTTGAGGCTTGGTTTGTGATTTGAATTCATCAAATAATCTTTTATTTAAATCAAATCAATCAATCACATTTCATCCTTAATTTGGAATTTTAAATCAATTAATTTGATTGATATAAATTAAAAATTAATTAAAGAATTTATATAGATAATTCCTTAATTGATTTTCGCTAAGTGTCGACACATGTCCCTCTAGATGACTCGTCCGATTTTGATGAATCACATGTCATGTGTACGATTTGTTAGACACATGACGCATGCCACACAAGCCTCGACACATCAAAATTTTAATGTGTCAATGAGTATTTATTTCACCAAAATTTATGTGTCTACACCCCCGTATGCTTTTGTGGAGACTAGTTAATCCCAGCCTCATTTTGCTGGATTTTATCGTCCCTTGCAACGGTGCAAGCTCTTGTCAATCCTTGCATTTGTGGAAGGATTTCACCGGCTTTTCTAGCCTAATTTTTAAGTTTGTGCGACTACGCCATCATTATGGGTTCTCTTTTTTTATCCTTTCTTGGTGGTGCTACTGATTTTCATCTGATTTGGAGAAATTGTGTGGCAATATGTGTAAATCTCAATTATGAGCAAGTTGTATGTTTACTCTCAACCAATCCAAATAATATTTATAGAATACTAAAACCTTTAAAAAAATTCCCATGTGCCTCACCCCCACCGACATAACCTGATGAGTCGATTTCATACTACATATTTCCTCTATCCTTAGTACGTTTTAGTAATTATTTTGATGAGATTTTGATACATTGCGTCATATTTCCAATGTAGGACGTGCGACTTCCTCTTGAGCAAAAAGTTATCAAACGGTGAAATTTTGGAGCAGTTCCAATTGGAGGATGTTCATCAGTCTCTCAAATTGGTTGTATCAAAGCTTCAAATTTTTCTACCAAACGGTTAATTTATGGCTCAGAATTAAAGAACCAATGCGCAGTGCTGTCAAATTAAGCTGCGGACCTTATTTGCGAGATTTGGCTTAAAGATGATGGTTTTTGGGTTCGAACTCTTCTGGAAAGATGTTTAGAATGTCCTAAGTTTTAATTCGAGTCGTTCTGGGCCTAATTTGGAGGACTGATAGCCTAGAAACGTGGCTAGTTCTTTTTTGGCCAGATTTCCTTAGTTTATTTGGATTTTGATTTTAAGTTATCATTTTGTTATTTTGTTTTCTAGTTTTTAGAAAACATTTTCTAGGAATGATTGTATTTTGTAGTAGTATAAATAAGGCCAATTAGCCATTAGTGTTTTGTACACACTATTTTGGAGAAGTCGGCTTAGATAGCTTTTGACGATTCAAGTTTATTTATAAGGTATTTTTCTATCCATATTCTTAATACTATTTTTCTTCATGATTATGCGTAACTAGTCTTTTTGCTAGGGTGAGGCCACGAGCCTTAACATGAATATGTGATTTGATTAATTTGCTTATTAATGGATGCATGCTTGCATTGAATTAATAATTACAATGTTTAAACTATCTAATTGTCTTAATGATTCGCGACCATTAGGGTAATTAGACAAGTAATGTGATGCACTTCCTATTGGAACATCACCCTAAAATTGAGGAGGGCTTCTTGTGATTAGTAATTGTAAGTTCACTTAAGCAAACATCACGCTCTTCAGTGTTGCATGGTTTTTCAAACGGTTTTCACAAAACTTAATGAGTCTTGCATGTTTATATTTAATCTAAACATCACAGACGGGTTGCATGTTAGATATACATCAATTTTCACCTGAACGTCACAAGAAAAATATGCATCAGGAAAGCCTGACCTTCAAAGCATGTATGTGGAAATTCATAAGTAATTGGTAAAATTGCAATATGATTGGTATTAGTGACGGCGGAACCCTAGTGTCTTTTTAAATTGATTTTCTAAAATGTTTTCTTTTAGTTATTTTTCTCTTGCGGATTTATTTAATTTTATTAAAATTCGTTTTTATTATTTTAAGTCATAAAATCAATATTTTTCAAACTTTATTTTAACTAATTAACTAAGGATTAGTTTAAATACAAATTATTCATTCAATGCCTATGAAAAATGGCTTTGCTTGAGCCGTTTATACTATCACTACCTTATTCTCTTGCTAGTCTTTTAAAGTGTTTTTAATCGTATTTGCATAGGTACTAAAAATCCTATCATAACCCTTCCCCCTTTCTCTCTAATGATTCATCTCAACCCTCAATGACCCTACTATAGTTTTCTTTCAATTCATCCTTTGTTTTATTTATTTATTTTTGTCAAACGATATATTTTGTTAAATTAGGTGTTAGATTAGCCACCGACAAGGTTTGAACCCACGTTGTCATGCAAGAGCTTAACACCTTTCTTTTATGGGAGCTTTAATGAAAAGGGCTTGGGCTAACTTTAATTTAACCAAAAAACAACCCTAAACTATTATTTAACCAAAATGACTTAAAATTTAATCCTAAGGACAAACTATTCATATACTAGGCCCTGCAAACATGAAACCTCATGGGCTGAACTAAAAGCCCAACACAATAAAAATAAAATTCCAAACTTGCCCCTAACAGAAAGCCTGTTACCTTAGTAAATATTAGCAGAGAGTACACACTTTGTGTGTGTGTGAACAATTTCTCTTAATAAATGCATATTTTTTTAATATTACATAATTACTGTTTTGTCCTCCTTATATAAATATTGTGTATCAAAAGTGAGGGTAAAATTGGAAAAATAAGTATAAAAAATAGGGTAAAATAGGAAAACTAGGGATATGATTGTCATTTTGTCAAAAGGTACAAAATTACAATTTTGCCCTCCTTTTGTCAAAAGTGTGTATCAAAAGTGAGGGCAAAATAAGAAAAAAAGGGAAAAAAGTTGACAAGGAGGGTTCTCTTAATAGAATAGATAAGAAGGTGATGAATTGGCGTCCTCCATCCCCACTTCCATTTTCCTCTGTCGTCAACCACTCCCCTTTCATTATTCCAACTACCACACGTCCCAAATTAATAAACAAAACCAACCGTTCTTGTTTCACTATGGGGATGTAGGAAATTTGATTTTTTAAGTGAGCTTTAGAAGATTTTTGTTTTTTTTTTTAATCCATAGAATATTGCTATTTTTGTATGTAAAAAGACTTAATGGTCCTGTAATTTAATTGCACTCAAATTTTTTATCTATTTTTGTTGCTCAAGACACTTTCGATACATTTCTCAACGGTCTCTATTTCAACTTTTTTTTCTTTTCCAGACACTGATCCGGACAGAAGAATCCCAAAAGGGCCATGAATACAAAAAAGCAAAAACATATTTATCAAAATATTATACGTTTTTGAAACCCACAAAAAAAAAACACCATAATTTTACAGGAGAGAGGAGAGAATAGAGAAGAGGGGACTGAAAACTTCATGAAGCTGAATTTCAAGCTGTTATACATAGCCAAATCAAAAGTAATCCATATATAGATTCTACTATTAAATAGCAACATATAAGATTACTATTTTGTGGAGAAAGACGTTCAATCAATCAAGATTCAAGATTGGGTTATTTTGTCAAAACTTTGTCTTTATTTTGTTCATTTTCAGAAATAGTTGTAGACATGTAAATTTCGTTGCATATAAAAGGTGCATCACAAAGCTCCACGTGGCATATGACTCATCACAAATGGACAAATCATCAATGACATGTGGCACAAACCAAGCAAGGGAAGTATAAAACATTCCTTAAATTCGGCAAACAGGGAAGAATCCCTCTTGAATTCGGCTAAGGGTCCAAATTGATCCTAAAACCGGAAAGAAAGTTAAGGCATCTTCATAAAACAAGCAAGAATTGAAGATTGCTCACAAAATAGGCAACAAAGCCTCATAATTTCGGCCAAGGGAGTAAAGTGGCTGAAATTAAGACACAAAACATCAAGACACAAATCAAAGCCAAATCCATCCAAAGGCAAGCTTTGAAAAACCTATAAATACAAGGTCCTCACATAAGCATAAGAGTCGAAAAAATCTCTACACAGAAGAACCTCTGCAAAACCTTTGAAGACTAATACGCTGCCAAAGCTCTCTTCGAAGAACATTCAACCAAAGCCGAAGCTTTCTCTCAACCAAAGCCGAAGCACTTCCTTGAAGAATCAACAAGTGCTCCTGCCAATTCCTTCAAGACTTTGTTGCAAGCTTATAAACCTGTAGCAACGTTCGTTTCAAGATCAAGTCACCAAGACCCTTGAAGCGAAGCAATCCCACATCCACACCATCTTTGCCGCACCTTGAGGTGAAGACCGTCCCCACATTTGTTTCAAGCTCAAAACTTGAAGCAATAGTTCAATCGTTCGTCCGAGATCAAGTCATCGCAACCTTTGGATCAAAGATCAAGCATCTACATCAAATTTGAAGACTGAATCAGAGGAAAAGTTGTAAACAGAGATTGTAACCTACAAATTCAAATCAATACAAATCTACTTTGTACACGTGTTCTCATTTCATTCGATACAGAATTTTTGTGTTTACAATAGTGTGGGTTAATTTGGTTTAATTTCAGAAATAGTACAGGTTATTTTGCTGTAACTCCAGAAATAATGTGAGTTATTTTGGTTCAGTTTCAGAAATAATGTGAGTTATTTTGCTGTAGTTCACGAAATAGCACGGATTATTTTGGTTCAGTTTAAAAAATTATGTGGGTTATATTGTTATAGTTCTAGAAATAGTTTGTATTTTGTTCCCATCCAGAAATAGTGTGGGTTATTTTGGTTCAGTTTTCAGAAATAGTGTGTAATTTTACTATAGTTCTAGAAATAGTATGGGTTATTTTGGTTCAGTTTCATAAATAGTATTGGTTATTTTGTTGTAGTTTTAGAAATAGTGTTTATTTTGTTCCCTTCTACAAATAGTGTGGGCTATAATGGCTCAGTTTTAGAAATAGTGTGAGTTAGTTTGCTGTGGTTTTAGAAATAGTGTGGATTATTTTAGTTATGTATCAAAAATAATGTGAATTATTTTGGTTACGTTTCAAAAATAGTGTGAATTATTTTAATTTTTTGTTTATCTTGAAAAAGATTTATTATAATTGAGTAGAAGCATAAAGGCATCATTCCCCTTCATGATAAATTCAAAATGTTAACGCGACTAAGGAAATTTAAGGATTCTCTTTAGTGTGGGTGAATACGTATAAACGCGACTAAGCATAAATGCCTTCCTGTTTGTAGCTTGATTCATTCCTTGTTTTAATATAGTCATGATGATGTTTTCCTAAAGTCATCCATCGATTCCATCCCTCTGTATATGCAAGAGATGAAGAAGCTAATTAATGCTAACAAAAGTAAAGAATGTAAAGGAGAAAATAATAAGAGAAAAAAAGAAATAATATACACACACACATACAAGATGCAAAGTTGGAGATTGTTGAGCAGCCGCTTATTTGTAGGCTTTAAAATCTCGCTTTCTTCTTCACAAGAAGGAATATTTTCATTTAAAATTACCTCAGCCATCTCCAAATCACCTGTAAATGTAAGCAGAAAATTCACTTTCGGAACATTGAATTCTCTATTCTTCTTCTTCAAATTGAAAGGTTAATAATAAGATGAATGAGGAGGGAAGGGCAGAAATTTACCTTTGGCTTTTTTGCCGATGTCGGTGAAAGTGCAGATCCCTTGCTCATCTCTACATAGAAGAGAGAGAGAGAGTGAGAAATTTTGGGAGGGAGGGAGAGAGAGAGAGTGACAAAATCATACCATTTTGCTTGTAAGAGATCGTTTCCGATTTTCACAGAGATGGAGACGGCTCAAAATTAAGTTTGGGGTCGAAGCTGTGGTTTTTACAGAGTGATAGAAATGGAGTTGCTATGCGAGATTAGAAAGAAAAATGGAAGGTTTTGAATGTCAAGAAAAAATGGGAGAGACAGAGAATATGAGAGAGATCCGTAAATGAATAGAGATTAACGGACAAAAGCTTGCCGTTAGGTACAAAATCGTAAACTCAATGCTTGGGCCATTTTAATCGGACTAATTTAGTATTGAGCTTTGTCCTAACCATTAAATAAAGTTATTGCATGGCTTTTAGTTAAAACTCAAAGTTTTCAAACCATTTTCATTAGTTTTCCTTTCTTTTATTTGGATGGGTGGTTCTTGCCATTCAAAACCTATCAATTAAGTTGCCATTTAAATTATGGTATTGCAGAACCCTCTGTTTGGGGGTTGATTGTTGTACTGATGTTGTATTGATGACTGGTTATTCTTTGGTAAGCACTTTTAGGTTGACATGATGCTTCCAAAAATTAGAAAGAAATATCTGTTTGAATCTGGGTTGTTCTAGTTTGTTTTTCCAGTGCAATTTAGATACATTCATATCATTTAAATCCCACCGTCTTCTCTCGTCTATTTGGTTATGTGTTGTTCTCCTTACTTTCCTACCCATTTTCAATTTTTTTTGGTAAGAAAAAAACCAACTTTCAGATTTTCTTAATAAAAAAGGGGAACCAAAACTGAAACAAATTGAAAACAAACTGAACTGAAAACAAACCGAAGAAAAAAATCCGAAGAAAGCCAAACTGAACTGAACAATAATTTCGATTTAATTTCTGGTTTTGACAAAAAACCGAACGGAATGAAACCGAACACACCCCTAATCCACTAGTTGGCTTTTCTCTTTTTGAATCTTGGTAGATTCATGCACTCATGAATGCTCCTGCATTAGACTTAGCTACACCTTTCAGTATGTTATATGTTAGTGTCCCGAACCAATGATGTAATGTCATGTGTTATAATATTCCCATAGAGTATATTGCATCATTGGTCTCGAATGTTGTTGAACAATATATCTTATGCTATGGTAGCGTATTGGGATGGAGGCAAGTTCCTCTCTTAGGTATAGAGTCTCCTCACTCAGTTAGGGCCCATTGGCATAATGGAGTTTTAGGCCTATGTAGTCTGAGCATTGCTTTAGCGAAAGTGGCCTAAGATACGCCATGGATGAGACATGTCTTATGATATTAGCAGTTTTCAATCGTGCCCTTCGGCTTAGACCAAGGATGGAACGAGACAGAGTCAATGAGCAATTGAGCCTTGGGTTTAAAGTGACCATCTTTTTTTGTTTCCTTGAGAATTTCATCTTCTATAAACTAAAGACAGGATGAAAATGAATGTGAGAGTGAGAGGCATAACTTATGCCCATTTTGTAGGGTTCTGCATTTTGAACATTTGTGAAAATAAATAAATGTGTAATAAGAATCAAATTCTCTAAAAGGCTATTGATTTTGGAATTGGATCCTCTCCTGAGCAGGAGATCAGGATCCTCCTGACCCACTAACACGGGCTGTTGGATTTTGATCCAACGGCTACAATTATTATAACTTTTAGAGGGGTCTTCTGTTTGTAGCCGTTGGATCAAAATCCAACGGCCCGTGTTAGTGGGTTAGGAGAGGATCCAATTCCATTGATTTTCACGCTCTATACTATTCATGTGAAATGTACATAACTACAAATAGATATCAATATCGTTACCCTAAGACAAAAGGTAAATGATAAACACACTTTTTTTCTCCTTCTACACACCTCTGTTGTCCGTTGTTTTTCGTTGATTTATTTAATTTGATAGCTAGTAATAAAAAGGAATGTGAAAGAGACAAAATAAAGTGTGCAAAAATCATTTCTCAAACATAAAATCATCTACTACAAATATGTGAAGCAGGAGGAAATGTGAGAGAAAATGTCATTTAATATTTGGGCTTTCGTTTCATCTGTTTTGCCATTGTACATTTTGCTAATCCTAATTTCAATGCATTTTAACAAAGAAATGTCTAAAATGGGTTTGTTGTCCCTAAAAACTACTAAGCCTACATGGCGTCAAGGCCGAGTAATTGGTACGCTAACTACGTCATTCGGTTGTGTGCGGGGCATGCCAACTCGTCGATCGAGCTCGGCCGGAGAGTAAAATATGTTGATGTGGCATTGGTCGCGCTGCTGACTTCTTGATCTCGCGATTGCGGCCGAGGAAGGAACACATCTCGGCCTTCGGGTTCTAGAGCCTGAAGACAAGGCTGCTAGTTCTGCGAAGTTTAATATCAAATTCGGCTTTCAATGTGCCGAATGTAGTAACCTGTAACCTGGTAACATCTCACTTCGCCGAGAAGGCTGATTAGATGACCTTTACCAACAAGGACTCGAAAATCCTTGTCGACCGATACTTGGATAGGTAATCAGTCGGCCAAGAAGCAGTGCTATTTATCCAAACTAAAGGTGCTCCTTGATCGGCTGATTCTACAGCTCCAGTACTGTTTATCCAAACTGAAGATGTTGCCGATTACCTTCACAGTGCTGTTTATCCATACTGAAGATGTGTTGGCGGAAAAAGAAAAGAAAAATCTCAAGGTTGTTGAGAGGTTTCGTGTAGAGAGAGAGTTTGTGTAGGGCAGTTTGTGTGTTAAATTGGAGGGGCTTGAATGATACACGGTTTCTTATATTTATAGAGTCGAATGCGCATTGGTTGATAAGCTGTGATATAGGCTCTGCCATGCTATTAGAATTCTTCCACTTATTTAAGCCTCGGATAAGTCTTACTACTCCCAGGACTCTAAACTTAGTCAAAAATACAACCAAATTCAATCCTTCTGCTTAGCCTTATCACATCGAATCCCAAGATAGCCTGCATGTTTAGATTTGATCAAATAATGTCTATCTAAACAGCCACCAATCCACATGCACCGCCGTGGTTGGTTACTTTTTGGAGATAATCATCACCAAACTTGCGGTACATAATTACATGGGAAGTAGTCTCCCAACCTTCCACGTATATGCATGTGCTGACTAGAGAATTGCAAATGAATTGCAATTCTTCTTCTGACCATTGGTTATTATATAACCATTCTTATTTAATATTATCCCATGCAGAGAAACCCATTTCCAAACAAACGCCAGGATATTGATCATATTCAGCCTAGATAAATTGATAGACTATTAAAAAACAATATCATGATTAAAACCACAATATATCCTTCAATAATAATTATCTTAACCATTCTGTCATCCAACGGTTGAGAGTTATGCTTACTCAATGACCTTGATTGCACGGACCGATGATGTAAATTTGGGTCCAAACAGGGTTACAAGTATATTTCTTTGGATTTCAAGTTGAGCCCAACATTAAGCCCAAATAACAGAAATATTTGTTTCCTTAGTTACACCCACAGACATACACTTGTACTGATCAGGTCACTGTTAGAGGCACTTGCATGGTTCATTTCAACTCCTTAAAATTTTTCCTTTTCCCTCATGGTTAATTCAATGCATCATATTTAATTAAACCTAAATCAAACCAAAAGAGTCAGCATCGAAAAATAGCCACATTCATGTGCATTTTTTTTTCCAACTAAGGACATTATTCCAAGGTATGATGTGGCACATAGAGAAGTAAACTGACATGTGAGAGGTACTTGGCTTCCATCCTTCACAAGTTCTCATTAAAGAGCATCAACCATGCCAAAACATAATAGTTTTTAGTTTAATTGAAAAGGTATTTCCCTCCTCAGATATTTTATATATATATATATATATATATATGGGATAGGATCTAGGGACAAATATTTTTACATTCTTTTTAAGCCTTTTGATTACATAATATCCAATAGTTCTTATTTATTCATTAAATGACATAGATGCTTATGTGGAATTTAACTAATGTTAAAGATAAAATAAAACTGAAAAAACCCTAAAATCTGAAAAATTAAAAATATAATTAAAAGCAGAAGAAACCCTAGATTAATACGAAATTCCAATGGTTGCTGATCAAAGGACGACATTGGCAAAAACAACGGTACAGGTGCAATTTAGACAATGGAGGATATATGTTATCTGCAACCATTTTTGTTGTCATGAGCTTGGGCACTCTAGGAAAATCGAAAGTAGCACTGTCATTCCCAAATTCCAATTGTTGATGGTGTGAATATAGAAGGGAAAAATTCAATACATATTTATCTGAACACTCATGCATTCATTAGTTCAAGTAGCCTCAATCTGTTTGTTGCAACAGGACGTGGAAGTCAGATCTTTGGTGGATGATGGCCGGTGGATCCACATCAGATAGGCTGATATCAATGAAGGATGTGCACATTTCTTCCATCGAAAAAGGTATGCTGCAAATCAATTATGCAAGCCATTTTTAGTACCTAACTCGGGTCTGGTAGTGTTGGAGATTGTATGTAAGTAGAGGCTGAATTCCATACATCAAATCTTTAAGAAGTTAATGACTAATATTATATTACCTGGAATCAACGTCCAGCAGGAAGGAATTATTGGGCATGTTCATGTTGATTGAATCCTCCGCCATCAGAACTCTCATTTGTCCAATAATCTAATGCAACAAAACAAATCCCCAGATGGAGAAAAAAATGGGATACAGTTTACACATCTATATAACTCTGCTTTAGTTCTAGCATATATGCGCTCTCATGACAACTCAATTTAGCAAACAATGATGCAGAATTAGTTACACTCACGTTTGCAGATAATCCTTGGGCTCCATATTTGTCGTCCCAGAACATTGTTCCAATGCGATATATTTGAGGGATGCTGAGTATCTGATAATGAAGTGAATATCTCAAAATTAATATGTCCTTAATCGATTGCTATTGGAATTAATTCATATCATACGTTATTTCTATTTGCAAAAGTTCCTTTCGTATCAATCTAGGGTTTCTTCCCCTTTTAATTATATTTTTAATCTTCCAGATTTTATGTTTTTGCAATATCTTTTTAGTTTTGTCAATTTAGGTCATTGATGATTTTTCTACTTTTTTTAGTTCTTCGAATCAAACAAACAACTTGATTTCATTGGTCTGCGCTTTCAATTTTTTTTTATTATAGCAGTTTTGTTTTTTTATTAATCCTATTCCTGGTATCACCTTCTTTTTTTTTTTTTTTTTTTTTTTTAAATCATTCATTTTTTGTTATTTATTAGGGTTCATTTTGTTATAAAATGAAAAAGGATAATTCATCCAAGGCATTGCAGGGAGGGAGATTGAGGTTACAATATTTTCATGTTTTTGTTTTTCTTATTTTTTGATTTTTTATGCTAGGTTCAAAGTTTGATTATTGGTTTTTTCAATTTTATCCTATTAGATATTAATTTCTAATTTAGATTAGTGTTTTTTTTATTAGTTATAATCCACATCATCATCCGAGTCATTTAATTTTAAAACTCTCCACATCACTCTTAATCTAGACCATTGAATGTTATAAAATCTAAAGGTCTACAAGGAAGTGTAAAAATGTTTGTCAAAATGTTTGTCCTCCTTCATATCTATCTAGGGCTGGGCAAACGGGTCCTGGACCCGCGGGTAGGGGCGGGTAATGCGGGTACGGGGCGGTTCTTAATCTTGTAAAAACATATCGGGGCGGGTCGGGCCGGGTAATTGAAGTTTTCGATTCGGGCCGGTTCCAAAAGTATAGGAACCGCGGGTACCCGGACCGGCCCGTTTGTGTTATAATGGACGGACAAGATTTAAGATATCATCTCTCCATCCAATCTTAACCGTCAGTTTCAACCCTAGCCTTAATTCCACCTCCCGAGTCCCGAGTTCTAGAAGCACCCAGTTTCTCGAATTCTCAGACTCTCCCTCGACTCCCTCTCCCTATCCCTTCCTTCGACTCTCATACTCTCACTCACAGTGCTCACCGCCGTCGCGACCACCATCACTCACCAACTCCGCCGTCGTGACCACCATCACTCACCCAATCACCATCGTCGAGCTCCAACTCTCAGACTCTCACAGCGCTGTCGCGACCAACACAACGGCACCACCTCCGCCGTCGCGACCACCATCATCACCCCATCACCACCGACACTGCTACTACCAGTACCTACCAACCATCATCCCTCTAAAATTTAGGTAATTTTGAATTAGGTTTTATTATTAATTTGAATTTCTGGTGTAGGGATTTTTAGGGGTTTTAAGTTAGACTGCCTAAGATTGATGATTGAGCTGTAAAAATGTTTCAGGATCTAGAATATGAACTGAGAGAAGTAGAATTTGTAGATTGATGATTGAGCTGTGAAAAATATTCCTGTTTTGATTTTTTTAAGAAAGAGAGGAAATGTGCATGTCATGTTGTCTTAATCTTAATCTATCCTCTTTCGGTTTTGTTCGTGATTTTAATATATTAAGAAATTGATGGAGTCTTTTCTTTAAAAGAGCTTTCAATTATTTTAAAACCACTTCATTTTATCTCGGGAAGGGTCTCCGATGACGTTTTCTCGAAGGTTAAATCTTACTCTTACCTTCTTGCTTCAGAGTTCTTATACATCTGTATTCTGTAGTGTTCATTCCCACGATGCATGCATAGCATACCTATTTTCTGCAAGTGGTAAGTAAGCACCAATTTTGTGTTTTAATGAAGTTTAACCTGATGCTGGATGCTGTTATTGGAAAAGAGAAAGCTTTAAGCATAACCTCTGCAGTGCAAAAATATGGCAACCTCATCAGTTTCGGTATGCTCTAAAGCTTATTTGTTTTAGATCCTTTTTATTATGTTTCAAATGTGCAAAGTTATGAATGATTCAACGTACTCCCATAAATATTGAGGTAGTGTTGTATAAGAAGATTATAGCAAATCCATTAAGCTTGAATTCTGGTATTAGATAGTGACGTTTCAGTGTATTTTGGTTTTCAGTTGAACGATTTTCGCTTGGAGTGAGAAATCCAATCCAACGGCTTTTCTAGCGGGGACCTTGGTTAGTCTGATATAATTCATTGTTAATTTGCCTTGTTAATTTGCCGTTTCAGTGTATTCTTCCTTCTTAATTTGCCTTTTTTTTATTCTCTCAATTTTCTCTCTTCTTAATTTGTGAGACATCAACTGTATCAAGAGTATTATGTTTTTAAGGACAGAAGACTAATAAGTTGATTGTATATAATTAATTATCACAAAGATAAGAGTTCCGGAAGCCCTTGACAGTGAAAGTTTGACAATTACCTGGTACTTTATCTTGTACAATCTAGCAGCTGATGCATGAGATAACATGATATTATGAGCCGCCATGTACGGCTTGGTTGAGGAGTTAGCTCTAGAACAGTTGACACCAAATGGAGCTGAACATCATTGTGGCGGAAGAAATCCAATATTTTAACCTCCCAAGTATAAAAACATTAGGCTCATTCATTGTAGTCCAATGCAAAACTCTATCCTCAAAATTTTTTAAGCGCGCATCTACAGATGCAGTGAAGTCTTTTCTGCATCCACAAAAGTGTTCCATCATGATCATCTCAAATCCTTTTTTTTGCATGTCTCATTTGAACCTCTTGGTTGAAACAAACAACTTAATTAATTATGAACATAAAGAATTGTAGATCACTATAGCTACTAAATTATTAATAATAAGTGACATAGCTACTAAATTATTAACACTAAGTGATATTTTCTTTCTTTAATAGTATAGGCAGGGAACTGTAGGAAACATAATTTAGATAAACTGTTACCATGGCTGATCAGTTCATCAATAAGATTGTTGTAATATTTTACATCCTTTGGATTGACAGGTCCTGTTCCATATGAGAGAAACAAACCGATTATTGTTTAAGTGTGAAAGCTGATGCATGAGAAACAAACCGATTATTTTTACCTCAGTGAGAAATCTTAACAAATGTTTGTCTGTTTATAGTTATTAACAAATGTTTGTTTGCAAGAATTTCTTCATGCAAATGTTTGTTTGTTTGTTCCTTTCTTCGCAGTCAGATTTCCAGCATGTTTGTTGTTTATTTACTTGGTTCACTTGGTTCAGGTGGTTTTTAACAAGAAGGAGTTCCAGTGGCAGAGGCTCTCTCTTTTCTTAAAACTAGGTGCAACTAGGTATGTTAACTTGTATGATTGTATCTCTTAAAGTTAATTTCCTACAGTACAAGATAATTTCCTTGTATCTCTAATCTAGAATATTGTCACTAAATAATTATCATATTACATAATAGGTATAACGCTAAGTCAAGAACCCAAATTAGATTCTTGTATGGCTTTCTGTATTTTATAAAGACACAAACTAGATTCTTTTCTCTAGCATTTCCTAAGTACTTCAAGAACCCAAATTAATAATGAATTTTGAACTATAGTAGGTGTTTTAATCTAGTTTATGATCCCATACACTATGCATTAATTCAGATGCAACCTTAACCCAAGATCGGATCATGGCTAGCTGTCAACAGACTCAAAACCTGAATAATTAAATAGAATTGGTCTCCACATTATTAAAAAGAAAATTTAAAAAACTTTTTCCTTCCTTTTTTATGGAAATTTTTTTTATGTGGTATGCTATTCAGATATTGTTATTTACATGGCGATTATGCTTTTTTGGGTTTAAATTAGGTATAATGTGTATATAGGCAATTTCTTTGCTGTTGTATCAAGGCAATGATGAATATTTCGAAATATCTTTATTTGATTAATGAATATAGTTCCATTATTTAAATTTTACAGATTTTTACATAATGTCTCAATCTCAAAGTGAAAGTACCCCTAGCAGTACTAATGTAGCATCATCTACGGCTACATCACCATGTCCTTCACAACCAACACAAGCACCCACACAATTATCAAACCCATCAATGCCTCCCCCAAACCCCTCATCCTCCAGAAAAAGAAAAGCACCACCTATTCCAAAGACAAAACAACCAACTATAATAGCTTCACTAGAGAGATCTTCTTTTGAGAGATCTTGGGTTTGGGATCATGTCACTAAGTGTACCGTCTCAGAAATACAAGAAGTAGAAAAGGATGGAAAGAAAGAGAAGGTAGAGGTACAAGTATTGAAGGCTAAGTGTAACCATTGTAATGCCCTTTTTTCATGTGATACTAGTGGGGGTGGAACTAGTACTTACATTAAACATATCAATAAACATTGCAAGTCATATAAACCAACCGATGAGTTGCAAAAGGTTCTAGGCAGTTCTGGACCTTCTAGGGATGCGGATGTCAAAAACATGCTTGTTGCTAAAGGGTGGAGCCAAGAAGAAATTGTGGAAGGTATTATTGAGTTTATTGTGATGGAGGAGGTACCTTTTAGTATTGTGGAGAGTGAAGGGTTTAGGCGGATGATGTGCAAAGTCCAGCCTAGATTGCATGTTCCATCTCGGAGAACTATCATGAGAGAGTTATTCAATATGTATGATAGCATGAAAGATCAGTTAAAAAATGAGATACGCGATCATAGAGTGAGCTTGACTACTGATACATGGACAAGTGTGCAAAATTTGAACTACATGGTGCTAACTGCTCATTTTGTGGATGATGATTGGAATATGCACAAAAGGATTCTAAACTTTTGTTTGATTTCAAGTCATGAAGGCAAAGAAATAGGGAAGATGATTGAGCAATGTTTGGTTGAGTGGGGGATTGAAAAGGTAATGTGTATCTCAGTTGACAATGCATCGGCTAATAAGGTGGCAATTGAGTATGTTGTTCGTAAAATGCAGAAATGGCCTAATAGTAAAATGATTATGAATGGCAAGTTTATGCATGTGAGGTGCTTAGCTCATATTATCAACTTGGTAGTGAAACATGGGTTGAAAAGATTAGATACAAGTGTGGATGCTCTTAGAAATGCCGTGCGGTTTGTGAGATCAAGTCCCCGAAGGTTAAGTTATTTCAAAAAATGTGTGGAGAATGAGAAGTTAGATAGTAGGGGTCTAGTTGTTATGGATGTGCCTACTAGGTGGAATAGCACATACATGATGCTAGAATCTTGCTTGAAGTTTAAAAAAGCATTTGAAAGGATGACCGAAGATGATGAAGCCAATATATACACCACCTATTTCAGTGAAAAGGTGCTTAATGATGAAGGAGAAGAAGTGGCGGGTAAAGGGAGGGTTGGACCACCTAAGGAGGAAGATTGGGATAGTGCAGAAGTGTTTGTGGAATTTTTGAAGGTCTTCTATCTTATAACTTTGAAAGTTAGTGCAAGTAAGTATCCCACATCTAATACAGCTGTTCATGATGTCATTGCTGTGGAAAACGAGATTGAAAAGCTTTTTTTGCCTGAATATATGCAAACTGGAAGAACTGTAGAGTTGGTGCTACGCGATATGGCATTCAACATGAGAGCCAAATATCGAAAGTATTTTGGTTCAATTGAGTCCCTTAATCAAATATTTGTAGTTGCCCTTGTCTTAGACCCAAGGTTGAAATTGAGGCACTATATGCACTTGTGTAGAAAGCAATTACAACTTCCTGAAGAAGAGATTGAACAGAAAAGTAATCAAGTGAAGACATTGTTGAAGGCAATGTGTGATGAATATGCTTACCATGCTTTCGGTTCACAAACACAACAAAAGGGTAGAGAAGATTTAGTTCTTGACACTTCTTCTTCAAGGGTAAAACAATCATCTTCTAGTGTGCCAACAGAAAATCCAATGATATTTAGTCAAATCATGGATGATTGGGAGAAGGAACTAGAAGACACCGAGGATATTGCGCTTGCACATGAGGTGGATAGGTATCTCCTTGACACTGTAGAGAAAGTACCACATGGTTCACAATTTGACGTTCTGAAATGGTGGAAGTTGAAAGGAAGGAGCACATATCCCACACTTGCTTTGATAGCGAAAGATGTCTTGCCAATTCAAGTGTCAACAGTTGCCAGTGAGAGTGCATTTAGTGGAGGAAAGAGAGTAATTGACCTTTGTAGATCATGTCTCCTTCCTCAAACAGTGGAGTCATTGATGTGCCTTCAAAACTGGATAAGAAGTGAACCAATTGGCAGCATTGAGTATGAAGCAAGTCCTGCGGAGCTTGAATTTTATCAAGAGTGTGAAGAAGGTAATTATTTTGTTTTTTTATAGTTTGGTTTATAACTTTATATTAATTGGTTTACAATTAACGTTTGTTCTTTGTTGTAGAATATAGAAGAAAAAGAGCAAATACTATATCTACAAGTTCAACCATCTCACCAAGTGATCCTGAAGTTGAAGCTCCTCAAATAACTCGAACGAATAAAGGAAAAGGAATTGCGGTAATATTTTAAACTCAAATGAATAAACTTTAAATTTCAATGAGGATAATATGATGTTGGACTTTAAAAATGTCATGTTTATATTCTATTTTTGCTTACAGATTCAATGAGGATTGTTGTTGGAACTTGGGCTTTGGATGTGATTTTGGATGTTAATTTGAAATTTATTGCGGATGTCATGTTTATGTTGTGTTGGATTATTTGATTCTTGGAATTTGGATGTCTTGGACTTTCGGATATTTTGTATGTTGATTTGATTTTTAGATGTTGGACGATGTAATATTGTTATTTTGGATGTATTGTTAATCTATGAACTTGGATGTTGGACTTTGTATTTAGATTGGATGTGAATAATGGTGAATTTGTGCAAAATCTGCATAAATGCAATCTGTGCAAATCTGTGCAGTTTGCAATCTGTGCAGTGCAGTTTGCACAGATTGCAATCTGTGCAGTGCAATTTGCAATCTGTGCAATCTGTGCAAAATTCAAATCTGTGCAGTTTGCAATCTGTGCAGTGCAGTTTGCACAGATTGCAATCTGTGCAGTGCAGTTTGTAATCTGTACAACTACAATTTTTTTTTTTTTCAAACAACCAAAAAAAAAAAAAAAAAAAAAGGGACCCGCGGACCCGGTCCGAACCGGCCCGTTTCAACCGGGCCGGGTAATGTCCGGTTCCTATATTAGAAAATGTAATCCCCGGCCCGGCCCGGCCCGTTTCATTTGAACCTAGGTCCGGTCCGGTCCCTTCAAAATTGGGCCCGTCCCGGCCCGTGCCCAGCCCTATATCTATCCCTATATTAGGGATAAGATCAAGGGACAAACATATACATACACATATATATACATATATATATATATAGGAACACTTTTAAAACCAATTCCGCCTGAGCTGTATAAACAGGGCTGAGCCTTTTTTCTTGACTTGCCTAGCCTTACGATTTAGGGCATTTCGCCAATTCCAGTTGTATCCTCCCCATGTCCATGTTCTTCCACATGCGAGAAATCTGAGTAACTTTTGTTCACCACCGTCTTCAGCCTTACGATGGTATCCTCACCATGTTCTTGCACATTCCAATAGTATCCTCTCAATGAACTCCCTAGACCTCCGGCCACAATAGACATGCTTTTGTTGATGCTTTTTCATAAACTTGTGTTCACGGTTTAGGCACAATGGTCTTGAATTGAAGAAGAAAGAGAGAAGGGAGAAAGATGCACTACTACGAAACCATTTATTAGTGTAGCTATGATAACCGACAAGAAAATTATATTACTGTTGGATATTAAGCAAAATCCGACAGAAAATAGATGCAGTGGCGGATATAAAAAGCGACATAATTGCCAGCGTCAGGAAATGAATTTTCCTACAGAAAATACTGTAAGACCGACATAAATTGTGTCGGATATAACCGATAGAGAATATATTAATAATGAATAAATAAGAGCATTCTCTGTCGGTTATATCCGACAGAAAATATATTAATAATAAAAAAAAATATAAACCACTTTGTTTGGCTTTTACGCCTCTAAATGAAGTGCATTTTGCATGCTTAAAAGGAAATGAAAGCCTTTTCATTTTTGGCCTAAACATCCGCCTGAAGTTGAAGTTGGTAGCAAACATCCGCTTTTATTATTTCTTGGAGCAATAGAATAAAAAAATAACAACTTGATCACATTTCAAATGAGCATACAACCACACAGCCTTATCCCGACATGACCAACATGGATATCAGGTTTCAACAACATTTCAAATGAGCATAAACAAATTAAATCTTTTGAATCAAACAAAACAGTAGACCAACATGACTGCGATGAAAAACCAACTGTAATAATTTTCTAAAGACACTTCAAATGAGCTAAATCCCTTTTGATTTAATTAGAGGTTCCAAATTGGAATTTATTCTAAAACTTGGACTGAAGGCCATAGATCGCGTTCGTACCCAGTTGGAAAGCCTTTGCAAGAATATCAGCAGGGATATCAGGATTTGATCGAAATACTGCATTTGCAATGGTAATGACACCTGGATTTTGGCTGCTGAGAGCTACAAGGATAACTGCATTACCATGTCCAACATTCTGCTGGAAATGCACAAGACCGACTGGTGATGAGGCGGTTTTTGGGGTTGGAGGTGACAAAACCAACTTTGAGGCTCCTTTCCAAGAGGGTTAAGACCTTATGGGGCAAAATCAATACGTGCAGCAGAGATGCCAAGAGGAGAAAAGGGGGAAGGGAGAAGGCACCGGCGCAAAGAAGAGATGGAGGGGTTTTATTTTGGAAAATTTTCATTACTGTTGGTTAAAACCGACAGAAACATTTTCATTACTGTCGGTTATAACTGACAAAAAAAAAAAAGGCGGCAAAATTCCGTCCCAAAATTTTAAATTCCCCCCCTCCCCCCCAAAAATTTTGTTACGATTTTAAAAAATAAAATAATAATTGTTTGGTTTAATAAATAAATAAATAATATGTATTTAAATAGAATACATTTTTAAAAATTAAATAAATAATTGTTTGGTTTAATAGATAATAACCCATGTAAAATATGCGATAAATAATTTTAAATCCACCGTTTTGATGCGATACGCATTCTACGAAATGTTTTTCAACAATCCAACAGTCAAACTTGTTTGTACACACTCCGAGATCGCATGCGTAAAAAATCGCAAAAAAACAAACATTTAGAGATTAGGTAACGGAACAAAAGTTTTCGATGGTTATAAACGAAAAATCATAATTTAATGGCTATTTTAGCTCTGATTTTAATGATTTTTTACAGCTACACTTCTCGACCTTATAAGAATGTAATGAATAAATTTGATCTTCAATTTAAAATATTTACACTAGATTTTTTATACTTGATGGGGAAGTATAACATTAACTCTAAGTGTTTGTTTAATCTACCGTTTTGATGCGATACGCATTCTACGAAACGTTTTTCAACGATCCAACCGTCAAACTTGTTTGTACACACTTCGAGATCGCATACGTAAAAAATCACAAAAAACAAACATTCAGAGATTAGGTAACAGAACAAAAGTTTTCGATGGTTATAAACGAAAAATCACAATTTAATTGTTATTTTAGCTCCGATTTTGATGATTTTTTACAGCTACACTCCTCGACCCTATAAGAATGCATTGAATGAATTCGATCTTCAATTTAAAATATTTACACTATTGGATACCACAAAATCTTATTTTAGACTTGATGGGGAAGTACAACATTAACTCTAAGTGTTTGTTTAATCTACCGTTTTGATGCAATACGCATTCTACGAAACGTTTTTCAACGATCCAATCGTCAAACTTGTTTGTACACACTCCAAGATCGCATATGTAAAAAATCGCAACATTCAGAGATTAGGTAACAGAACAAAAGTTTTCGACGGTTATAAACGAAAAATCACAATTTAACGGTTATTTTAGCTCCGATTTTGATGATTTTTTACAGCTACACTCTTCGACCCTATAAGAATGCAATGAACGAATTCGATCATCAATTTAAAATATTTACACTATTGGATACCAAAAAATCTTATTTTATACTTGATGGGGAAGTATAACATTAACTCTAAGAGTTTGTTTAATCTATTGTTTTGATGCGATACGTATTCTACGAAACGTTTTTCAACGATCCAACCGTCAAACTTGTTTGTACACACTCCAAGATCGCATACGTAAAAAATCACAAAAAACAAACATTTAGAGATTAGGTGACAGAACAAAAGTTTTCGACGGTTATAAACGAAAAATCACAATTTAACTGTTATTTTAGCTCCGATTTTGATGATTTTTAACAGTTACACTCCTCAACCCTAGAAGAATGCATTGAATGAATTTGATCTT